>JARFIW010001242.1:0-600000 GCA_036346225.1 Platerodrilus igneus
GATGACTTTTTAATTTTAGGGGTTGAAGGGATGATCCTAAATTAAAAGTTCTTCCAGAAATAAAATCTAGGCATTTGGATTTTGAAAAATGATATCTCATATGCACAAGTAATTTTTGGGGCTGGCTTTTTAATTGTAGGGGTTGAAGGGATGATCTTAAATTAAAAATTCTTCCCAAAATTATATCTAAGCCTTTAGATTTTGAGAATCGGTACTTCACGTGCATGAATCATTTTTGGATAGGGTTTTGTTAATTGTAGGAATTGAAGGGATGATCCTAAATTAAAAGTTCTTCCAAAAATGAAATCTAGGCATTTGGGTTTTAAGAAATGATACCTCACATGCATAAGTAATTTTTGGGAATGGCTTTTTAATTTTAGGGGTTGAAGGGATGATCCTAAATTAAAAGTTCTTCCAGAAATAAAATCTAGGCATTTGGATTTTGAGAAATGATACCTTACATGCATGTCATTTTTGGGGATGGATTTTTATTTGTAGGGCTTGAAGGATGATCTTAAATTAAAATTCTCCCCAAAATTATATCTAAGCTTTTGGATTTTGAGAATCCGTACTTCACGTGCATGTATCATTTTTGTGTAGGGTTTTGTTAATTGTAGGAATTGCAGGAATGATTCTAAATTAAAAGTTCTTCCAAAAATGAAATCTAGGCATTTGGGTTTTAAGAAATGATACCTCACATGCATAAGTCATTTTTGGGGATGGCTTTTTAATTGTACAGGTTGAAGGGAAGATTAAATTAAAAATTCTTCCCAAAATTATATCTAAGCTTTTGGATTTTGAGAATCCGTACTTCACGTGCATGTATTATTTTTGGATAGGGTTTTGTTAATTGTAGGAATTGAAGGGATGATCCTAAATTAAAAGTTCTTCCAAAAATAAAATCTAGGCATTTGGGTTTTAAGAAATGATACCTCACATGCATAAGTCATTTTTGGGGATGACTTTTTAATTTTAGGGGTTGAAGGGATGATCCTAAATTAAAAGTTCTTCCAGAAATAAAATCTAGGCATTTGGATTTTGAGAAATGATACCTTACATGCATGTCATTTTGGGGCTGGCTTTTTAATTGTAGGGGTTGAAGGATGATCTTAAATTAAAATTCTCCCTAAAATTATATCTAAGCTTTTGGATTTTGAGTATCCGTATTTCACGTGCATGTATCATTTTGTGTAGGATTTTGTTAATTGTAGGAATTGCAGGATGATTCTAAATTAAAGTTCTTCCAAAATGAAATCTAGGCATTTGGGTTTTAAGAAATGATACCTCACATGCATAAGTCATTTTTGGGGATGGCTTTTTAATTTTAGGGGTTGAAAGGATGATCCTAAATTAAAAGTTCTTCCAGAAATAAAATCTAGGCATTTGGATTTTGTGAAATGATACCTTACTTGCATAACTCATTTTTGGTGGTGACTTTTTGATTTTAGAGGTTAAGAGGTGACCGTAAATTAAAAATTTATCCAGAAATGAACTCTATGCTTTTGGGCTTTGAAAATTTATATTTTATCTGCAGAAGTCAATTTTGGGGTGGGTTTTTGAATTGTATGGACGTCTTTGTATTTCTACTATAATCGATAAAACACCAATAAACCATGAACTGCACTTTTGAGCCCAGTTCGCAGATCTATAAAAATTCACAAATGTCCTTGGTAAATGATTCATCAGTAAGTGCACAAAATTGTCAACGGTTTGAATTATATGCATCCAACAGATGACATCATATCCTAAATAACATTCAGATAACGTATTATGCAGGTATAAGCATATTTAGTAAAAGTTGCATAATTTTTTGTTCAATATCTAATGGTATTCTATCGGGAACATTATATTCCCTCAGATTCCAGAGTTTGTGACATCTTTAAAATAAATGATTACCACTCGTGGCCTGTCAACAGATAAACATATTTACAGATTCATCATATTTCCATAGCTACCCAACCATCAACACTCATAAATATATGGATCAGTTCAATGATCCCAACGCTTACAGGAAATGGATTATAGTAAAAAATTACCAAATATAAAACAACAATGCCCTTATATCGCTAAACTGTAGAAACAACGTTATACCAAAAGGAATTCAGTCAGCTAACTATAAATAGTACTATCCGGAAAATAATATACATTTACCCAGAACTAAGTAAACATGTGTTTTATAATATTATTCTCCTAGTTTAGTTTATGACTACCACACCTTATAAATTCGTAAAATGCATACTTTGAGGACAATTTCTCACCGGATGATACTCCTTGTTACTATCTAAACGTGTGAGAAACAGTTTAATTTAAATATTATTATGCAATGTTTATTTTGAGGACACCTATTATTGAGACACATTAACTCCACAATTAATACTTAAGGCTCCATCTGTTATACAAGCAAATAAACCAGGACGACCCGAAAGTATACAAATTTCTATATATATAGAATGTACTCAAACTATCTATTGTATATAAGATCTCTTTGAGACCAGACCCCAAAGTATACAAAAGTCCTTAAATGATGCGCCCGCTTGAGAAATCGTCCCCAAACAATGCCTTACACATAGCTATATATATATATATATATATATATATATACATATATATATATATATATATATATATATATATATATATATTTGTATGAGGGAAAATACTTTTTGACTGCATAATAGTTAGATTTATGATATTGCTGTGCTTGCTTTTCATTCTGTAGACTTCATAATTCGTTGAGCTAACCAGGGAAAGAAAAATTAGAAAGAAAGGTAAGTCAACAATTTCAAATTTTACAATTTCCTGTACCCTTTTAGGGGCGCATCAAAGCGAGGTCTTGTCACAGCAATATATACATATACATATTATTTCAGGGATAACTATAGGCTACTAACCCGACTATTACTGTAAGTACGATTTAAATTTTGTTGTTTCTTTTCCTATTTATTAATGTTTATATAATGTTTTTGGTTAAGTCCGGTGAGTCTAGAGTAGTTTTGTTTAAAACAAACAGGTAACATGTGTGTAAAGACCTCCATTCCACTAAGAGAATCAACAATACTCTAATGTATACGTTGTGTAGAGGAATTCCTATTATCCCAGACGTCGTTGGCACCTTTTAAACTTGACGAATTAAAAACCTAACAAGGTAAGTGGTAGTAATGACATAGCTTAAAATCGTACCTAAGAGAAGCTTCGATTATTATGCAAATTTGTTTAGTTTTCCACCGTCTAGTACTATTGGAATCCACTCTTGCACAACTGTAGTTGGCTGGTGCATCCTTATTTTGTACGGGATTCCCACCCCCTTTGAGCAATTACAAATTTAGAAACTTAATGCTTCAAATACCCGTAACAACAGCTTACGTTTTATTTTAAGTATATTTATATCAATTACACTAGATTTAATGCCTTAGTCGCTCTATATCCATTATTTGTTTATACAGACAAGCTACACAGACTTTCTCTCTCTTTATGTATATTGTCAGATGCGAAGGTAAGGATTCTCAAGTTTACGGTAATATTTGGTTGTGTTCGGGCTCTCGATTTTCAATTTGTTTCGTTTTAGTTTGGTGTACACGTTTCTGGTGATAAAACGGATGTAGTCTTTTGATGAGTGGTTTTGATAAGCGCTGGTCGAAATGATTTTTCGAACCGTTTCTTGGGGCAATAGAATCGCATTGTACGATATAAAGCGCCATAGGCCTATGCTTAATGTGGCCTTTTTGTATTTTATCGAATGCAAGTGATTGTGGTTGGAGCATAACATTGGTAAAAACAACTCAAAGTATATAATGGAAATTTATTGTCTTTACAAATGAGAATCAAAAATCGTTTTGAAGTTATTTGATATATCAAAAAGACCAGTAAATCTTAATCCAATCAATTTTTATGGTATTCATTGGTAGATAAGAAACCAGTGTTACCATTCTTTTGGTGGTCAGCTGTTTTGGAATTTTGTGGTTTGGTGACCTATTTATAAACAATGTTTATTTTTCTAGTTAAAGGAACATTTAAATATAAAATGAAGTTAAATTGGATTGTGTGAATTTTTAAGTATTAACAACCCATATTAGAATATATTAGAGATCTGAAGAATACCTAAATGTAATTTAAGGTTCAATTTTGTTACGTTTTTATGATTGACATTAGTTTTTAAAATAAAATCAACTTTCATGCCAAATTTATTTTCAAAGGAATACTTCGTTATCATTAATCAAATACGTACAAATTTAAATATAAATCTACTTTTGTAAAAAAATTAATGACGCTCCTTGTGAATATTTTTAGCGCACGTTATTTCTATTACAAACACCGCTATTTAAATTTAAAATAGTTATGTTGGAATAAATTATATCTTTGTAAACTGATAGTATCAAATAGTTAGAACCAAACAAACTTGTGTGTGACTCATCGCAATACCTAGATAGAAAACACAACTATAGTATAATGTATGTTATAGTCGAAATCAGGAAAGAATGAATGCACGTCATTAATTTCTGATTCAATCCAAGATATACTTCCGCATATACAATGGGCTTATTTAACATGTAAGAGAAAGAAAGAATACAAGTAGCACGTGTTTCGAGCAAAGTAGCTTAGTAACGACTTACGCTGTGGAGTTTATGATACGTAAAGAATGGACACAGTAAACTGTCGCATGTCCTAACTATATTACACTTATATTAATGAAGTCTTTAAATTGATTTGTGCAGTTTTATAACACATGTCATTTTTAATACAACATACCGAACATAACCATAACTTATAACTGCGTCTTTATATTTGGGTTTGCTTTTATATTTTGTTGTTTTCATTATGTTATTAAACAGAACCGGAAACTAGTTAATCCTCCAATGGGAATATTTCTTGAAATCTTTATTAAACAGTCAATTGATTAATCTTGATGCATACGAATACGGTTGATGACGTGCATTCATTCTTTCCTGATTTCGACTATACTCGTGTCTACTAATTTCACTTCATAGAACAGGAAAGCTATATATATATATATATATATATATATATATAGTGTGTGTGTGTGTGTGTGTGTGTGTGTGTGTGTGTGTGTGTGTGTGTGTGTGTGTGTGTGTGTGTGTGTGTGTGTGTGTGTGTTTCTTCATAATTTTGTAATAAAGAAGTAGCAAACGTATGTCATTTTGGTTTATAAAGTTTGTAAATTCATTTATGTTTTTGAGCTTTTGAAGGTTAAGTTAGCTTTTCTATTCATTTAACGTTTTGTATTTTTGTCTGAATTGTATTATAGAACAGTTTTTTTCAAAACTATTGCCGTTTCATATTGACACTAAAAATGCTGCGTAATAAACATTAAAATTACAAACACAGTTGGTGATTATAAGTGTTCTAAATTACTTTGAAAGGGAACGTGACAATTGAGGTTTGTTTGTTCCATTTGAATCTGTACTGCAGGTAAGAACAAATGCTAGATCAACTTTAGTAGAAAAGATGGTTTAATTAAATTGTTTTAGCGGACGGCTGAAGCCTGTCGTGTAGGACTCCGAACCCTTACTAGTATTAAGAAGAAGGTATCCGAAGCACATAAAGAAAATCAACCACTGCAATCTTGTGGTATGAATCGAAGACGCACAAGATTTTGTTAAAGATTGTGTCAAGAGAAAAATATACGACATGCATTTTAAACGTAATAAAGATAATATTAATTTGGGATATAGTTTATAACCTATGTGTAATTTTTAGGGCTCCATGTTGCAGTAAAAGCCTTACACCAAGAACTTGCTTTGTCTGGAGTATTTAGTTTTAGTATAAGTAGTTTGAAAAGACTTTTACCTACCATTGGTTTTACTTTTAAAAATGATTATAACAGACGGGGATTAGTTGAATTGGAACATGTTGCCGCAGCACAAGTAAAATTCTTGGGAGAATACGAATTAAACAAACAAAGGAAATTGTACGATTCTGTTTTCGTAGACGAATCGTGGATTTTCAGTTGGGGCTCAGCGAAAAAAAGTTGTATTGATAACACAAAACAAAGTATTCAGGAAAAACTATTTGGTAAAGGAAAACGGTTAGTTTCTATTACTTGTTATAAATAGTCTTCTTTATTTTGGTAGTATTTTAGATTCCTTGTGCTGCATGCAGGAAACAAAGATGGTTTTGTTCCAAACACATCTCTTTTGTTTTCTACCAAATCACCAAGTGCAGACTATCATGGCGATGTGAATGCTGAACTGTTTACGAAGTGGTTTCAAGAAACTTTATTTCCAGACCTAAACCAACCCAACCTTATTATATTAGACAATGCATCTTATCATTCAAAATTAATGGAAAAATGCCAAATACAACCTCTAATAAACAGGAATTAATAGACTACCTGCTGAAACATAAAGTATCTTTTGAAACTAGTATGTTGAAGAGAGAATTATTGACGTTAGTCAGAGAGAATTTAAAACCTACAGTTTACAAAATAGATGAAATTGCAGCGAAACCTGGTCATAGAGTTTTACGATTACCTCCATATCATTGTCAATTTAATCCAATTGAGTAAACATAGGCAAAATCCAAAGATTACTATAATAAAAATGTGGGACGATTTAACGAACAATACAACGACCATAATATAAGAATGATATGGTTTGAATCACTTCAACAGATAGATGCTGCATATTGGCAAAAATGTATAGAACATGCTCACAAATGCATGAAAGAATGGTGAGATATTGAAAAACAATTTGACGTTGTTCAACCGTTAGTTATAAATGGTGGCAATGACAATAGTGGTACTGATAGAGACACTGATTGTAGTTATGAATGAAAAATAAATGTATCCTATCTAAAAATTATAAAATTTTATTTGGGCAGTTATTTATGTAAATATTGGTTATATTGCTTTCTAGAACCTAAGTAATAAATATTTGAAAATGTTGATTTAACGTCTAATGTTTCTATGTATGGTCTCACAATCGTATTATAATCCTGCAGGTTTCAGTAGTTGAATTATATGCAAATTCAAGATATTTTAACCTATTGTTGAAACATCAAATGTGTATAGTGACAGTAAACACTAAATAATATAATTAAAGAGACAAAGTAACTAAATATTGATTATTTAATTCATATCCTTTTGAATACAATGCAGGAATAACAATTGCTGAGCTCTTATCACAGATAAGCTTGTGTAACATTTGCTTAATATATTTCCAGCTCTGGAAAATAAGCATTCGCATGAGAGAAAAGTAATAGACGACATTTTCTCTTACTATCTCACTTAAAAAGGGGTAATTAAATTTATTAATTTTTCAGCACTCCACAACATCGTCACTGCTTTTTGCAATAATGTGTTCAAGATATATTTAAAGTTCTATAATGGCCCCACTTAAGAGAATGATGATCTTGATTTATTGTATTCCATATGGAGGCACCCACTTCTTGATGTTATTCTTCATTACTGGTTTTAGCTTCTGGTAACTTTATACTGGAGTTTTGTTTGCGGAGTTTATTCACTAATGTAATGGTAACATCCTCATTAATAATAATAATAACAATGTCTTTATTTACAATCGAAGAAAATGAAATAATTTTAAATTATACAACACATTGTAAAGGGATCTAAAAATATAGACAAAACTAACATATTGCCATGTTCCACATCTACAATTCTTTTTTAATACTTGTACTAATATGATTAATTATTGCAAACTTGACATAACTTTTGAACAGTATTCCATTCGTCTGCACTTAGCTGAATCAGCTCTACATTCAAAATTGTTATTGTCTTTTTAATAGCAATTTCTAACGCCAAAAATTATTTCAGAATGTAGTAGGTTGAAGTAAAAACATCTTTTAAATTCTATATAATTATTACCCATGTTTTTGATAAACCATCAGTTTATAGGTAGCTTGCAAGCTACGTGTATGAGTGAAAATTACTTTTATTTTATCAATATTTGCCACTGGAAGTTATAATGCATCTTGCACAAGATTAATGGTTAAAGCGATGTGGTCAAAACGTTTTATACCACGCTTTGTACATAAAACCTTTGAATATTTTAGGTATTGTCCGATACCACAAATATGATTTTATTACGAATGTTTGTCATTGCCAATTTTTACAAATTGAAAGTCATATGACTTTGTGGAAACGAATCACAACTTAGTTATGAAGTCGGCTTCCATATAATTCTAGGTTGTTAATTAATGGGTCTAGAAGAATTATTATCGTATTCTAATGTGATTTAAAAACATTTTGTGGGTACCTATTAAAAATTATTACGTGCTCATAAAACATTTCAAACTCTTCAAATTATTTATAATGCAGTTCAAAGTCTTTGGATTATGTAAATTCTTAAATGAAAAGAAAATATTTGTTCATAAGTCGAAGCGCGGGATAAAGCTAACCTAACTTTCGGTTGTCAATGTTGATGGTTTGATAGAACGTTATATTCCAAGACCACATTGAATTCTGGAGCTTGCTCGACATACGTTTTTATGGTATTGAAGCATACAATTACGAACATTGAGTCATAAGCAACTTTATTTGGTTTCAACTATATCTGCTATTACAACAGTTAGGGTTGTTCTAGAAACAGAGATGTAAGTTACATAGGTGCAGCCGGTGCACCGCAGCAGGACCCAGTCGCCCAGCACACGAAAGGGTCCACTCCTGCCTTGCTCGGATTTGTTATTTGCGGTTTATTTTATCACAAATCATGACACTGAAACAATAATTTTCTTTTAAATCAATTAGTTTATGCCTGTACAGACTGCAGTTTGTAGATTACTAGATTCGATGCATGTTTTTATTTGTATCCAATTTATTATGAGTGCAGGAGGCGACACTCGACAAATAAGCACAAAGCACATTAAAACTAAACTCATTTTATTCTGTATTAAACATTTGAACCAAAACAATTTAATAAATGAGAGATAATAATAATAAATTCAATGTATGGATGTTTTTATAATGGACACCTAACAAAAATGTTCATTTGTAATCTATACCGCAAGTTCTTACTTTCCTAGCTAGCAAAATTATTTTAAGATTCCAGCGCACCAGCCATCGTAATTATTAAACACTTATTCATCTTCTTCTACATGATAAATGTTGGGGCTAACTGCTTGCAATACCATTTATTAATTATTGTGTAGTAGTCTAGAAATAAAAGTTTGTTAGGCATGTCAAAAATTATGTTTAATATTGATTTTGAATTGTCACTTATACTTTTTGCGTGTCCTAATTTTATATTATTATACTGAATATACTTATTTAACCAAGAGGAGTTATTTATCGTTAGTAGTGACTAACAGGTTAGCAGTGATCTAACATTTATGGCGACCGTGACAGGACAAGTTTCTGAAGAAACGCAGGAAGGTATAAGTGAACCAAATTCAAAGAGTAAGAGATCTGTTTTACGTTCAGAACGTGCTGTTCTGCAGCGACCTTAAGGGTGGTGATCGTAAAGAGGTCGTTATTAAGTTTAGCGTCTTAGAGGATAAATGGAGCCGGTTATCATGCAAAGATGCCGTAATGATGAATGTTCTGTTCGAGGATGGTGATGAAAAGGAAATAGAGCATGAGTATACGCTAGTTGAAGAATACAGAGAGAAGTTTACTATTGCTAAGGCCACAATGGAGCAGTTTTTGAAAGCGGTGGATAGATTATCGATTACTGTTATAGATAAAGAGGGTGCAGTAGAGGGGAAAATGATATAAAATATCGCTTTCCAAAGCTAGAACTTAAAAGGTTTGATTTAGAACCACGTACTTAGATTTCCTTCTGGGCTCAATTTAAAAGAATTGAAGAAGATACGCATATTCATGAAGAGGACAAGTTTTAGTATTTTTTTCAGTCTATTACTCTGAACACTAGGGCTTATGATATTGTAAGTAATTATCCCCCTTCAAAAGAGAATTACAAAAAGGTAATTAGTCAATTAAAAAATAGGTTTGGTCGTGAAGACATTCTTATTGAAGTTCACATAAGAGATTTATTGTCTCTCATTTTAGATCAAATAACCAAAAGACGACAGTTGTCTTTATCTGTATTGTTTGATCAACTCTGTGCTGAGCTTAGGTAGTTGGAGGCAATGGGAGTGACCAGTGCAAAGTATGTTCTATATTATACCCCTTGATAGAATCGTGTCTCCCAGTAGAAATAATTAAACAATGAGAAAGATTGCAAAGTACAAAAAATAATGGTGATATGAATGTCGAATTCAATCAATTAAGTAAGTTAATGGAAATTTTAGAGAGTGATGTCCGAGGAGTTAAAAGAATTTGTATGTCGAGAAACTGCTTCCAGGAAGTAAGTAAGTCTAGAAAGTATCGTAGTCAGTCCAGTCGAGAGGACACACCTCGCACATCAGCTCTACTTTCTATAAATCAGAGTAAAGTAAAGCCATGTCTTTTTTGTAATAAAGTGTCACATGAGAATGTAAATTGTTATACAGCGCTAGGTATGGCTGTTAATGAAGGGAAACAAGCGGTTATAAAAAGTAAGAGGTGCCTTGTTTGTCTCAAGTCTGGCCATTAAGGTAGAAATTGCCAATCGTTCGTAAAATGTTTGACTTGTAAACGAAGACATGTTACGATCATGTGTCATAATAGTAATTCTTAAAAGGAGGTCGTTAAAGACAGCGTCCTTCAGAAGACACCAGAAAAAGTAGTTTCCGATTTGCTTAATAGTCGTTATAGTAGTGAGATCTATTTAAAAACTTTGTTAGTATCGGTTATGTTTGGGCAAAAACAGCAGTTAGTGAGAGTTCTGTTGGATGATGGATCACACTGTTCTTATATTGATACATTTTTAATAGCATTATGAAAGAGTTAAAAGACAGAGGCATCATGTATTCAGATGATTATGAAGAATTACCTATACAACTTTTGTTAGGAGCAGAGCATATAGGTAAATTATTGACTGGGAAGGTAGAGTTTTTAAGATGTGGGTTGTCGGCGATTGAGACCCAATTAGGATGGTGCCTATTGAGAGCTAAAAAAAGCCGAGTCGCCGATTTAGTATGTTTAAATTTACAAAATTTGGACGTAAGTAGTATGTGGGAATTAAAGGATATTGGTATACAAAATCCTATTATTATCAAAAGCAATGAGCAAGTAGACCAGGATATTATGTTGCATTTTTACGAAACTATTTCCTTTAAACAAGGAAGGTATGAAGTTGCACTTCCTTGGGTAATGGGTCATCCTGAGCTTAATACGAATAAGGGAATAGCTTTAAGTAGGTTGGAAATTATGACGAGGAAGTTGAAGAAACAAAATATTTACGAGGCATATAATGAGGTAATTTGTACTTGGTTAAAGGATAACATAATTGAGGAAGTATTTGAAAGTTAAGAGTAAATCGGTTGACCATTACTTGCCTCATAAACCCGTAATAAAAGAAAATTCTACGACAACGGCCAGTCTTTGACGCCTCTTCACGAGCGTTGAACTGAGTTTGTGGGGCATCAAACAAGCGTTTTTGCAGATTTTTGTCCGAGAACAAGATCGGGATTTTTTGCGGTTTTTATGGTGGAAGGATAAGAGCACTGGTGAATTAAGAACTTTTCGACATTGTCCTGTTGTGTTTGGTGTGACGTCTAGTCCGTTTTTGTTAAATGGGACGCTTCAGCATCATCTTGGTTTGGAGAAATACTCTGAGGAATACGGTGTGTGATTTATGAATAAGCTGAAAGAGTCATTCTACCTTGATGATTGTATTTCAAGTAAGAGTACGCTTGACGAAATCAATCTGTTTATACGATATCCTCAAAATATATTGGCAGATGCTGGGTTGGAGTTACACAAATGGGCTTGTGCTACGATAGACGTGGAAGAGGAGCGGTCAGTGCTTGGAATACGATGAAACGTTAGGAATGACGTTCTGTCAGTAGTCGTGCCAGATTTGATGGAAGGGGATTTAACTAAACGGATTTTGTTATCAATTATTAGTAAAATATTTGATCCGTTGGGATTTTTATGTCCAGCATTTGTGTTACCAAAGTTACTATTACAGGAAGCATGGAAACGAAAAATTCCCTGGGATGTTGAATTGCTGGAGGACTTAAGAGTAAAGTTTAGCAGTTGGAGAAAAACTTATAGCTGTTTGTGAGATTTATAAGATTCCCCGATGGATGTTGTGTGACAACATGATGCAAACTAATGCAACTATTCATGTATTTTGTGATGCGAGTGCTGATGCATATACATTTTCCTATGAAATTGTTAAAATATTTGTCATTTTATTATTCTCATTTGTCCTTGAAAAACTTAACATTTACAAAATTGCGTAGGATGTGCATTTAGATGCAATGCGCAGATTTATTTTTTGAAAGAAATCTCACAGTCTTTCTAGCCCCTCCCAAAAAGAAATTCTGGATCCGCCGCTGCATTTATATAAAGCGAAGGAATTATGGTTGTCAACCTTGATTTCCTAATTCAAACCAGACATCAATTACTGCCTAAAAATATACAATTTTCATTTTCATTTGCTTATTTATACATTTATAATAGATATTGCACTTACCCGAGCAACCAATAAGTAGTTGATGTTCAAGTTCGTGACAATCTCCCTCCGTCCTACTTCGAATTTCGTTCAATATAAGTCGTTTAACCCATTGCAAAAAACTAGTGCATATTCTTGGAGTAAAGGTAATTTTTTGTGTGAATATTTCGACACCTTAACTCGCTTTAATATTGACCTGGTGGAACATTGATTCTTATGACTTTTTCTCTTTACAAGATAGCTAGCATTATATATTTAAATTTATACTTTTGAAAATTATTTTTCAAGACAGAAGTGGTAATTGCTCATTTAATTAAAGAGGGTATGACAAAATCTTTTGTGAGTTTGATAATAGCAGTCAGTCTTAATATGGTGCGTAGACATCGTGGTATATTAACTAGGAAAAAAATTATAAATCAGTACATTTTTATGTTGAGGTTTTGCCGTTTACGATTTAATACCCGCGTGTGCTCAATAACGTTCCGTAAAAGATATAAATAACTTTATTCATTTCCACTCCTAATGAGAGTTGTCGTTCTCTACGCTTTAGAAAATTTGGTACAGAAAATTGCTTGACACAATTGGTCGGTTTGACGTCAATTACCCGTTCAATCGATAACACAGGTTAACAACTTTTTTATACTTTTAAATTGGAAATGTGTTTTTAGAGGTAAGTAAGAAAAATGTATTTTGGGTTTGGTGGTTTGTGCAAATTATTGGCGTGACTTAGGTACAGCGAACTGTATTAATGAGAATGCAATATGAAATATGAAATTATTATCTAACCTTCCTTTTCAATTTCTTTGCCTAGCTCGCTCAATGGAAATTATAATCTGGAATTTACAAAATGAAATGAAACGCAGCAATCTCATAAAATATCTATACATTCAAAACATTTTTCTTTCATACAAAAGAATTTATAAAACAGTCTACAGATTAAGTTCGTACAGAAAATAATTCCTACGAGTTACTTAATTATTAAATTATTCCTTATCTAATTTTTGTTAGAAGAAACAAAAATCCTTTTTAATTAATAGCTGGTTAATTTGCTTATCTCTTATTACCAAGCTTGTGAGTGTGATTGGCCAAAAACTTTTCCTAGATAATTTATTAAAGGTCAAAATGCTTGGAACTTGACCTCAAAATGTTCTGCAAACTATCCGTTTCACAATTAATTAATTTAAAAACTTATTCTAATTTAAATTACAAAATATTCAAATATTCTTATCAAGTAACAAACAAATAATCACAATTTATACTTGCAAAATATAACGCTTATCAACATCCATTTGCAACGTAATTAACGGTAGTAAAAGCTTATTGGTTTCATCTTAAATCTCCATCAGTTTATCGGTTTTCAAAATGCATTCATTTTTAATCGATTAAGCTCAGCCATAGCCCTAACACCTGATACTTGTTGCATATCGCAAACTATAAATTATAAATTGCTCGAACTTATACGTTCAAATCTTCATTCACAGTTACATATTCGATGTCTTGAAATGACTAAATCAATGAACCATTCCTATTAAGATCCGGTTTATACAACGATTATTTCTATGTCATTTCCAAAGTTTTCCCGATTTTTTCTCGAATCTTAGTCACCGCTGATGCAAGAATTTACACCAATTTTGCGTTTTACTATCTAATAGGTTTCAATTGCGATTTATAATTATCGTTAAAGCGCCGTTTATCCTCTTCTAACCTATGAAGTTAATCTGCTGCTCTCTTCTTCCTTATTGTAACACGGAAAGCTAATAAATAGTTCTTATCTATTTTATGGCATTTTAATGTTCGCTTAAATTTGGGGCGTTTATTGATTTATGCAAAATAATTGGCTTTTAATAGTAACGTGATGCATTCACCTCATTAATCTCGAAGATTTTAAAATGTTTTATTTAAAACTTTTAAAATGAATTTAATTGCATAATAAAGGCTCACAACTGCGTTCCCTATGCTTTGCAAATGCAATTAGATTTTTATGGATTTGTATTCAAACAGGGTACGGATGCATATTTTAAATAAGATAGCTTAAGTCTCAGTTATTTCTAGTATTTTTATTATACGCGATTTAAGGTATCTTTAACAAAAATGAATTAATTAAAGCTTCAACTGCTTCCTTAATGATTGTAAATGCAGTCTACTTTTCAGTAATGCCGTTGCATATCTTAAAATAAAAACTCGTTTTCAGTAACCATCTATACACGGAATATGTTTTTATTTTAATACAAAATGAAATGAATGGCTTTGCATTTATATCTTAATTGAAGCTCGTTTTTAAGGTATCAATCAACAACTAATTTGCACTTGGCTGAAAAGAGTTGATTTAAAGATGGGGTTCTTAAGTTTTTATATCTACACACTCGAAAATTATTACATAAATAATTTAAGCTTCAATTTCTTTGCATTCTAATAAAATATGGATTTCAGTAATTTAGCGTAATATGCATATCCTATAATGAAACTAGTTTTTGTTAAGTATAGCTGAATTATTTATAATCACGACTTAAAGTTTATATTCGTTTCACGATTTTTTCACATTCTGCACAATATTTAATTACATAATTAGGACTTCTTATGTGGTTTGGAATGACGCGAATGCAATAAATTTTAATGGCAAAGAAATACGCTTATATTTATACAAGGTAAAACAACTAAGTATTTGAAAATTTTAACTTTTTCCCGTTTTTTTCTCTGAATTGTAACTTTTTACATAATTTGGCGTTCAATGACCTCCAATGATACCTTTATCACATCTATTATATATATATATATATATATATATATTATAGTGGTCTTAAAAGATCAAAAATAAATATAAACGAAGCAATTTCAAAACACCCTGTATAAAGAAACAACCAGAATTACGTGCGAAAGTTATATTAGTTAATTCATTTTTAAGTAACAGGTATTAACGAAATTTTACAAATAATTAATTAAATTTAAGTAGATTTGCAAAGAAATAAATGGTAGAAGCCAATGTCATTAATTTATTAATTTAATTGAACGATTATTGATGTATAATATACATAAAAACGTGTAAAAACCCAATAATACCAAGGTGAAAAGCGTTGCTAACAAACAAATATATCGGTGGGGTAGAAATACGCCAAACTCCAACTCGTGGAAGTGTTGTGGTAAAACGTCAGTTAATTAAACACATGCAGAATTTTAAATGTCAAGTTCGATTTATTTTGTATATAACAAACAAGGATTCTAAGGATTGTACAAACGGTCGGATGTTTTAGCATAAAATACTAATGAAGGGTTATTTAAATCACGTAGTAAGTCCACGTAGTGTAGATAGCAAATAAACAAAAATATCGATTTTCTACCACTCAAGCAAGGTTAAAAAAAGACGTAGAAAACGCATAAGCATGAGACAACGGTTGTATAGGCGGGATTTGTAAAACGCCATTAGGTCTACGATTGGTTGATATAGTTAGTTGAACGCGAAACAAACACGAGGATAGTGTACATTAATTTTCAAAAAATAGCATAACGACGTGCTGAAATTCGCGGGATTAAATATCGGTTGAGTGCAAAATTGTAAGAATGTGTTGTTGTAGATGGGGATTTTGGATGAAAAGGCGGCCAGGAGGTAGCAGCCTAAGTGTATAAATGTTTTTGGACAACGTGGTGAAGGCCCTTAATATTTCGATCGTCCCAAACGACGTATGAAAGTTAACACGAGTTGTAAGTATTATAAAATCATTTAAATTATATTGCATGGTGGTAGCCTCTTAATTAGTACGCGGTTAGTGTGCCGAGATTACATTTTTAATTGAGGTATCACCTATAATTTTTAACCAACTCGTGTCGGGACATTAAGTAACGTGGTTTGAAGCAACTAATTGAGAAAGACGTATGTTTAAATGAAATTTGGAATTTGGTTACACCGTGGAGGCGGCGTTGGCGGATCGGCTTAGATGGAGTTCGTCTAGTAACAGCTAGAAACGGCCTGCAGAACAGAAATACATGGCATCGTCCACAGAGCAGAGATCTCCTAGAAATTTTCAGGTAACGATTTGAAATTGTGATTCTTATAAACTGTGAATATTGGGTGACGTATGAGAGTGATTTTCAAGGTAGTGTGGATTATTTACGTATTGAACATAATACGTGTAAATAACTTTATTATGGTGTTTAACTAGAAATTTGAAGGTGTCTATAAAGCTTTTTAACGTTCCATCAGAACGTGAAATTTTTGTGAACAGTATATGGCTTTGTTTTTTTATTTGTTGTAAGAGTATTTTAAAGTAGAGGGGCATACATTATGCATAATTAGCTGGGTTATCATGAGCTCACCATACCCCAGAGTTTACTTAAATTAAAAACAAAATAAATTAGAAAGAAGGAATGTTAGAGAAGGTATTATTCAAGGCCCATTTACTCCGAGTACATATTATGTGTTTGATGATTTTAAAATAAAATACAGGACATTACTAAATAAGATTTACTGAAGTGTAACGTGATCAATGAAATATGGACAATATTGAATTTCATTTGTAAATAGTAACAAATCAAAGATTGTATGTTGGTTGTATTTTGTGGTTTAATTGCAAGTTTGTGTGTACGATTGAGAATATGAGAGTGAATCTAGATACACAAGAGGAGGTCCAAATGAGCTAGCCGGAAGCAGGTGCAGAAAATTGGCAATTCAACCGAGGAAGAGAGGAAAACGGGTAAGGAATTTTTTTTGACTTATTGAAAAATTTGGAAATTTTTCTATTTTCGAATTTAAAAATTTAATAAAATTTTCGAATA
This sequence comes from Platerodrilus igneus, assembly GCA_036346225.1. Classification (NCBI taxonomy): domain Eukaryota; kingdom Metazoa; phylum Arthropoda; class Insecta; order Coleoptera; family Lycidae; genus Platerodrilus; species Platerodrilus igneus. Next base: position 17,244 of record JARFIW010001242.1, read on the forward strand.
TATTTTGTTGGTGAGGATTTTACCCGAGGTCCACGGCAATTTATGACGGCCCAATGTTAGGGCTTGAATGTTTTTTGAGAGAGTACTAAATTAGAGCGTAGTGCCACGGCTATATATATATACATATACATATATATACATATATATATATATATATTACTCATATTTAGACCAGGGTAGAAAATTAAATAATCACATCAAATAATTTTAATCACCGTGTATAAGGAATTTTATTAGATAATACGCTTTATTAAAAAACCGTGGAGAATAAAAATTCATTCGTTTCATTAAAATAAGAGATTTAAATCATGTACAAGACGCTTTATATCAAAAGAAGCAGTATTAAAAGCTCTACGTAAAGAAACAAAGAGAAATTACGTGCAAAATTTATATTAATTAACTCTATTTTAAGTAACCGGTATTAAACAAAATGTACAGATAATAATTAATATTTGATTAGGAGTCACTAAAAATTAAAGGGTATTATTTTTAATTGAAGTTAATTGAACCATTAGTAACATATAATATCTATAAAAACTTGTAAAAACCCAATAAAATGCAAATCGTAGAAGGGTATTTAAAATGTTACGTTTGAACACACCTGCGTATTTTTAAAAGGCAATTTCAGTTTAATTTGTTTAGATAAACATGTCGATTCTACGGATATTGGAAACGGTCGGATGCTTTAGCACGAAATACAGAACACCTGCGCATTTTTAAAAAAGCTTGTTCCGCGTAAAATTTGCAGATAACAAATGGTTTCAGAGAATGTCGGAGAAACCGTCGCTTATATTAACGGGAAGACTAGATACGGGGTTATTTAACCCAGATAACAGTCCATGTGGACTGAAAATAATCGATAATAAGGAATATCAATTTGCACCAATAAAGAACAGGTTAGATAGAGACAGATAACATGCGCAAGACCGAGACACATATAGTAAAAAGCGTGAGTAGAGCAACGTCATAGGGTTGCGATTGGTTGAAAGTAAAAGGCAAAATTTGAGAGGTAAAAATAACATTTCTGTATAAAATTCAATTAGTTATTTTCAGACGTTGCGTGCCGTGTTGAAATTTCTGAGATTTAACTGGGGCGAGTGCAAAATTCGTAAAAATCGCATGCCGGGCTGCGGAATGGGAACATAGCAGGCGAAATTCTTTAGAATTGTCCGTTTTGGAGACTCGACCGACAGACAGGATAACCTCTATATATACCCAGGGGAATATGAACAAGCTCTCTTAGATCTTCGACTTGATTCAATGCGTTAAACAGTGCTTTCTAGTTTTCCGGTTTTGATTAAATAATTTAAACTGTTTGCTCGAATATTTTTGTGATAAAAAACAGTTTGTTCTTTGCGTGCTACAATGAATGTACGTTAGTGCACTTAGAAAAAAAGATACAAGGTAATAAAGTTAGTATCACTGTACCAATTAGTAAAATTTACAACGACAAATGAATACACAAAAGTATGCAGTTTTGGCGTATATTGGTGAAAGAAGTATGAATTTCTTTGTTATTTTTGGGGGGTATTAATAATTAAATGGTGCATAAACGTGTCTGGATCCACAAAACAAGGTTCAGATATACACAGATGAGTTCCGGAAAAGCCCTGAAACAACTTTAAATAAATGGTGATGGAGAAAATTTTAAAAGCGTTGAGAATCAGAAGCCGTAAATATAACCCAGTTGGAATGGTGTAATTAACAAAGGGACGATGTACATTGAAGCTACGAGTGCAGTAACCTTCAGGTAAATTATACTATTTTGTTCGAACTTTGATATTTTGGTGTGTGTTGAATAACTTTATAATTTATTTACTTAAAATGGACAGTAGTGAAATTGTACTAACAATAATATTTTAATTTTAAGGTGAAATTTGCTTGTTTAAGTAGAAAGGGTATTTAGTATTGATGTTCTGGATTATGATGAAAATTTGGGTATGTCTTTGAGCTCAATTAGACGAACCTGGTTAATTAACGTAAAGGGGTGGTAGATGCTCCTTTGTACTCAGACTCCGGTCTGCATATATTGTTATAGTAATTAGTAGGCATCCTACAAGGACTTTAATTCTGGATGCACATTAAAATGATAATGAATTTAATTTTGAAATTTTCTGATATTAAAATTTATGCTGAATTTTAATTTTGAAATTTTAATGTATTGTGAATATTGATGTAAATAGAGTTAACGTTGATGTTTGTGGTAGGAATGTGTTTGTTTTTATGTATGAGGATGAAAGTTATCTAGAGGAGCAGCCGAGGCGATTAACAGAAGAAAGTCAATGGACCAACACAGTTAAGGTAATGAATAGCTTTTTGGTGGTTTTACAGCATTCTTGACGCCCAATTCGTGAGGCTCGATTCGAAAAGCGTAGTTCACGGATTTTGTAGGTTTGACAGCATTCTTTGGCGACCCAAAAGTGAGGCTCGAGTTCCAAATAAAATTTTGTGATTTTATTCCAGGAAACTGGCGATCTGAGAGAGAGTTTCTGTGTGTATAAATTTAAGAGTATTTTAGAGTGTGTGAGAGTGATTAGAACGTATGCAGAGAAAAGAGTGGTTAAGGAGTCAAGGAGTGGAAATTGAAAGTGACGATAGTGCATTGTGTGGGAAAAATTCAAAAATGGAATAAGCTGGAGGCAGTAGAGATCAGTCGAGGACGGAATCAGGGGATCAAGGAAATGAGTTAATGATGAGAATGTTAGAGGAAATGCGATTAGCTAGGAGGAGTCCAACAGAAAATTAGAACTGCTAAGCGAAGAATCGAATAGAGCGAGGAGGAGTCCAACCAAAATTAGAGCAGATAAGCGGAAAATTGAACAAAATACTAAAGAATTTACAGAATTTAAAGATAGTCTTACCGTGAAACTGGGGGAAGTAGAAAATAGGGTTGAAAAAAATGAGCGTGATATTACAGGTCTTCGACAGGAAATGGGACATTTAAGGTCCGAAGTACGCATTTTTTGTGAAGAAGAGATTAATATAAAAATGACTGAAGTGACGGACTCATGTAGGGATCAGTTAGGCAGGGTAGAACGCAAAGTTGGTAGTATCAAATACAACATGTCGAATTTAGCGGGGGATGGTCCCAGATTTTATACAGGTGGAGGATCATTGGACCAACACATTAAGTTTTATGGCGATAACAGGGTAAATCCACAAATTTTTATTAATAGTGTAAGAAATCTAGTGGGAAATTTATTTGACGAACAGACTAAACTGAATACGATAAAGGCTTTATTAAAAGACAATGCGGAAGCATGGTACAATTTAGTAGGACAGGACATAGACACCTACACGGAGTTTGAAGACAGATTTTTAAAGCACTACTGGAGTGACCACAGACAAGACCAGGTACGAGACGACTTAATCACAGGGAAATTTAAGGGAGAATTTTCAGGAAGTAGGGAGCAATATGCTATACGAAAGTATAGCATAGCAAAGCAACTGAACCCACCACGGACGGACCGACAAATTATCAAGTATTTATCACGACACTTCGAGGTAGAAATAAGACAACACGTAACACTACAGAACATAGTGGACAGAGAAATGTTTTTAGAACCCTGCAGAGGTACGACGACGTAAGTAGTGGACGACCTCGGGATAATAGGGAAAGACAGATCAACACAGTTAGGTTTGACAATAGACGGGACAACTATGCTAGAAGGGGGAATAGTTACGGATACCAGCGACAAAATTGGGAACAGAGACGACCATACGTTAGAAGTAATAGTTTAGGAAGGGACCTGCACCGAGACCGGAACCTACCAGAGGAATAGTTCACCGGACATGAGGGGACTGCTAATACAGACACGGAACGAGTGGAAACGCCTAGGACATACGCTGAGGTGACGGCTAGACCAGGACCAAGTAGGAAAACAGACCTGGACAGGATTTTTAGAACGCGACAGACCACTAGATTTCAGTGTAAATGTATATGAACATCCACGTGAATTTTTCAAAATTGAGGAGGAAGTAGAGCCAGAAACTGAGGAAAAATTATGTTTGCCAATTATTAATATAGAGATTTTTGAGAATAATGTAGAAGTATTACTTGATACAGGGGCAGAGGCGAGTTTAATATCGGAGGAATTCGTCAGTAAAATTAGGGATAAGGTTTGTGATAGAATTATGCCTATAAAGCGTAGCCATTTAGTAGCTCCAAATAAAAAAAAGTTTGCTGTAGTAAATAGTGTTGTGGTGCTTAGGATAGATATAGGAGGTTTAAGCTGTGAACAGGAGTTTGTAATTGTACCTTGACTGAAGTTTCAGAGCATTTTAGGTGTTGACTGTATGATGAAGTTAGGGGTTTGGATAGATATGGAACGGAAGGTAATAAGGATTAAGGATAGGGTAGTGCCATGGAAGGGCAGTTATGAAGTCACAGAGGATGACACAGGGTTTAGTATTAATGTAGTAGAGGTAGAGGATGATGAAGTTAAACAGATCAACACAATAAGATGTCCAGAGGATAGGAGAGTAGAGGTTCAAGCTTTATTACAAAAACATGCAGGATTAGTGGGGGTAGAAGCAACAGCAGCATATCGGGAGCAGGTGAAGGCAGAATTAAATAAAGATGCACGAAAAATTAGTCAAGGAACCAAACCGCAATTCCATTGTCCACCATCCACGGACACACTTTTGACGAGATTAAGTGGCAAGTTTATTTTTAATAAAGCAGATTTAAGGAATTCATTCTGGCGGATTCCATTACATAAGAATTCTAGAAGGTACATAGGATTTTCCGTAGAGAGAAAAATTGAGAATTTTAAAGTAGTATCGTTTGGTTTGTCGGCAGAAAAGGAAATGATAATGAATAAGAAACAGACAAGTGTAGGGACTGAAGAAGAAGCAATATTTAAGAGTCAGGATAATAGGGATGATAAGTTTATTGTATGTGAGATAATAGGGATGCTAAGTATAGATATAAAAGGGGGAGAAATAGGGATGAAGAGTATTAGGATGGTAAGAAGAAAGACGTGGAGGGTCAAGAAGAGAGTTAGATTTAAATAACTTGATGTACAGGGATAGAATAGGTGTATATAGAAGAGTAGAAGTAGGTGTTTATAGAAAATAAAGCTAGGTATAGGATAAATATGCGAGACAGTTAGAAATAGGTTTAGGATGAGAATAAAGATTAAATGTAGGAAGAAAATAAGATAGGTTAAGTATAGATATTTCATATAAGATTAGTGGAGAGTTAGGAATAGAGTAAGAGTAGGATAGGCATATAGGATTAGGTAGGGAGAAGTAAAGTGTAGTGAAGATTAATTTAAAAGTTAGGAATAGGATAGGTATATAGGATATATATATATATATATATATATATATATATTAGGATTAGATGGATAAGTAGGATGAAGTTAGGGATAATTTCAGTTTAGAGAATTAGGTGAGAGTTAGGAATAAGATAGGGATATAGGACAGGTGTAAATAATTTTTTGATTGGATAAGGTAGGCAAGTTAGATAGATAAGGGTAGAGAGAGATAGGAATTTTTTTTGGTAAATTTCGTTTGCAATTTAAATATTTTATATTTGAATTCAAATAAGTGGGATTATTTGTATTCAAATAGGGGGAAAATACTCATATTTAGACCAGGGTAGAAAATTAAATAATCACATCAAATAATTTTAATCACCGTGTATAAGGAATTTTATTAGATAATACGCTTTATTAAAAAACCGTGGAGAATAAAAATTCATTCGTTTCATTAAAAATAAGAGATTTAAATCATGTACAAGACGCTTTATATCAAAAGAAGCAGTATTAAAAAGCTCTACGTAAAGAAACAAAGAGAAATTAGGTGCAAAATTTATATTAATTAACTCTATTTTAAGTAACCGGTATTAAACAAAATGTACAGATAATAATTAATATTTGATTAGGAGTCACTAAAATTAAAGGGTATTATTTTAATTGAAGTTAATTGAACCATTAGTAACATATAATATCTATAAAACTTGTAAAACCCAATAAAATGCAAATCGTAGAAGGGTATTTAAAATGTTACGTTTGAACACACCTGCGTATTTTTAAAAGGCAATTTCAGTTTAATTTGTTTAGATAAACATGTCGATTCTACGGATATTGGAAACGGTCGGATGCTTTAGCACGAAATACAGAACACCTGCGCATTTTTAAAAAAGCTTGTTCCGCGTAAAATTTGCAGATAACAAATGGTTTCAGAGAATGTCGGAGAAACCGTCGCTTATATTAACGGGAAGACTAGATACGGGGTTATTTAACCCAGATAACAGTCCATGTGGACTGAAAATAATCGATAATAAGGAATATCAATTTGCACCAATAAAGAACAGGTTAGATAGAGACAGATAACATGCGCAAGACCGAGACACATATAGTAAAAGCCGTGAGTAGAGCAACGTCATAGGGTTGCGATTGGTTGAAAGTAAAAGGCAAAATTTGAGAGGTAAAAATAACATTTCTGTATAAAATTCAATTAGTTATTTCCAGACGTTGCGTGCCGTGTTGAAATTTCTGAGATTTAACTGGGGCGAGTGCAAAATTCGTAAAAATCGCATGCCGGGCTGCGGAATGGGAACATAGCAGGCGAAATTCTTTAGAATTGTCCGTTTTGGAGACTCGACCGACTGACAGGCTAACCTCTATATATACCCAGGGAATATGAACAAGCTCTCTTAGATCTTCGACTTGATTCAATGCGTTAAACAGTGCTTTTAGTTTTCCGGTTTTGATTAAATAATTTAAACAGTTTGCTCGAATATTTTGTGATAAAAACAGTTTGTTCTTTACGTGCTACAATGAATGTACGTTAGTGCACTTAGAAAAAAGATACAAGGTAATAAAGTTAGTATCACTGTACCAATTAGTAAAATTTACAACGACAAATGAATACACAAAAGTATGCAGTTTTGGCGTATATTGGTGAAAGAAGTATGAATTTCTTTGTTATTTTCGGGGTATTAATAATTAAATGGTGCATAAACGTGTCTGGATCCACAAAACAAGGTTCAGATATACACAGATGAGTTCCGGAAAAGCCCTGAAACAACTTTAAATAAATGGTGATGGAGAAAATTTTAAAAGCGTTGAGAATCAGAAGCCGTAAATATAACCCAGTTGGAATGGTGTAATTAACAAAGGGACGATGTACATTGAAGCTACGAGTGCAGTAACCTTCAGGTAAATTATACTATTTTGTTCGAACTTTGATATTTTGGTGTGTGTTGAATAACTTTATAATTGATTTACTTAAAATGGACAGTAGTGAAATTGTACTAACAATAATATTTTAATTTTAAGGTGAAATTTGCTTGTTTAAGTAGAAAGGGTATTTAGTATTGATGTTCTGGATTATGATGAAAATTTGGGTATGTCTTTGAGCTCAATTAGACGAACCTGGTTAATTAACGTAAAGGGGTGGTAGATGCTCCTTTGTACTCAGACTCCGGTCTGCATATATTGTTATAGTAATTAGTAGGCATCCTACAAGGACTTTAATTCTGGATGCACATTAAAATGATAATGAATTTAATTTTGAAATTTTCTGATATTAAAATTTATGCTGAATTTTAATTTTGAAATTTTAATGTATTGTGAATATTGATGTAAATAGAGTTAACGTTGATGTTTGTGGTAGGAATGTGTTTGTTTTTTATGTATGAGGATGAAAGTTATCTAGAGGAGCAGCCGAGGCGATTAACAGAAGAAAGTCAATGGACCAACACAGTTAAGGTAATGAATAGCTTTTGGTGGTTTCACAGCATTCTTGACGCCCAATTCGTGAGGCTCGATTCGAAAAGCGTAGTTCACGGATTTTGTAGGTTTCACAGCAATATATATATATATATATATATATATATATATATATATATATTGCTGTGAAACCTACAAAATTATTCGGGAACTAAGGTTTTCGAATCGAGCCCCAGCGTTGGGCCGTCATATATTGCTGTGAAACCTACAAAAAGCCTCACCAGAGTAAAAAAAGAATTCGAGCCTCTCGAATTGGGCACCAAGATTTGCTGTGATTCTCGCCCTGTTGAATCTCTTCTGATAATCGCCTCTTTACTTTTTCCGCCTCGGCTGCTCACCTAGTTAAAACTTTCATCCTCATTCATAAAAAAAACAAACACATTCCTACCACAAACATCACCGTTAACTCTATTTACATCAATATTCATAATACATTAAAATTTCAAAATTAAATTTCAGCATAAATTTCAGTATCATAAAATTTCAAGTTTAAATTTGTCATCATTTTAATTTGCATCCAGAATTAAAGTCCTGGTAGGATGCATACTAATTAAGTTACAATATGTGCAGACCTAAGTCTGAATAAAAGGGAGCATCTTCCACCCCTTTACGTTAATAAAACAGGTTAGTCTAATTGAGCTCAAAGACAGACCCAAATTTTCATCATAATCAAAACATAAACTGCTAAATACTCCTTTCTACTTATACAAGAAAATTTTACCTTAAAATTAAAAATTTGTTGTTTATACAAATTCACTACTGTCCATTTTATCAAACAAATTATAAAGATATCCAACACACACCAAAACATCAAAGTTCGAACAAAATTGTATAATTTACCTGAAGCTTACTGCACTCGTGGCTTCAATGTACATCGTGCTTGCTAATTTCACCATTCCAACTGGGTTATGTTTACGTCCTCAGATTCTGACCGCTTTTAAAATTTTTCTACACCACCATTCATCTAAAATTGTTTCAGGGCTTCTCAGGAACTCATCTATGTATATCTAAATCTTGTTTTGTGTATCCATTCACGTTTACTAATACCACTTGATTACTCATTCCCGAAAAATAGCAAAGCAATTCATAATTCGTTCACGCTATACAAAGCTGTATACTTAAATGTATTTATTTATCGCTACTAATTTAGATAATTGGTACAATAATACCCGCAAATATAACTAGACTTTATTACCTTATCTATCTTTTCCAAGTGCACTAATGCATAATCACTTGTATCGTAGCGCGTATTCTGCTTGCAGTATCGTATAACATCAAAAAATAAAGAGCAAAACTGTTTAAAGTATTCAATAAAATCAAAAATCTAAGAGAGAACTGTTTAAGGTATCGAATCAAATCACAATCTAAGAGAGCGAAACTCATATTAGCACGGGTTTATATAATAGCCCGTTTGCACGTCGGATTTGTCCCGCAACGGACAATTTTTAGAATTTTGCATTCTAGTTTCCTTTTCGACAGCTCGGCACAGCGATTCTACAAAATTTGCACTCGCGCCAGTTGAAAATCTAAAAATTTTTCACACGGCTCGCAACGCGTCCGCGAACAACTAATTAATTTTGTATAGAAATTGTTATGTTTTCACCTCTCATATCTGCAACTTATTTCAACCAATCGCAAACCTAGTGACGTTGCTCAAATCACGCCTTTTATTATCCGTGTCTCTGCTTTGCGCATTTTATCCGTCTCTTTCTACCCTGGTCTGAGTGGTACAAATCGATATTCTTTACTATCGGTTATTTGAATCCACGTGTATTCCTATTTGAGCTAGCCTTTCTCGTTAATATAAGCTACGGTTTATCCGACCGTTTGCAATATACGCAGAATTTTCATGTTTATCCAAACAAATTAAACAGAACGTGATATTTAAAAATACGCAGGTGTTTAATCGTAATACTTCTACGATTTGGATATTCCACGTATTTTAACCCTCTTGATAGATTTGTATGCTAGCAACGCGTCTCATATTTGGTATTATTGGGTTTTTAAAAGCTTTTATGCATATTATACCTTAATAATCGTTCAATTAACTCCAATTAAAATAATAATGAATGGCATTGACTTATACCCTTTAATTTTTAGCGAATACTAATTAAATATTAATTATTACTTGTACACTTTGTTTAATACCCGTTACTTAAAAATTGAATTAATTAATATAAATTTCGCACGTAATTTCTATTTGTTTCTTTATACAAGGTGATTAAAATTGTTTGATGTCGTTAATTAATTTTCTACCCTGGTCTAAATTTGAGTAATATATATATATATATATATATATATATATATATATATATATATATATATATATATATATATTATAAGTGCGTCGAGCCCCTGCGTTACTGTCGCTAATAAATGCTATTAGCCTAATCCATCGTAATTAATGGTATTATATTTTTGCTGATTCCATTTTAAAATTAACGTTAAAATCCCATTGTACAAAATTATTCATATTCTTTTAATCAAGAAAATTTAGAATTTAGGCTCCAAATGCGTTCACCATGCTTTGCAGACTCAATAAATGTAAATAAAGCGAACATTTTATGCACGTAAGGTGTATTTTTATGAAAAATAAAGGGCTTTATATTTTAAAGATTGAAACTCGTTTTTACTAAGAAGGCTATATTTACAGACACGGAAAATAGATAAAGCTCGCGATTGTTTTCTTTATGGTTTTGCAAACGGTAAATGTAACGTGTCTTAATGCATATCTTACACAGAAAATTTATTACAAAAATAATTCAAGCGTGCAATTGCTTTGCATGCTAATTAAAATACAGATTTCATATAATTACATAAGTAGTTAAAGCTTCAATTTGGTAAATGCAATAAAATTGATATGGTTTTTTTCTGGGGTATTTTAAATGGATTTTTATTTATCTGTTGGAACAATTATTACACACTTGGGAATATGCTTTTTATCTTAATGGTAATAAAATGAAGCTATTTTTAATAATATAAAATAATTATTTGTACTAGGTATCTCGCACGACTGAAAAGAATTGACTTAAAATTGGGACTTTTAGGTTTATAATTTTTCACACTCATTAATAAATGTAATGCACGGTGTGTTTTATTTTGCATTTTAATGGCTTGGTGTATTCAATACGCTTATTTTTATACAGAGTGGAACCGTGAATGTTTGAAAATTTCAATTTTTCTGGTTTTCTTCTATTTGGGTGGGTTTTATTTATAGAATTTGGGATTCCATGACCTCTTGCGACTCTATCACATGATTTTCCCCCAAATTAAAATATAAAATTTGACATCTGTGTCATTTCTCGGCCTGAATGAGCAATTTTGCTATTTTTATTTCTAACTATGTACTATCAACAACTACTTCTATAGGACTTATAATACACACGCATAATCCTTTTTTTATTGTGGCTTTTCTTTTTTTAACAATATATTTATTTTAAAATTAACTAAACTTGCCTTAACTCTGTCTTGATATCATATACAATCTAATTTACTATTCTATATTTCAAATTTTCTCATATTTATACACGATCTTATCAAGTTTCATCTCAAACATAAAATTGAATTTCTTCCGACGTAAACCTGTATATACAGGTGGATAGAAGACACCAGGTTGTACGGTGTTTTTCTTTCAAAAATATTTTCCATCGACAAAACAGCCACCTACAAAGTATTCTCAAAATACCATCTGTAGATAAGCACAATTAAAAAGACAAATGACTTCAGAACAACATGAAGACTTTCACAAAGCATGTCCACGTGAAAACAACGTCTGTTGTAGTTTATAACGTATATCTACAACCCATATGGCAGAATTATGTAGCTAAGTGTATAACGTGTGGCCTATGTCCTTTAGAAATTTACTATTCTTATTAATAATACTAGGAAAAAATAAACTGCTGGACAATTGTCAATGTTTGCAATCTGCGTCCGTGAACGCCTCTTTAATAACAGAGAACCGCGTTTTAACGCGATAATAGAATTTCGTAGTAACTGTATTGATAGCCAACATTTTACCCACTTTAAAGCAAAAACATCTGGCAAGTAGTTTTAATCTTTGTTGATCCCACACCCCCGTTTTATGCTAACTTATTTAACGAATTTATTTAAGAGATGTAGATGTTTTAAACTTATTTCAACAAACCCATAATGCATGAATTTTAGCCTTTGATAATCAAAGCAAATTTTTCTATTTCGTAATAATAAAACCGTGGGTTTAGCACGTGATTAAGATATAATAGATTCAAAATATTTCACGTTGTAATTGAACACTAATGAGATTTTATAGGATGCATGAATTAGTAATCGTTTCAATTTGAAAGAAGCTAATACTTGTTAATGATAATTCGTATGATCATGGATGCGATAAGAAATGCGAGATTTAATTAGGAAATGCAAAACTTAAACAATAACAAAACGTCAAATATTCATAGACCACTTGATAGAAACTCCAATGTGATAAAGATGTTTGATTAATTGGTTATAAGTCAAAAACTAATCGAGTTAGGTATGGTAGCACTATTTATTAGGTTCTACCCTATTTTATCCTTTATTTTTTTATGGGAACCCCCTAAAATAGTTCCGTTTCATGAAAAAGATTTGTGTAAATTTGAAATCAATCGGATCACGAACAACGTATCTTATCGCGTTTAAAAATCTCAAACTTTAGTAATTGAACATGACATGGAAGCAACAAGTTTTTAAAAGATTATTTAAAATAAGAGTGTATTAAATAAATATGCGTTTTTTTTACATAAAACTAATGTTTTTAATTATGTATATTTTTAAATTATATATATATATATATATATATATACATATATATATACATATTGCTGTGATATCTTTACAATAACCCGGTGCACCTTTTTTGTGAAATAGAAGGGTTAAACATTTTCTTTTTGTCAATTTTTAATTTCAATTTTAATTTAATTTTTAGTACCTCGACTAGCTCAGTTTTAACCACGCACGGAGCTTGCAACAGTACGATAAATAAAGAATTCTTAACTCTTTCATTTTACCTCTACTTCTTGTGCATTTTAAGAAAAACAGAAATAAACACAATTAAGCTTTGTACGTGATTCTTACATGCAAGATTTTAGGTATTTCTGCGAATTTTTGATGTATAAACAAAATTAATGCGCTATTTCTTGCACGCAGGATTTTAAGTTATTGGCATTGGTTCTCTTAGGTTTTCACTTTCCTTGGTCACTTACGTCTTGTTTGTACAATAAATTTGATAAGCTTTGCTTTTATCACCGTGCCGTAATTATTTCTAATCTATCAAGGTGTTGAATTTTACCTTTCTAGTCACGTAGCCTTACTTTAATTTATGTATTAAATTATATGCGTTTTCTATCTTACGCACTCTCAAACCTGCTTGTTTAACTGGAATTCTAAGTGTAATCATGATGCATTACTCACGCGTATTGTGCTGCAGCTTCCGTCCACGTCATTTTATGACTTGCCAAGTTGTTTATTTAATTGAATCCTTTGGAAGATTCTTTCTTTCTTTGAGTCTAATTATAATTATAGTTTATATACAGGGCGTTGGCATTTGCTTTCTTGACTAATTGTTGAATTTCTCATTTTCTTCGTAAAAATGTCTAGTTTTCTGAACCCTCATGATGTTTATATGAAGCGCACCATCCTAGTGATTCTATCTACCCCTAAATGACCCTATTAACATAGCATTTTGTATTTATTTATATGATATTTCCGCCACCTAATTGTCCAATGTCAAATGGATAAGTATAATACTTAACCGAAATTATAAGAGTTTGATTTGTACATAGTTTGTGATATTATATTAATTATGTGCAAGCCTAACTATTATAATTTCTGTTAGAAATTATACTTATCAATTTCAAAAAAACCAATTAAGTGGCTAAAACGTAATATGCATAAATATAAAAGTGGAGAGAATTAATGAATTCTGAAATTCCATAGATTGACATATATTCCCAAAAAACTAGTGCGAATTAATATTTATTGTAACAGGGTTGTAAATAAAGTAGGGAAATTACAGATATAACAAACCTGTGACAAGGTGACGCTTGCTTTGTGATGGGGACGCCACACAGATGCCATATCAGGAAGTCAGTTAAAAATACGCTGCAGAAACGCGTTTACTTCATTGCAGTATCTGTCGAGATGAACACCGGTCAGCGCACACCGTTGCCACTACACTTGATTTTCCAATGCGCCACCCGAAGGTACTACATTGACAGGACGAAAATTATTTTTACTTAGAAAATTTTGAATTCTGCCGAACCCTTGCTGTTCTAAGCAACGTGACAACACTCACATACAGACCATTTTACCTCTCATTTGAACGAGGGCGTATTTTTGTGAGAAATGCTCGCCTAACATTTTTCAAGCGGACCTGTATGAATTTGAACTCGGGACCTTGGGCATAGTAGTCACACGCACACCAACTACACCACGGAGCCGCTTCATTTCTGTACGTCAGTAAGTACGTGTGAAACCCAGCGGAACGAAATTTTTCTCATGTTGGAAAAATTCCTCAGTATGTGCCATGTCGTTTGATGACTGAAACTAACTTTTGCGAGCAATTTCTTGATAGGTTATCGACGGTTTATATAACAAAAACCATTAACAGTGTCAATCTGCTGTTAAGGAATAAACGGCCGACCTGTGCGGTGCAAGTCTGTTGTCCGTCCACCCTCAATGTAGTACCTTCAGGTGGTGCATTGGGGACGTGGCCACAAGTGTAGCTGCCTTTACGTAAATTATACTGCCATGTACACCCACGCGCTTGAAACGCTTTGACCCATCGTGCTACCGGCCTATACAATAACACGTTGTCCTCATAGATCTCACGTAATTTGTGATAACGGTCACGTGCATTTCTGTCACGAACAACTTTGCTTTTAATTTAGGACCGCTAATTGCCTTTTGTAAACATGCTCTAGACGGTAAAAACGGTTTTATCGATTGTAATGCCGTACGGCAACTACCATTCGCAGTGGATCGACTCTTTTATGCACTCTACACATAGACATCACCCCACCTCACGACCCCCATACCCTATTTACGTGTGCCCGCGTTTCTGCTATGTTCTCGACTACATTGCCATTAGTTTATTTACAACTTTTGTGTGTGCGCACGTACGAGTTTGTGTGTGTGTGGGCGCGCGTTTGTATATATATATATATATATTGCTGTGTAAATAAGGTCATTTAGGGGTAGTTAAAACCAATAGTATAGCGCACTCCATATAAATACACAAGGGCTCAGAAAACGAGACAGTTTTCTGAAGAAAACAAGAAAAACGATAATTAGACTGGATAGTAAAAGACAACGCCCTGTATATAAACCATAATCATAATTAATTTAGATAATAAAAAATATTCCAAAGATTTATTAGAATAAAACAAATTCGCAAGTCGTAAAACAACATAATTGCAAGTTGAAACGCGACACGCATGGATAACGCATATTTATTACGTCAAAGATCCCAATTAAAACAAGCAAGTTTAAAAATGCATAAGATAGCAAACGCAAATGGTTTAATGCATAAATTGTATTGAGTCTACGTGACTAGAAAACTAAACTCGACATCTGATTTATTGGAAACAAGCAAGCCATGGTAATTAAAATCAAAGTTCACCAAATTTATTTAAACAAATAATGGTTTACTTATCTAGAAGTATAAAAATCCAAGCGAATCAATGCTATTAACTCAAAATGGTACGTGACAAAATAAACGCGTTGATGTTAACATACGATATAATACGATGGAATATCCGAAAACCTGGTATGAAAGTTTTTTACACAACAACAAACTTTGCGTTTGTCAATAGATAGACGGTGCATTTAAATATGACCGGATTTGTAAACAAATAATTTCGCCATGAAGTAAGGCTTAGTTCAAGTCTCTTAAAACAAAGATATTTACGTAAAGTGATTAATTGTGAAGTGTGAAACAATACCATTGTAATTATGGAAAATTAATAATTTGTCGTTTTATCCTTAAAAGTCGTAAGTAAGTAAAAGTTGTTTTAATTTAAATTCTAATATTAATCTTAATAAAAAGGACTCTAAATAATTACTGGGTAATAAGTCTAAATAAATACTGAAAGACAGGTCCAAATATTTACTGGGAAACAAGTCTAAATAATTACTGGGGAACAAGTCTAAATAAATACTGGATTAAATGAGGAAATGCAACGCATTTACTTTAACTATAAATTTTGTTGTACATTGCTAAACTGAATGATTTAAAAATTAACATTTCATTGAATATTTCTAATTTAAATTAGTGATGGATTCGAACCGAACCGAACCGAACCTTGCCCTAGGTTCGGTTCGGTTCGAAAACTTTTTAGTCCGGTTCGGTTCGAGGTTCGGTTCGAAAAAAAAAATATATATATATATATATAACCAAACCTCGAACCGAACCGAACCGGTTTGACATTTTTATATTTTAAACAACTAGTACGTTCAACTACAACAATTTAAATGTTTATTAATGTAGTTTTTATATTTAGTAGCTGCTATTTTCAAATAAACCCAACATTAATATGTTTTAGATTTTAGTAGCATAAATCATATTAATACTATTTGTCCAGGATTGATTTTTCAATACGTACTGTCTTTAACAAAGCGTAATTACAATTAGGTTAATAGTGAAAATCACCTCTAATTTAGCATGTGTTAATAATTGATAAATTTTACTAATGTCATTTTACCGTGAAAGAACGATATCACACAATCTTTGCGATTACTTTTATTTTAGTTTTAGTTAGTATAAAAAATGTATCAAGACAATAAATAAGGTGTTGCTGATTTCTTATACAGTACAAACAAAAAGCTGTTTGTCAGTTTATCTTTATTAGTATTTCTTTTAAAAGACAATATCAGATGGTTCTCGGAAAGAATCGTAAATCTACCTCAAACAGTGTTTACGTTTTTCATAATAAAATATATCAGTATTTATGGCACGGACATTATGTCTACTTATTATTTGCATTATAGTGTGTTATTTTATGTTGGCATTGATTGAAAAGATTATGCCCCTATGAGTCATAAACTTCAACCCTTGGTCGTGAGAGAAAGTTTGGGGTCATTCTTTTGGAGTATCGGCTACTTCTAAGGACATTGGTAATGGCCACAATAAATAAACCGTAAATATTATCGTACCATGCGTTTTGTAACACCATTTGTTAAGCGATTATGTACAAAAGAAAAGGAGAATAGTTTTTGCTACAAGGTCACATTTTTTAATATTAATAGAGAGCTGGCTTTCATATAAAAGTAAAAAATTCAAAATGATGGATTAGTAATACATACTTAATTAAAAATTAAATTGTTTCGTTTATTCTGAAAACTTCTGTAGTCTCTAGACCGTGACCTCGGCTTGTATATGTTTAAGATGGTTTTTAGCACGACTTCTGTTCATTAAATAAAATAAACTTGTTTTTAAAATCAAATTTTCAAAATCATTTTGAGTTTCTCCAATATCTAATACTAGTTATAAACAAACAACAATTTGAAATAAGGAGCATTAAACAAATCGAACTAATCTAGAATTTTTTGATCTACAAACGTGGCTCGATGACAAAATTTATTAGATATGTATCACTAATACCTATTACATTATTTACCTATTGCCTTAAAACTCAATGACCATGTACATTAGAAAATCGTTCTAATTCTTATATGCTTGCTACTAGAGATTTTTGAAATGTGCGTTTGGGAGAAATTAAGATTGACATGTTTTTAGTGAAAATTAAATTTTAAACTAAATTTCTATTTAAAAAATCGAACCTTTCGAACCGAACCGGACCGAACCTTGAGCTAGGTTCGGTTCGGTTCGAAAAATTTGCCGGTTCGGTTCGAGGTTTGGTTCGAAAATAAAATGTCCGGTTCGGTTCGAAAAATCGAACCGAACCTCGAACCTGTTCGGTTCGTGTCCATCCCTAATTTAAATACTTTAAAAATTGCTTTCATGATAATTTATGTGAGCGGTCGGCAAGGTTTGTTTTTTTTTGAGTATACGTTGTAAATTACGTAAATATTTAAAGAAGTAGAATGAACGTTCATCAGACTTCAGTTAATAATAAAAATAGTGATTTTGCTGACTTTTTGATCATTTTTGGGAATGATAATTAAAAATTTTTTTATTCAATTATTAGAAGAAAATTCTAGTTAGAGAATTCTTAAACTTTTCATACGTTGTAAATATTTTTGAGAACATTATAATAATTTGTGCTTAATGATGTTTTGGTTTAAAGATTAGAACAGGAAGGAGAGGTAGAAGGTAGATTTAAACCCTTTGTTTGTCGTATTGTTGCAAGCTCCCTGCGTAATTTAAAAACTGAGCTAGCCGACGCAATTAAAATTATACATTAAAAATTAAAAATTGCCAGAATAAAAATTTTTACCTTTATAATTCACAAAAAGGGCGCATAGGGGTATTGCTACAGAATCACAACAAAATATATATATATATATATATATATATATTTATATATATATATATATATATATATATATATTGCTATGTACTACTGGAATTATCGAGCCCTTACGTTGTGCTGTTATATTATTATTGCTATGCTCCCTAAATTATTCGCGCCCCATCGTTTGGGCAACCATATTAATATTGCTATGTATAAACAAGAATTGTAATTATCGTTCTCCGACGTTGGGCTGTCTTATTGATGTTGCTATAAGCTCCCTCCAGAAACTTAACTGAATTTTATCTTGAACCAACCTTGTCTACCAATAACAAATTTTGATACGTTACCGCTTTACTTGTTATCAATTTCGTATTCAACTTATAGCTCCTCCTTGAACTATTTAAATTATCAAATCACTTCCATTAACTTTATCTTATGACCTCGACTAGCATTTATTTGGAATTATAAAATTCAGTTAATTCGATTCTATATAATGAAACAAATATTATGTACAGTTTTTGTAAATTATTTGAAATACATTTTTCAATTAATTAATGTTGTAAGTCTCATTTATCAGAAATCATATACTTTTTATTCAAAACCCAAAGTCACCAAAAAACCTATTATCTTTATAAAAGAAGTGTAGAACGTTCGAAACCTCTTATCATATCACGCACTTTATACGATTCAAATACTTTGTTTTGGTGAACTTCGTCACATCAATTTATATTAAGCAAATTCAATATTTAAATAAAAATATAGAAAAATAATGTCTTACAAATAAAAACCTAACCTGGTCTATGTTCTTCTTGCAATTGACGCATCCACTAATATTTCCCATGCATTAAGCCATCCATTTAAATAAAAATTATCTTCCCCCAATTCAGGATTATTACATGCCCATTCGAAATATTGTCTATCCACACGCTTGAACCATTTCATTTAAATTATTACCATCATCTTCTGGACTACCATTATTAACTTATACTTATGCACCCCAATTTACTGTCGTCTTATTTCAGACTTAGAATTACTTCTTATCAATTTCTCCAAACTTAGAATTGGATTATCATCATTTATTTTCCCCTGCTTCAGAATAGAATACTTAATGTCATTGTCCCTGATTCGAAATTACATTTATTCTCCACGGACTCGGAATTTGGATTTTTCTCCCCGGCTTTCAGAGCCGTTTAATCGGCAATCGTAATTTTCGTCTTGGCACTTATACTATTTTTCACTTTGAATTATTATTACGTAACACTTTATTTCATAGTGGCGCACTTCAGCCTTTGTTGAGTTTAAAAGTGCCTTCGTTATTACTGTACCTGCTAATATATTATTGATTTCCCACTCCGTCAGTGGGTATGGTCTATAAACTCGTCGCTCACTTTAACAAATCAAATATTTGCATTTAAAGTAGTTTCTGATGTAATTTTCTATGCTTTCCAATAATTGTGACCTGGTCGCAGCTGTCTTCGTTATCAAACATGCGGTGTTTTGATGAATCTAATTGCTTTTCCATAAACAACTGATGCAATTCGACTTTTAATTTTCATATCTGCCTGTTATTCACGCAATTTTTAATCTTTTTCTTATCAAAAATGGTTAACTATTTGTACGCATTTATATGCTTCCTGAAGCTCTATTTCTTACTCCGTATTAACCTAATTGTTTGGGGCTCTTTTCAATGCGTGTTTAATTATACTTTATTATGTTTACATATAAAATACGCGTGTTTCTACTGAAAAATATCATTATTTGCATTGTCTAAATTAACTAAAACTTTATCTACAGGGTATTAAATATTTACTATTTACCTAATGCATGTGTTCCTGGTTTCTACGCTAACTATGCGTCTTCCTATGTTTATTTGCGTCGCCTAGAACTATTTGTACTTTATATACAGGGTGTTGACTGCTTACTATTTACAAACTATCTCCATTTCTCAATTTCTTACTAAATAAATGCAGTTTTCTGCTGCCTATGGTAATTTCTCATTTCTAAACGACCTTTACTACAAAATACATCCTTAAACAACCCTTTATCACAGCATAATTCCCCCAAATTAAAATATAAAATTTTATAACAATGCCCTTTTTGTCGCCCAACGTGAACTTAAACTCACATTAGTATAAAATTTTTATATTTTTATTTCCATTTTAAAAATCTAACTTTTGCTTTATTAAACCCATATTTACATTCATCTAATTTCATTCCTGTGTCCCATTATACTACCCTATTCATACCTATACCTATTCTTATATTCAAATCCTATTCTATTATCCTATATCTACCTATTCATAAATTTATTTTACATTTCCTTTCATTTCTTCATGTTCCTTTGCATGGGTCAATTAAATTACATTTATTTCTAACTTCCCCCTTATCACATCTTGATTCTGGGTCCTTTCAATTCATGTTTCCTACTCATACTTTTAAATCGGGGTCCTTTTAATTCGTATTTCCTAATTCTATTCTTATTATCTATCCTATATCCTAAAAATCTAACCCTACTTTGAAAAAATTCACACTTTGCTAAATTCAAAATCAAACCAGCTATATTCAGCTCTAACAATATCCTATCTAACTGTACATAGTGTTCCTCTACACTGTCACTAAAAATCAATACTTCATTTATATATTGGATACAAAATTCCTCGTACGGTCCCAAAATATTCTTCATCACATTCTCTAATGCACCCGTACTTGAGGACAAACCAACCGGGACCACCCTAAATTGGTATAATTTTCCTTCTACCGAAAAACCGGTATACTTCCTTGATTCTCGCGCTAATGGAATCAAACAAAATGAACTTTTTAAACATAATCTGCTATAAATCTTCCTATTACCTATTTTCCCTAATATTCTATCTATCGTTGGTGGACAATTGTATTGCGGCTTCATTCGCTTATTAATTTCACTTGTATTTATACACAACTTAATACTATTATCACTTTTCTTCACGACGACTACTAATGAATTCACAAAATTCGTACTGGAGCTCTCTATAATACCTTCACGTAACATTTCTTCAATTTTTTCTTTCACTCTATCCCTATATACTACTGGAATAGCATATATTTTAATGTTAAACGGCTCTGTATTTATTACTTCCAACTTGTGCACATAACCCGTGGCAATTCTCGACTTCGACCCAATTAATTCTGAATGCTTATTCAATAATATAATCACCCTATTTCTTAAATCATCTGGACACTTAATATTTTCATTTTCATTACCCCATTATTTATTTCATCACTAAACTGATTAATATTCACGCAGTCGTCCTCTATTTCAATACTCCCTTCTTCATACCATTTAATATATTTACCATTACACTCAATCTTTTTGCATTCCGCATTTATCTTCAACCCCAACTTATCTATCATATTCATCCCAAATATAACATCTATCTTCAGTCCAGGTACTACCATAAAATCATTCTCCCATATTTCATCTCCAATTTCACATCTCAGAATTACCATTTCATTTATCACACTAAATCTCTTATTATTTGGTGCCACCAAATTACACCTTGTTATAGCAATCGCTTTATCCCCCAATTTCTCTCGTTTAACAAATTCTTCCGCAACAAGTGATGCTTCTGCTCCAGTATCAATTAACACTTTAACTATTTTATCTTCCACCTTTAAATTAATTATTGGTAATAAGTTCCTTTCAAATCTTCCTAATCCATTATCCATTTCATAATCAGTTTCCAAATCATCATATCTCTGCAAATAACCAATAAATGTATCCCTATCTACTATATTCTGCGTCGTTATGTATCGCTTTACTTCAGCGTTAAAATGACTTGCTAAATATCTTATAATATCTTTATCTTCTAAAGGAAGATCCAATTGCTTTGCTACAGTAAATTTCTCAATCGCATATAATTCTCGCGTCATTCCTTTCTCTGAATTATATCTTCCCATACCTAGGTTATCCCGAATTCTATTTTGCTGATTGTCACTCCAGAATTGACGTAAAAATTTTGCTTTCAAACTGTTCAAATGTTTGTATTTCACTCTCCACCAAATTGTACCACTTTTCAGCATTTCCTCTCAGTATCGCTTTAATTAAATTTAATTTGTATAATTCATCTGTAGATCCCTGTATCAACATTTTAAAATTTTTCAGAAATATCTTCGGATTTAATTTTCCGTCTCCATAAAATTTCGTAAACTGTTCAATTGAAAGGTTTGTTTGAACTAGCCTACTTGGTTCTCTATTAAAATTTATTGGATTACTTTTTTAATTATTTATCTCCTGATTTATTGATCTGAACTTCGTTTTGCAATTTTCTTCAATTTTACCTAATTTAATATTTAAATCCGTAATTTTATCGTTGGACTCGCTTTTGTATTTTTCTTGTTTTGTTTTAACTAATGTAATATGGTCCCATAGACCGTCTATTTCCTCAGAAACTCTTCCAATTCTTTCTTGCATCTGTGCCTTAATTTCAGCGATTGTTTGGTTCGTTTCCTTCAGTCCATTGCTAAGAATTTTGATTTCATTCCTCAATTTCTCGCTGTTTTCATCTATTTTTGTTGTAATTATTTTTATGGCTTCCTCACTCCTGTTCATCTTATTGTTTAATGCCATTAAGATCGCCATCATTTTGGTTTCTTGTGAAATTCTCGGTTCTTCGCTCAAACTTCTTTCAAACGTTATGTTTTCTTGGAATCCTTTCTTCAATTTGAAATCATTATATTTACTCTAAACTTTTAAATACTAAATAAATCTACTTAGCTTTAATTACTGTACCAATTTCTTTATTTTCCACTAATTGAAACTTTTTAAATGTCCGGTTTAATTTAATTATTCTGTTTTAAATTTCGCGATCGTATTTTAAAACTTATTTTTGATTTAATTAGTGCCTATTAATCTCAGGTTGTACTTTACTGTAGTAAAATCGAGCTTTAATTCGTGCCCCAAGCTTGGGTAGCCATATTATTTATGCTATGTACTAATAGAATTATCGAGCCCCTACGTTGTGCTGTTATATTATTATTGCTATGCTGCCTAAATTATTCGCGCCCCATCGTTTGGGCGACCATATTAATCAGAATAGAATTTTTATTGTCATTGTCCCCTGATTCGAAATTACATTTATTCTCCACGGATTCGGAATTCGGATTTTTCTCCCCGGCTTTCAAAGCCGTTTAATCGCCAATCGTAATTTTCATCTTGGCACTTATACCATTTTTCACTTTGAATTATTATTACGTATCACTTTATTTCATAGTGGCGCACTTCGGCCTTTGTAGAGTTCAAAACTGCCTTCGTTATCACTGTACCTGCTAATATATTATTGATTTCCCACTCCGTCAGTGGGTATGGTCTATAAACTCGTCGCTCACTTTAATATTTGCATTTAAAGTAGTTTCTGATGTAATTTTCTATGCTTTCCAATAATTGTGACCTGGTCGCAGCTGTCTTCGTTATCAAACATGCGGTGTTTTGATGAATCTAATTGCTTTTCCATAAACAACTGATGCAATTCGACTTTTAATTTTCATATCTGCCTGTTATTCACGCAATTTTTAATCTTCTTTCTTATCAAAAATGGTTAACTATTTGTACGCATTTATATGCTTCCTGAAGCTCTATTTCTTACTCCGTATTAACTTAATTGTTTGGGACTCTTTTCAATGCGTGTTTAATTACACTTTATTATGTTTACATATAAAATACGCGTGCTTCCACTGAAAAATATCATTATTTGCATTGCCTAAATTAACTAAAACTTTATCTACAGGGTATTAAATATTTATTATTTACTTAATGCATGTGTTCCTGGTTTCTACGTTAACTATGCGTCTTCCTATGTCTATTTGCGTCGCCTAAAACTATTTGTACTTTATATACAGGGTGTTGACTGCTTACTATTTACAAACTATCTCCATTTCTCAATTTCTTACTAAATAAATGCAGTTTTCTGCTGCCTATGGTAATTTCTCATTTCTAAACGACTTTTACTATAAAATACACTCTTAAACAACCCCTTATCACAGCAATATATATATATATATATATATATATAGATTTTTCAAAACCTCAAAACTTTGAAGCTGTTTACTATTTGTTTTAAGTGTTACAATAAATAACAATTTTTATAAACTAAACAGGTTAATAAATTTTTATACAAGATTATCCTAAACACTAATTAGCACTGTTAATATAAAAATATCCTCTAAATTTAAAAGGAAAGGTAATTAGTATTAAGCATTATAAAGCAGACCACCAACGATATAACCATATATAAGAATATATAACTAAAAGTTACTAAAGGTATTGTAAATTAATAAAAGAATAAAATTTAATTTATTATTTCAAAACTGTGTTGTTTTTTCTTAAATTGAATATTTGTATTAAAATTAGTAGAAGTAGTAATTCCTTGGGAATTACACAAACAAGTTTTTTTTTATTGACAGGGTTATGAAAGCACCAACTACTTTGGTAAATGCCATCCATCGAAGATTTAACGAATCACGAACACCCAGAGTAAGGACTAAGACTTTTTAATAAAATGAGGCTGGACTAGACTGAAATAAAACCACAACCTTTCGCATCTGAACTACGCGGTCAACACTGAAATATTTCCAAATTTTATGGTTAACTCCATTCTTGTGTAAAGTTTTGTTTTAGTACAAATATTTTTTGTTTTTACTAATACTTGAATATCGTAAATTATTCTATTCAAGGAATTATATACACAGCTTTACTAAATTTTAAAATTAGTTAAAATGAGTTTTACATTATACTATGCAAGTTTCTGAATAACAAAAAATGATACCGTTAAGACTTTCATTATTTTTGTTTTCGACCTTACTTAAGGTCAGTTTGACCTAGCTCTAACTTCTTTTGTATTCTCTGCTAATCTAAAAAGTTCTACATACCGTTCACAACCTTAACTTCTAACGATTTGATTAATATGGTTTGGACTAGGTCTTCCTATACTCTTCTATCTTTTTCCTATTACCTGGTTCTGCATATGTATTAGCAACCTGATGGTTGTTAAAAAACTCCAACATGTTTACACGATTCCCATTTATAAGGAATAAAAGGAAAAGTGTTAAATTATAAGTTATAGTAAGGCTTAAGCAACGAATCGCTACCACCTTCCGACCGCTAACTAATTGTGAGTTATGTCATGGAGACGTTAATTAAGTTAAATTGTAACATGTTTAATTTGATCAATATTTATTCGCATTGAATTACGAGGATAATGCGCTAAGCGTGCCTTATTCTTTATTAAGGTTCCATATGGTACATAACGGAACGCTTCGTTTTAATAATCTTCTTATAGTAAAATATCTGTGTCACATAAAGTTATTTTGGCGAGCACCTCTATGCAATCTTGCTTCTATCGTATTTCCCCACCTCTAACGTCGCTATCGTTCGTTCCTCGCCTTGTCTAGTTAGTCGCTCCCTAGCAACCAATTTATCAAAATGTATTCTAGGCTAGAGGCATGCTACCTTCGGTTGAATTATTTGTGTGAGTGGTTCAGGTCATGCTAGACCTGGAACAATTTCAGTAACTTCTACTAACGGTTTGTAATTTATGCATTGTACGAACTTAATTTAATTTTGTTTCATTTATTTAGCGCGCCTACGAAAAACGATAGAGACAGACAAGTGAAGATTTTGGTTTTGATTGCTGTCGTCCCAAGTTTGAAATGGCTTGTAGTATTGTTTGGAGCTTATGAAATTTTCGTTCGGATTTGTCTTGGAGAATCGGAGGCAGTTTGGTTTGTTATTACATTTAAGAAATTTTTGCATGTGTTAAGAATGTCGTTAGCCTTTGCTAAACAGACGATCATATAAAAAGCACGAAAGTTGCTATCATGTTTACGAACATATGATCTGTGTCATTTTCAATTATTATTGAACTGGTTTTACAAGCCGTAGAAAAAAATTTTGTCAGGTTAGGTTTATATAATTGTAAGCTTTATTCCATTTGAACTTCAGATAAATTTCAAGGTATATTTTCGACGTCATACTTTTTTGTGATGTAGCACATTTGACAGATGTTGCCGTGAAAGCAGATGTTTCGTGCAGCTTTCATAAAAATCAAATTAAACATTCTTCAATCTTGAGATTAGCTTTTATTTACAGATAAATTATAAAAACTAGATATGTTAATTTAAATATACGCTGCGTACTAATTATGGAATTGTAATCTACCTGATAAGATCTGCCCAAGATAGAAATGATAGTTCTATGCATTGTGGTAATAAATTATTTTGATCAAATATTTAAAACAAGCTTATATTTAAAGAGCTGTCATTTGCTTTAAAAAGACAAAATTTTGATTTTGTTATAAAATTTATTGTTGAGAATTCTTTACCTGTTAAAAGGTTTCGAAATTTTAAAAAAAGTTTTTTACTTCAGTAAACAATTAGTTAAACTTTGAGACTTTTATTTTGGTCAAATGCGATCAAATCTGATAACATAAAGGTAGAATTTTTGGGTAATAATTTTGTGCCAATATTATACTGGATATACATTTTTTTATTTTTAGTATTTTTATAGGACACAAATTTATTTATTTAATCTTTGTAATTTCTTACAGGAGCTGCGTCTTATTTTTATAAGACAGGTTTTTGTTAACGAAGGCGATCGTTTTATCTTTGGGTTTCCACGTCCGCCCTTAGAATTGTGCTTTGCTCTTATCGTGAATATCTCAGGACTTTCTTGGCGCCTATTCAACTTTGTTTAGCTTTGGTTTGCAAACAAAATTTGACTTACCCCCCCCCCCACTTTTTATTGCTCTACCCAGGAATAGACCCCTAGCTATGTCGGAAGATTTTTGTTCACTGGCGCCCATTAAGAAAAATAATTTACACTGACGCCTCAACGTACATAAAAATGTTATAAAATGTTATGGTAAAGCTTAAGCAGCGAATCGCTGCCAACATGCCAGACCGCTAACTAATTGTAAGTTATGTCATGGTGACATTTAGTTAACTGATTTTTATTTATTTTTATTTTTGTTTTGTTTTCGAACGGTCGGTTTAACGCAGCTTTAAATTCTTTTCTATTCTGAGCTAATCTAAATTCTACATACCTTTCACAACCTAAATCTCTAATAATTTGACTAATATAGCTTTGTCTAGGTCTTTCTACTCTATTTTTATTTGGTAGTCTATAATCTAAGACCTTACTAAATAGTCCCTCATGTTTTAACTGGTGCTCTATCAATCTATCTCTTCTGACCTTTAGTTGTTTCCACATACAGAGTTGTTCACCTATCCTTCTACAAACTTCCTCATTTAATATTCTATCTGCCCAACAAATCTTTAATATTCTTCTATAACACCAAGTTTTAAAAGCTTCTATCTTTTTCTTATCTACCACTTTAATTGTCCAAGTCTCACTACCGTATAATAGAACGCTCCATAAGTACGACTTTAAGAAACTTTTTCTATTATCTAAACTAATACGATTAGTTATTAGTAAGTTTTTCTTTTTTAAAAACACTTTTCTAGCTTGAACTATTCTAGCTACAATATCCCTTCTGCTACGTCCGCCCTTTGTAATTATACTACCTAAATAGCAAAATTCATCTACCTCCTCTAACTCGGTATTACCTATTTTTAATTTTGGTTTTGAACTAGGCTGTAACTCAATGGTCATTATCTTTGTCCTTCTTGAGTTAATTCTCATACTATAGCTACTCTGTAGTATCTCCTCTAAAATATCTAAAAATTCTCCTAACTCTTTTCTAGACTCTGCTATAATGGTTATATCATCAGCAAAACGTAACATGTCTATTTTCTGTGCCTGTACACTAATACCTATCTCTTTTCACTCTCTCTCTAGCTAAGTTTAAAGCTTCCTCAATATAAACATTAAAAATCAAGGAATATAGTATACAGCCTTGTCTAACACTATTTCTAATCTTAGCTTCCTTTTCTATTTCATCAAATCTAATTACTACGCTTTGGTTTTTATATAGACTGTAAATAATTTTTCTATCCCTATGAGAGATTCTTATTTTTCGCAAAACCCTGAACATAACGATCCAATTAACCCTATCAAATGCTTCTTCTAAATCTACAAACGCCAAATGAGTCTTTTTATTTTTTTGTAACCTTTTCTCGATAATTACCCTAATAATTAGTTTCGGTTCTCTAGTCCCTCTGTCTTTACGAAAACCGTATTGATCTTCGCCTAAATAATTCTCAGTCAAAGCTTCTAACTCTGTTTTTAATTATTATTGTTAGTATTTTGGAAGCGTGGAAAGTTAAACTAACCGTTCTAAAATTTTTACACCTATCAGCTTCTGATTTTTTTGGAATTGGGACAATATTATTTTTTTTGAAATCTATTGGGACTTCACCTGTGTCATATATTACTTTTACTAGTTCATATAATCTGTCAAAAGTTTTCTGACTTGAATATTTTATTAATTGTGCGGGTATATCGTGTATCCTCGGCGCTTTATTTAGTATAAGATCCCTAACAGCTTTATCAAATTCCTTTCTTAATATTGTGAACCCTATTTCTACATTCTCTTCTTGGTCGTTCTCCAACTCATCTATATCGTCTCCCTTATATAAATCTTCTAAATATCTTTTCCATCTATCTACTACCTCAACTTTATTTATTAGAAACTCATTATTCTCATCTTTAATACCATTATATTTTTTCCTATCTTCCCCGAAAAGTTTTTAACTGCCCTGTAAGCCTTGTCTGTCTTACCTACTCTCAAATCATCTTGTATTCCCTTACAATTCTCCTCCATCCATTTATTTCTAGCTTTTCTACACTCATATACTATCTTATTTCTAACTATTATATTTTTGCTTACCTTCACTATCCAGGTCTCTAAAAGGTTTAAGCTTTCTTCTATTCTCTATTAAATCTAATATCTCCGTTGTTACCCAGGGTTTTCTTGGTTCTATTTTTTCTTAGCTATAGCCTGTGTTGCTGTATCATGTACATCCCTTTTTAAGTCTTTCCATCTATTTTCTACGTTCCTTCCTATAACTATCTCTTTAATTTTATTATCTAGTACTGTTTATATTTCTCTTTTACCTCACTATCATTAAGCTTACCTAGATCCTATCCCTCTCCTAAAACCTTTCTCAATTTTTTGAATTTTAGCTTACACTTCATTTTAACTAAGTTATGATTGCTATCTATGTCAGCCCCTGGATAACCACGACAGTTTTTAACTTCGACTAATAAATTCGTTAACTTATCTACTCTAAGTAATAATCTTACATTCCAAGTTTCTATCACTAAATCGAATCGTTGTTTTAAATTCTTACGACAACAAGCCCCAAGTACCCCCTCCCGGAGATCCGAATGAGGGGGTATTTTACCTCCGGACAAGAATTTTACTTGTGAGCTCTCTATCATATATAGTTCGTGTGTTTAGGCCACGCATACCTAGGAAATATTGTGGTAAGCTCCCATATCTTTCCACAACGCAGTTTTTAAAGATTTTAGCAAAAAGCCGCATCTGTCACGTCTAACTCCCAACAACCTTGTAAATTATCGAGGATTGCCCGAGATCAACCGACTTTCTCCAATATATTTTAGCCAGCAAAGCTGCTGCCCCTTGCTGCGCCTTTTAATCTACTATTACGATAAGCAGGATTACTATAATAGTATTTTTTGTCCCCTACTATAGGGATAGTTAAGACTTTAGTAAACTAAAAACTTTATTAAGTAAAACTCTACTACAGCTCAGATAAAATCGATTTGTAGCAAAAATTTAAATTAGATATAAGTAAACCTATAACATTTTTTTTAGTTATAAGGTTTGATGTACTTTAAAAACAGAACTGCTTTCAAGATTTTCCATAAACAAAGTATTGTTTGATTACAACGAATTTATGGCATAACAATATATTCTAATGCATTTAAAACAATTAAGGACGACTTAGAAATAATATTTTAAATAGTGACATACCTTATATTGTCCAGCTTTCTTTCGTAGCTCTACGACTTCACCGTACCACGGGTCGTTCATGTTGTCCGTTATTCCATCAAGATGATTACTTTCTTCAAGTTTGGTTGCTGCTGGGCGTTCTGTGAAACGACCTCCTGAGTATTCATATTGAGAGAAAGGTCGAAATTTTTTCTTATATTCCGTTTTAAATTCTCTACTACCTTGTACTTTATCCTCTTGCGTTTCTTCATGAATTGCGTTGTCATTGAATAGTGGTTCCAGCTCACTAACTGTAATAAAAGTGGAACATTTAATACGTTAGCTATAATTTAAGTGTTGTATCACACATACCGTCTTTGTTTTCTAAATCAGTTCGCTTCTTATGCACCATTGCGTTAGCAGCTGGTTTTATGGCACCCATAGAAAGTGACTTTTTCGGTGTCGTGGAGCCATCCTTATCACGACGCGAAACGTGTCCAGTAGGCCATGCAAATTGTAATCTATACTCTGTACTAAGCTTTGAAAGGGCTTTGCGAAGAAGACCACTACTGTTGTCCTACACATAATTAATTAAAATAAAATTTAATAATATTTTTAAACTACGGGTACACAGAACAACGGGCAATTTATGTTACCGTGTTATCTATGTCCGGGTCTGACTCTCGACGTCTTTCGTCGTCGCCGTTCACTATTGCTTCGCTACGCGCCGGTCCTTCGGATTTGCTGCGCCGGGATCGAGATTGCCTCCAATGCGAGCCACCTCGCTCTTCGGACTGTAATTAAAATGAATACATCTCTACATTTAATACGACTAAGCATAATTTCTTTTATCACCCACCACAAATTCATGCAAAGAACTGTTCCACACTGCACTGAAACGTATTCATTTTAATAGTCACCTGACATGCATTGAAGGCAGAGGCGGACCTACAAACTGTAATGGATTTGCAACACTAAGGTGTTCGGATGTCCTAGCATTACACAGAAACCTCAAATACTTAGGCGTCTTTGGTAAAAGTTTTTTACACTTTCATGTTAAGACATCGAATTTGTAGATCCGCCACTGATTAAAGACTACTAATGTACAAAGTTATTAATGACCTATAAATATGACTTCTTAAAACTTAACATGCAGGATAAGTCAAGCAGCAAACCTACATCAAACGGTTTTAAAAGGGAGGGGATCTAACAACGAGGACAAGTTGTGTGTAGCATAATAAAATAGCTACTTGAGCTTGGTCTATGGGCTCCGTTGTTCTGCATAGAACCCTGTTGCAGTGATTTTGTTAGCAAGTGAGGTTTAGAAAGCTACAGCTACAGTTATATACAGGCGCGCGCTATCCATAAGAGCAAGTTGGACGGCGCCACGAGCTGAAAGGCGCCGCCAGGTTATATAATTAAATAATAATTAAATGCATTCATTTTTATATTAGGCCAGTCAAATTAGGTTTGAATTCGGAATTAATTAGTGGAAAGCTGGAAATTGTTTTAATTGCTTAAGTATAGGTCTAGTATTAGGGGAATATGTTTTTCCCCCCCTCCAAGGTCAGCGTTAGCCGCCATCCTAAAAAAACAGCTCCAAAATTGAAGTTTTTTAGTTTTTTGATAATTATTCAAAAACTATGAGTTTTATGAAAAAATGTAATCCGGTCTAAAATATAGAACGCTAAATTCTCTACAAAATTAAGTCTAAAAATAATGAGATCAGTCTAAAATTAAGATTCATAAGTGACGTTATAAAAGTACGTTTTTTGAAGTTTTTTTAAAAAAATTGATTTTTTTATTTTTTTTAATTTTTTTTGAAATCCGTTGATTTTACGACAAAAAGTCATACCTTATAATTTGTAGAGATTATAATTTTACGTCTAACAGTGTTACATTCAATAATTTGGACTTAGTATCAAGGTATATTTTGATATTCTAATATGTACTCATTTATACATTATAGTAAATGTAGTTATAATTATTACAATCAAGGTTATTAAGTTAGTAGTTGAATGAGTATAGTTACTAACAAATAATATTATGCAATTAAATAATAATATGCTATATTTTAAGTAACTCGTTCAACACAAAAAATTTAAAGGTATTGTAATTTTAATATACATACATATTACATATATACAAATGTAATATTATTTACAAAATTTATTCAATACTATTTGTATTTATTGTTTATGTTATGGCCCATTATCTTTTTCGACTGTTATTTCTGATCTACTTCTTTCTAGAATAAAATAATTTAAAATTAAAATATAAGTACATTTTTTTAAATATACAGAAATAAAAATATAAGATAATTTATACACACCACATTAGTTAGTTTTCAATATTTACGATGTTGATGGCCCATAAATATTTTCTTGGTCCCTTTTTCTATCTGGTCTTCTTTATCATCATTTCCTTCATGTTGTTCTTCTAATTGATCTTCTGTATTATCGTTTTCTTCGTTTTCTCCATCTGTTTCACAGTAGTTTTCAATTATTTTTTCAAAATCCTCATCAGTTTCGAAATGGTTTTCTTGATCGTCTTTTAAACAGTTTGTACATGATTGTCCCCGACAATTAAAACAAATATTTGAACAATCCATGCCTAGTTTTCGGCAACTACACGATCCTCTGCATCCCTTCGCACATTTACACGAAACTTTTTTCAATACCGATTGTGGAGCTGAATCTTTATTTGTGGTAATTGGAACAAGACCGTATTTAGTATTCTTCCAACCCCAATCTAGGGGATTTTTTTCATTTACAATCCACATTTGAATTTGGTGATATGTACGTAAGAAATGCTGACGTGCAGCTGCTTGAGTAGGAGGTAAAGAAGAAAGATTAAAATCCTTTTTCATTAAAGATTTTGCGAAAAGCTGATATCGTAATTTATCTAATGACAACATTTCGACACACTTATCTGCATACAGCGCAGTAATAAAAAGTTGACCGGCGTCATCAATATCATTTGCATTAGCGTTCTTATCAAAGAAAATGGAAACAATATCTTGCAATTTGTTATTTTTATCTAACAATTTCACGAATTGTATTTTTCCTTTTCTGAAAAATGACGAAGTTGTGTCACAGCTACTGAAAGCATGGAGAAATAATATGTTATCCTTAACATGCTTTAAATATTTGAAGTTGTTAGCACTATAACACAAATGATCCAATTTGCCTTTTCCTGGTTTCAAAAAATAAATGTTGGTACAAGATGAAGGGGATAGAGCTGACAGTAGGACCAAAAAATCAGTGTCTTCGTCAACCATAACAACACACTCTGCACTATTTGCCATCTCAATAGTACTACGAACAATTAAAGTGTCAGCATCCTCAATAGCTTGCTTCACAATAAAATTTTCATTTTCAAGCTTTTCCCGTAAAAAAATATAAGACGTTGTTTGTTTGCATCATTGGAAAGGAATTGCACTTGAGACATAGTTACACACATTATCTCGTCAAAAAGTACATTTGCAGCTCCATAACGAATTGCTCTTCGATAGCGTTCTGCTGATTTGGTACTTTTAATTGCATCATCTGGATATCCATCGAAAACAATAGTGACACCATTTTTGTAATATTGCTTCACATAATTGACGTACTTATTTAAAATTGAAGAAAATGTTTCTCTTATTTGCCAAACAACTCTATGTAAAAGAAAACCACCATCTATTACGTAAACCGCGTTTTCAAAATTATAGTCAGTTACAGGATTAAACAAATTATAAAAAACTGATTTCTTAGTCTTACGCATTCCTTTTACATCGAATGGTATTTACTAAAACTATATTTAATACATGGTATAAATGAGTTGGTGTTTTTCACGATAAATTACATACGAATTTGTTACAAACGTATTTGAAACGCCTACATTTAAAACCGGTGATTTGAGAGTCAAATATCAAAATCTATTATTGACCTTCATACTAAGTCAAAATCATTCAATGTAACACTGTTAGACGTAAAATTACAATCTCTACAAATTGTAAGGTATGACTTTTTGTCGTAAAAACAACGGATTTCAAAAGAAATAAAAAAAACTAAACAAAATTAATTTTTTTAAAAAACCTCCAAATATGTACTTTTTTAACGGCACTTACAAACCTTAATTTTAGACTAATATTATTATTTTTACACTTAATTTTGTAGAGAATTTAGCGCTCTATATTTTAGACCGGATTACATTTTTTCATAAAACTCATAGTTTTTGAATAATTATTAAAAAACTAAAAAAAACTCAGATTTTGGAGCTGTTTTTTTAAGATGGGGCCAACGCCGACCTCAGAGAGGGGGGAAAACATGTTCCTTTAATACTAGACCTATACTTAAGCAATTAAAACAATTTCCAGCTTTCCACTAATTAATTCCGAATTGGATCATTTTTTGGTCTAATTTGACTGGCCTATATACAGAATATGAAGATTATGTAGTTTAGACAATTTAAGCAAACTTGCTTACCGATACTTAAAGAAAAAATGTAATTTTTGAAGCGTAGCGTGTAATCGAGTGTATTGCAATGCGATGCTCTAGTCTCCACGTGTTCATGATCAATCAACTAAGTTTAGCTTTATATTACCGAAGCAATTTTAATATAGCATTATGGATATATCGTCCACTTGCTTGAATAGTCAGACTGGTTAGGCAGTTTTCTAGAATAGATCCCAGATCCCATAAATTTATTCAATATTTCTGTGTATGTATTTAAAAGGCAAAGTGCATTGCGCACGCCAACGATTTGTCGTTATTGTAGTTAATAGTGGGCTGTGGTACAAGTTTTTTTAATTTAATTAGAATTATTATTTACCAAATACGATTAGTTTCTATATTATGTATGTTTGTTACTCACTGTACGAGTAGAACGATATTAATAAAGACAATATATATATATATATATATATATATATATATATATATATATATATATATATATATATATATATATATTTCTGTGTATTTATAGGACGAAATAGAGTAGATAAGTTAGTTAATTATTTATGGCAGGGTACCGCATGTAAATACAATTCATTTTAAATTTTAAAACGTTTTCCATAAGTATAGTGTCGGGAGTTGCATTTTTAAAATAGATTTCTAAGTTAATTTGTTTTATTTTAGAATAAATGTAAATATCAATTACAAATAATAGGTGTAAGGGATATAGATATTTAACGTGCAGTATAAACACATGCATCTTATTTAGATTAGAATATAGGTATAAGAGTCCGAAAAGCTTTCAATTTTCAGTAGTGCAGAAATCAATAATTTAAGACCGTTATCAAGTAGGGTGAACAATTAACGGATATTCTAAGTGTACATGTTCTTTGCATGCATCTTTATTATATTTAGTAGAAAGCTTTAACATTTGTATAAATTTCAAAGTTATAGCAAGAGCGAAACGAATATTGTTGAAAACAAGTTCTTGGTAACGGTTTATTTCAAGGTTTCCTCAATAGCTTGGTAATGTAATAAACAAAGTAATCGTTGCTAAATTCTCGGTAGGCAGATAGAGGACGTGCTCAAATAATATTTATTTTCTGCGAAAGTAGTAACGTATGGAATAGGCAGGGATCGATATGAGATAAAGACGGATTATTTCTAGCATGCATTCAAATGGGATAAAAGATATCATATGTTAAG
Source organism: Platerodrilus igneus (assembly GCA_036346225.1). Lineage (NCBI taxonomy): Eukaryota > Metazoa > Arthropoda > Insecta > Coleoptera > Lycidae > Platerodrilus > Platerodrilus igneus. Next base: position 52,946 of record JARFIW010001242.1, read on the forward strand.
GGTTCTTTTGACTTTGTAAAAACTGTGGGACAAGGAAAAATTAAAGTTTATAGGTACAAATGAGATGCGCATGAGTATATAGACATCGTTTGAAATGTGTGGAGTAGGGAATAGATATCGAGGTTGTAGACAAGAGTAAATAGGAGGAACGGAGATAGATTATTGAATCTCATATATAGAAGAGGGATAGACGATAGTTTAGAGAGAAATGCTAGTTAGGGTAATTGTGCTTGTAAACAGGGAGTAAAAAGGGAAAGGAGATATTGAATACAGGTTAGACAAGGATACAACGAACAGGTAGTAGGAATAGAAAATATAGAAAAGGCACAAAAAGAGAAATAAAAAATTTTTATATGTAAGGTAGATTAAGACAACCTGAATATGCGTATTTTGAAGGCGTGCTTTAGAGTGTAGAACTTGTGTCAGTTTGAGCGAGGCTTTCGGCGAATTTAACATCTGTTGGATATTTTCGTAGTAAATCGTTTGTTTGTTTTGAAAATTTCTTAGATTTGAAGACGGTTGGTGCACAGCTGCGAGTTTTAAGTTAAAATAAGGAACGTTATCGGAGGTGTTTTCAGAATTACCGACAGTTGAAAGTTGTTTGTAAGCGGGTGGTTTATAGAAGCGTGTTGACGGTTTGAAAATTTACCAAGAAGGTCTATTTGTTTGTAGTGGTATGTTTTAAGAAAAACAACTAGACAGGGGGGCAGGATGTCTATATAACCACTGAGTGGCAGTAAGAGGCTTTTTTTTACTTCTCATTCAAGCTTCGAGTAATATTAGTAAACCAATTATGTAACTAGTGATTTTAATAAATTAATTCAAGTTAATTAGACCATGCACAAGTTGGTGTATTGTTGTATACGCAATTCAACAAATTTATACAGTGAGTATACAAAGCTTGCGTCAGAACTGTAAATAAAGATTGCTTGATATTTTCGGTTGTTGGTGCAAGATAAGCATTTTATGGAGTAGTGAGTATTAAATGGATCGACGTGATGGTGTACTGAGGCTAGTTGGATCCGTACATGAAATCTAAGATTTCGAAATACCGTAATTTGGTGGACGAGAAAATTGGATAGCAGATTGTCGTCGAGGAGGGCATGATTCAACTTGGAGATTGGTTCCTGAACGTGCAGTCATAATCGAGGGCAACGTCTTTGATGGTTAAGTTGCAGATTCATGTCAGGTGGTGTTGACCAGGTAACGATTTTTACGAAACTTTATTCTGTTGGGTGACGTTTTGGTGCCGTATTGGCATAATTTTAGAAATATTAAGGACAAAAGGGTTTACTTTTGAATTGTTATAGAGTACTTTTCGACCATATTTTTATGTGAGGATTTAGTGTTCTAAAATAATTTCTCATTATCTGTTTATGTACAAAGTAAAAGAGTCTATTGATGATGTCAGTGAAAAAATTAGCACATGTGTACAAAAAGGGTTTTACTATGAGCTCATATTAAACCTGAGGTTAAAGTAAGGGTATGGTTAAGCCCAGTTACTTTACTGAATTTATTGATGAGTGAAGTTGTAGTGCAAATATTAGATTTAAAGTGAATTATTGTAAAACGAGGATGATTGTAATGTAATCTATGTGTGAAATAATTATTAGATAAATATTTTTTTGTTGTATAGAATTTTCTGTTGGAATAAATTGTGTTGAATTTTTGGTAGTCGAGTTTCCTTTGGTAGAAAATAAGGTAATAATTTTAGGTATAAGTAGCAGAGCAGCAGTGGCGAACTTTATTGAAGAAGATGAGTATTGGCGACCAGGAAAGTAGGTGATCCAGCATATGTCCAGCTTAGCCTTAGAGAATTTTTAACGCCCAAAATTGTGGGGCAGTTTTCAGGAAAACCTTGCAGCATTTAATATATATATATATATATATATATATATATATATTGCAATTAATAAGATAAAAAACGTTAGTATTTATCTACTTACCTTGTGTAAAAAAGACTACCTATAATATATATATATATATATATATATATATATATATATATATATATACTCTAATGTTGAGAAAATTGTGTTAAAAGCGTGCATGCTTTTGAATCATTGCAAATTGACATAAAACTAATAGGAGGGCCAATATTGAAGAGTTATAACAAATAAACTTTATCATTATTCAAATGGCTGCAGACGAAAAACACAAAATTATTAAGATACCAAAATTTACTTAACAAACGAAAACGAGAAAATAATTTGGAAAAGTCTCATTTAAAAAAATCACTAAATTTTTTTGTAAACCCATATCTGTTCAATTAAAATCGCCCTTATCAGCCCTATACCCAAGATGATTTTAATGTGAAAGTATTTCCCTCAGTATATCCGTTTCTTGAGAAACTATCTCCACAAGATATTGCTGAGGAAGACATTTTTAAACAAGTGGACAAAATAAAATTTTTAGCGATCCAGATTGATGATCAAAAACATTGTCTTGGAACTTGAACTGGAACTTGGCACTACGTGGGACAACTAATAAACTGTTTAATACACGCTACGGTAATTTTTTGAAATGTGTCTAAGTGATAAGAAAATTTGAACTTGTTCTGCCTGAGCATACAAAACGATTATTAAGCTCATAGAAAATAACAATAAACAAAAATTTATAGAAAGTTATAGAGGTTAAATATTTTTCTATCATACTCGACGGCATCGCTGACATCGGCCATCAAGAACAAATTTCGGTTTGTATTAGGTTCGTAAATTTATATTCAAATAAAGGCGAAATTAATGTTAGAGAGGATTTTGTAACATTTTGCACCATAAATAACACGACAGGTTAAGATTTAACAAACGTCTTACTTACAACATTAGAATAGGAATGAATGACTGGAAGTTTATAATTTACCATGACAAGAATATGACAATGGGGTAAATATGCGCCGTAAGCAAAACAATTTACCCAAGAAAATTCTGAATATCAATTCACAAGCGTTCTTCGTTCCTTGTTGTAATCACAGGTTAAATAATGCTGTAAATGCTGCAGCAAAGTCAAATATCTCCTACGTAACATCCTTTCTTCTATAATTCAAGAACTGTATATTTTTTGTGGGTCAACAATCTTATGGTCAGTTTTGAAAAAGCACATTTCAAATTTAACACTCAAGTCCTTTTCGGTAACTAAATGATCTAGTAGAATCGATGTCATGTTCTTTTCAAGGTACCAATTTTGCGAAATTTGTGATTTACTGTTTGAAATTACTAGTGATGAAGACGGTTCTTTCGATACCAACGCAAAAAATATAGGTAAATATCTTGCAAAGAAATTGATTGCTCGTTGATTTTATGTTATAATGTGTTACGTAAAATATATGTTGTTAGCAAAGTTTTTTTAGAAGATCAATTTGAGCTTAGGCGAAATAGGGGAACACGGGAAGCTATTTTAGCTCTGAGAGTGATAATGGAGAAAACAATAAAAAAGAAGGAAAGTGTGTATATAGGGTTTGTAGATCAGGAAAAAGCATTCGACAATGTAAAATAGAAATATATGTTCGAAATACTCAAAAAGATTGAAATGAGTTATAGGGATAGGCGAATAGTACATAGCTTATATAAAGAGCAAACAGTAGTAATAGAATGAGAGCAGGAACGTAGAGAAGTAAACATTAGGAAAGGGGTGAGACAGGGATGTGCCCTATCCCCATTAATTTTTAACTTACACATTGAAGAGGCAATGAATACTATCAAATGCAGGAAGACATTTGGAATTACTATGCCGGGGCAAAAATTGATATGCTTAGATTTGCAGATGATATAGAGATATTAGCATCTAGCAAGGAAGAGTTAGAAGCTGCTCTTAATGAAATGAAAACGGTTCTAATAGAGAGATACGGTATGAAAATTATCAAAAATTAAACTAAAGTACTAGCATGTAAAAGAGAGAAAAATAAATCAAAAACAAGAATGCAAACAGGTAACAAGAACTTACAAGAGATTAAGGATTTTTGCTATCTAGGAAGCTAAATAATGCAAGATGGAAAAAGCGCAAAAGATATAGAACAAAGATTAAGCCAAGGTCGTGATACATTTAACAAGAAAAAGCAACTACTGTGTTCAAAGACAACAAACATAGGAACAAGGAAAGGATTGCTTAAAACATGTATGGAGCATAGCACTGTAGGGCTGTGAAGCCTAGACAGTAGGAGAAGCGGATAAAAAAAAGGTAGGCCTTTGAAATATGATGCTACAGACGTATGATGAAGATATCGTGGACAGACATAGTTAAGAACAAAGAGGTACTAAAAATGCTACGGGAATAAAGAAATATGTGAAAAACGGTAAAAAATAGAAGAGAGATGATGATAGGCTACATACTACGGCATGAGAGAATAGTACGGAATATATTAGAAGCAGAGATATGAAAAAAAGAGAAGTAGAGATAGACCTAGGTTAGACTATTGCACACAGATAGCGAATGATGTAGGCGGAAAAAATTTTAGGAAAATGTGTAGGCTAGCTCAGAATAGAAATCAATGGAGGTACGTATCAAACCAGTCCCAAGATGGAAGAACTAATGACGAAAAAAATAACTGTACTTAAACATGATGATTATTATAATACTACAGATATTGGTTTTGCAATATTCTCGAATAATGTTATTTGTGTGAAAGGATTTACTGGAAAGCTATTAATTCGGCAAATGTGTAAGTGTTGGGGGATCCTTGGCAGCCACAGGCTGCTTAACCCTTTCACATATCACTGAATCTCGGTGAAATAGGGCATATAATTAGAAAGCAATAGAAAAGGAAGGGAGCTGTATATAGGCTGTGTGGGAATTTCGGGAAACTGTGTAGGCTAGCTCAGAGAGCTCTGAGACGGAAACGTAATGACAAAAAAATAAGCGCAGATAAATTTGATGATTATTATAAACAACTACAGGTGTTGGTTGTGATCTGCAACTAATGTTGACTGTGCGAAAAGATATATTGGAAAAAATATTAAATCGGCAAATGTTCAAGTACTGGGGAAACTTGGCAGTCACAGGCTGCTTACCACTGAATGTCCGAGAAATAGGGTATATAATTGTAAAACAATAGGAGACCCAACTGCATCTAACAAGAAAGAACAGCGCCTATGATCAGAGGTAACAAATATAGAAACAAAAAAAAAATTGTTGAAAGCATATGTGTGGAGTACAGCACAGCTTGCCTATGAATTACGGGCATTAGGAAGAGCAGACAGAAAAACGGTAGCAGCATTTTGGGAAGTTGTGCTTCAGATGTATGAAGATGACAGCATGGACAGGCAAAGCTAATAACAAATAGATTAAAGCAATAGTGAGGGAATAAAGATATCTGTGGGAAAAAATACAAGAAATTGAAGGGCAGAATACGTTCAAAGGTATTTTTGGGAAATAGTATGGAATACATTACAAGCAGAGATAGAAAAAAGGAGGTAGATGTGGACCTAGATCAGATAGTGATAGATGCAGACTGCAAATTTCAGGGAAATGTGTAGATTAGTTCAGAGTAGGAAACAATGAGGGTACGCGTCTAACCAGTTCCAGGACTGAAGACCTAATGATGATGATGAGCAAAGTTTTAAAAAACAAAAATTAGAATATTTCTCAAGCATGTGAATGTTTGCAGCATTTGAATGATATTCTTGAAAAATAACTACCAGAAGAAGCATTTCAAGATTTATTAATTGATGTAAATATATTAACAACTTCAATTGATATTGAATCAAAGTTTGAAGACAATAGTGTTTGAGATGAAGAAAAGTTAAGAAACAATTTAGTTACGAATATTGTGATGAATAGTTTGACAACGAAGAAATAAAATTCAAGTTAGATGTTTTTTTAACATACTGGATGTAGCTATTACACCAGTTGCTGACAGATTCCTGTTATTAAGAGCACATTCGAATTAATTTCAATTTTTATGGAACACTTCTGATTTTTGTAATTATTTGAAGGAGGAACAGGTAAGTCATTACTAACCGGACGCGATGTTTATGGTTGATGCATGCACTGCAATTTTTGTTAAATATTGGAGAAGTGGTGGCTGCAAGCCCTATCGCTTGAATATTCATAGTAATAACATACACTATGAGTTTTCAAATAGGTACTAACGCAGCATTGCTTATATTATTAACAAAACCTGATTTTGTCGTTAATGCAAAACCCTCATTTCCAAACAAAAATTATTTAAGATCTACAATGACTTAGAAACTCTCGATGGGGTTAATATAATTTCCATTGCGTGCAACTTGTTATCCGAATTAAATATTCATGTGCTTATTAATGAATTTGCCAAAAACAAGGTAAGGAAAATTAAGTTTATCGAATAACAATACCTTCATTTGTTAATGTATTTACTGCTGTCTTGGGATTACACATTATATGCAAAATAATTAAATATCTCAGTTACTATAATACAAAATATGTTCTTGAAAAGACGCCATAGCCAGTGGCGTCTCGTGGGGTTTTTTAGTGGGGAAACGCTTCAAGTTGGCACTTATACTACTTAATTCTATTTATTTTTGAATCTTACATTTTTTAATACTCCTTTTTTTTACATAAGTAAATTACATTTTTCGCATTTTGAAGAACACCCAGTGTGGGTGTGTGTGTGTGTGTGTTGCGCGGGTATATGTGTAACAAGCGTGCGTGTGTGGTGCGTGTGTGACTATGTGTAACTTAAGAAGCTTGAGCTTTGTGTTTAGAAGCAAAAAGGTAGATATAAAAAAGTATGTGTTGTTTTGGAGGCGTATTACAGCATATTGCTTTATTTCTTTAGATTTGAAATAATTAGTTTTGCTGATTTATGTATTGTTAATGTTTGTATTATTTTGAATTTTCAAATTACCTAAAAAGTTATTCAAAACCTTTGATGCCAATAAACTTCCATTTAGAATTGCACCAACCTTTTTAAAAAATATGCTAAAATATAACCAATAAATTATTCTGAGAAATTGTGCATTAAAAGCCAGCTGTTAAAATGTGAGGAAGACCACATTGATTTTTTATTTTTCCAATTTTAAGAATTGCACTTACATCAACAAAGAAAATTCTTTAAAACTTATTTATTATTCGAAGTAAAACTATATCATCTAATTTTAGAAATATTAAAAAGGCATTTTTGATTAAAAAAGTAATAAATCTAAGGATCTAAAAATTCAAATTAATGTGACTGTATTTTTCAATTTACTTATAAGCTAGTAGAAATATTACTTATATCATCTGTCATTTGTGATGCACTATACTTATAAAAAGTTTAACTACCTGATATTTCTACACAATTCGTATATATAAACAATTTATGTAGTTAAATTCACTTATGCTCTAAGCACTAAAATACTACGTATTAATAGCTACAAACAATAAGACACGCGAATATACACACACTTAAACATTAATTACAGTGTTGAGAACGCACTTTTTTCTTTGGCTCTTATTCAATATTTTATTTTTAATGCAATTTTATTCTTCTATTAACCTGTGCAAACCTGTCTATTACATCATCATAAAATCTTGAATTCTGTAGCAAGTTACTAATACATTCTTTTTCTATAGACATCACAACTAAATGGGATAGTTTTTCTTCACCAGTTGAATTTCTGATAAAGGTTTTAATGCGCTTTAATGTAGAAAAACTGCGTTCAACCAAAGCACTTGTTGCCGGAATTGTTAAAACAAGTTGACACAATTTAAAGACTACACTATAGGACTCTGCCAAATTAAATTCTTTAAGAAAACATAGCATATTTAACCGTGTTTTTTTATTATTGACTTCTGGAGTGTTGTATAAAACACTTAGCTGTGAATTTAATGCCAAAATGTCAAAAAAATTCTATAACTAAGTTTTAAACTATGAAAGGCTTCTTCAGGAAAACGGGCTTTATTATAGTTGTTATAATTACATAAGACGAATTTTAATTCACTGAAGTTCTGGAATCTGCTTCTGAGTTGTTGAGAAATATTATCAAAAATTTCTAAATATTATCTACGATAGGAAGTTACCATATCACATATATTGTCAATTCTAATACGTTTATTTTGTGGTTCTAAACTCAAATTTAGCGTTTTGTCCCAAATTTCTTTAAAGTTTTCTCTTTTTTGATATAATTGTTTTTCAAAATTATTTATGTTTTGAACGCAGAAACTAATATCATTCGATTTAGTTTGCAAAATATCAAACAAAAGGTCCGTGTAACGAAAAATTTCTGAAAACACATTGAGCACAAAATTAAAATTAAAATCCGTTCCCATCAGCTCTAAGTAGCCTCTAGAAGAATTTACCGTTTCAGAATCCCACATTTCTTTATGCGCTAAAATATTTTTAAACATTTCTATTAGAGCTTCACGATATTGCGACACCGTCTGTACCAGTCGTGCGCTGTAATTCCAGCGTGTGGGAGCAACTCTAGGAAATCTTTTTTGAACATGTGTATCTAAAGCGCGAGTTCTTCTAGTAGATTTTGAAAAAAATGCAATCATTCCGTTTAACGTCGAAAAAACACTTTACAATTTTTTATAAGTCCAACACTTTGTGATAATACTAAATTTAGTGTATGTGCCAAAAAATGAACAAAAATGGCATTTTGAAACTTTGTCTTACTTTTGCTTGAAGACCGTCCAAGTGTCCTGCCGTTACAGCAGCTCCGTCGTAACTTTGAGCAACAAGTTTTGTACCACACTGTAGTTCTTCAATAATGTCACATACTTTTATAAACATGACATCTGCTGTTCTGTCGGCGGTTATATCCAAAAAATTTAAAAACCGTTGTTGAATATCTTCGCCTAATTTGACGTAACGTATTTCCACAACTAACTGGTTATTATTAAATGGTTATTATTAAATTAGTTATGTCGGTTATTTTGTCTAAGACAATTGATACAAAAGATGCATCCTTTACTTCTAGTTTAATGCTATCCAGTACAATATCGGATACGCATTTTATTAAATCATTTTGGATTCGGTTAGATGTATCACGAAAAACAGTTGAATCGCCTAAATGGGTTTTTAAGGTTTTGTCATACTTAGCAAGGAACTCCAAGTCGATATAGTTTCCACGATTATTGGATTCTTTATCTTCTTGGTGACCCCTAAAACTTAGTTTATGATTTACAAGAAAACACGTAACGTCAATTAACCGCTTAACGATGTTCCTATTATTACTCACTAGGTTATTATGTTGCTTATGACTAAGTTTTAACTGATTGTCCAAACTATATTCAATACGAAACTTACCAAATATCTTTTCTTTAAGTAACGAAGGTAAATGTCATTTGCCTTTAGTGTGTCTTTTAACATTTTTATGGAAGTTGTTTAAGTCCGAAAAGCCGTTTGAGTTCCAAGAGGTGTTTTCAAAAATATTAAAGAGCAAACAAGGCCAACAAAATAACTATTTCAGTGTGTCACATCCCGTTAACCATTTGTATTTATCATAAAAGTCCATTTTAAAGTGACTAATAAATTATTTAACGAAGTGCTCAACTTTAGTTTCTAAATTGATAGACGGGGTAGGTCTATCTGAAAAAATTATGATATATTTTTCTTAAAAACTGTACTGAGAAAATCGTTTTTCTAAAATTTTACACACCACGCACACACAACTACTATTATTACTCTCGTTTGCTTTTAATTGTCTATTTCCCGGCACTGAGGAACAAGACGGTTTATTAGTTTGCTCCATTGTAACACAAGTTTTTCTTAAATGGCACTGATAACAAATACAAACACTACCTAATTGTGGGATACTATCAATTACTTCAAAATTACGTAATTCCAATTAAAAATGATCTAAAATATGGATGAAGTGCAGCAATTTTCAAAATAATTATCACTACACATAAGATTGACTAATACCTTACTTATGAAGCCGTGCTTTTATTAAAATAATGCGAATTCCAAATATGTATACACTTTACTATCACATAACAAGTGTCGTATTACTTTTAGCACAGTACGAGTACGTATACGATATTGCAAGAAGCTTCAGTGAACAGCGCTTTCAGCGCGGCTAATATCATCAGCATTCGACAATACACGATAGTGATGAGTACACGACGTCTGGGATGAATCGGAACTGAGATCTTTTTAACTTTGGAAGCGTTAGAAAATGCCGCAAGTTTATTTGTTTGTGTGTAGGTAGACGAGGACGGGCGATTATATACGAACGGTCGTATACAGATTGTGAAGGCGTCATGATTAATGAATTTAGAAATTTCTTTTTCGCTTTCCTGTTGTTAGTGTTTTGCGCTTAGCTTAAGGAAGTTAGTTCTGAATACCAAAAGATGCCAGGAGCAAGGAGAATTCTATTGAATTTTAAATACACTGTTATGCCCGGAATTTCATATTTCTACCTATAACAACAAGGGAAGCGGTGCTTCCATCGCTTCCATTGACGGCACGCCGCTGGCCATAACATCTACTTGACCGGCGTCTTATTTAAAAGTTGCCGCGGCCCTGATTTTACAGTGCGTTTCCACACTTGAATTCGAAAAAACCAATAATCAATCAAAGAAAGAATTATAAAGCCAAATAAAGGATGCTTTAAAATTCGTATACAGATTGTTTAAGAACCACTGGCACAAATTACCGGTGTAGTTATGTGATATCATTACAACTTAAGGTAGATCAAGTATCGGTTTCGTCAACTGGACGCTGAGTAGCTTTCGGTTTCTCATTGTCACTTTCAAAACGAAATAAGCCTACCGATTTTAAAGTACCGCCGCTCGTCTTTAAAGACTTGGCGTATTTATGAACCATAGTAGTTGATATTGTTGCTGCAAGAGCGCAAAGTATGTCGGTTATGTAAACGTTTCGAAATGTGTTCGAGCACCAGTCCAAGCTTTTATAGTTTAGTGCGCAGTACTCATTATTATAATTTTTTGGTAGAAATTTTGTTTTTACGCGTCGGTAAATAATGCACTTTTTCCAAAAAGAAATAACCACCAATTCAAGCAATATAAAAGATTCTAATTGACATAAATTTATGATTGTTGTTTTCTGTTGCATTACAGGATACAGTTCGTTAATAGCATTGTGTCGCCGGTTTTAGTTTTATCTTTATTTATTGACTTTGTTTCGAGTTGTTTTTCTCGCGGTACATGTACTAGTTATTTTATAGGAAAGAAATCATGTAATATATACGCCGTACATCAGTTCCCAAAGTTAGACATTCTTTTGAACGTAATATGGGGCACTATCAACTAGAGTTATCTGGACCTAATCTAACACGCAATACGTAACAAATAATACGCTACCAACGCTAAGGGGAAACTATAATAATTATCTAACGCTACACAAGAAAACAAATAAGTAACATCATCGTCAGCAGCGTGAGTAACGTATTAAATATACCACTACTAGACTCGGCGGTAAGTGGGGGGTGGGAATATTTTAACATCACTGACATATAATGCAGACGGATAACGCTAGTCTAGGAGAGCGCCACCTAAATGGAAATCAAGCGGCTCACGCGAACCCAACCTACGAAAATTCTCACGATTAATGTTGATAACAAGCCGACGTATTAACATAATCAACATAAAAGATAATATTAAATAAATCTGTAATATAGGTCAAAACATACCTTATTCTCTGTTAGTAAAACAATCGGAACATATGCAGCTGCACTTAATATGTTACAATAATGAAATAAATGTAGATGTTACCATCAATAAATTATGATAAATATTATCAGGACGGCAAAATGAATGAATAAACAGAACATGTAGGCGGTGGTACAAACGCTACGGGCGTAACGGTTATATATTATAAAATGGAGAAAAATTCATGCATCAAGAAACCGCATATTTAATAGAAAACCGTTAGTTGTATTTTACAAACGTCAACAGTAATTTACTATGTCATCACTAAATATTCAGTTCTGAAACTAGTTAGACGTACACCTCCATTGTTTCCTATTCTGAGCTAACCTACACATTTTTCTGAAATTCCCACAATCTGTATTTTTCACTATCTGCGTGCAATAATCTGATCTAGGTCTACATCCACATCTCTTTTTTCTTATATTTGCTTGTAATATAGCCCACACTATTCCTCAAAAATTTCTAAGAACTTATCCTGCTCTCCCATTTCACCTATTTTTTTTGTTTTCCATAGATGTCTTTATTCTTCTACTATTTGTATAACTCTTTGTTATTAACTTTATCTGCCCATGTTATTCGAAAGTCTTCTCCGTTTTCCTGTCTGCTTCTTCTACTGTGCTGTGCTCCACACTGTAACAGTTTGTTTTTCCTCTTCTAAAATAACGCATAAAAATTATGTGTTGTGCTATAAAATTTTTAAATTTACTTTTATAATTCAATATAAATCGTACTTCTACAATTAACACAAAATTAAAACAAAGTATCATAATTTCAAAATACCCCAATTATTGTCCTTTATTATTCTAATTATCTACTAAATAAAGCGCATAGTTATAAATGTTCAGTTTCTATTTTAAAACCATGCTATAACTCGAACAAGCTATCCAGAATTTCCACAAAGTATCTTCAGGGTAATATCAAATAGCGTGCTTTCGCGCACCTGCTTTTTGAGGTCGTGGTTGTCGTTGGAGTCGAACTAGTCGGCCCTTTATTATTCTAACGTCAACATGGACAAATTGATATCCAAGGCTGACTTGCGAGTTGCAATTTAGTTTCAAGCAATCCATCGATCTGTAGGTTTAGAAACTCATCATGGTTTGTAATTTCTACTTTTAAATAATTCAAACTAATTTTACTTGGTTTTTCTTAGCGCAACACTTAAGAACTGAAGCAATAATGGTCGTGTGAAACTGTTAAACTTTTACTGCGTATAAGATATATACGTTCCTTATGCTTCAATCTGGAAGCTTTGTTTTAATTCAGAAACAACACTTAAGAACTGATTAATGGTTATAGGAAGAAGTTAATTTATTTGCGTATAAAACGATTACGCATTGGAAACTTACAATATGGTTCTAGTTTACGAGGCGTTGTTATAACAATGTAGACAACTGCTTTTTTATGTGTTTGTTCTATGTTGGAGGTCCACATGTGGGTCGCGCTTGTTTGCTAATTGGTTTGTAAGCAGCCATACCCTGAATTCAAGGTCGGTAAGTGATCTTCTTTTATTAAGACAATCATCTGTTCGACGTTCACGTCATGTTTAAACCGTAACCTTGGTAGTTTGAACCCATGGAAACTAACATCTTACTGATAATATTTAATTATAAATTTAAATTTTGAAACGTTGCTTTAGATCCAAATTATGCTTTATAAAATTGTTTATCTAACAAAATCTTTATGAATTTGCATTATGAATAATATAGTCATGTACTTGCTTACACATGATAACTATTTAATAAAGTTTAAGTTTACTAATTTAAAAGATCTTATTACAAAACTAATTTTGTGTATATGTGAGTCGTTTAATCAGTAGTGAAAAGATGACAAAAAGCACATAATTATGTTAATGATATTTATAGTGTCTATTTGCTTTAGAGGCTTTTTTATTTAAATTGACCAAGATTAACAATATAAATATATAAAATTAATGGAACATTCAGAAAACTTATAGTAATTATCTGTCAGAATAAATCATAAATATTTTTCAGTTAATATATGTGTTGATACCTACCAGCCTTGATTTCTTTATAAACTCAGAAAAGGTTAATTACACCCAAAGAAGCACTTAAGAAATAGTGTTTATTCTGTCCATACTTATCACTGGATTTTATGAATTATATATAAACCAGAAGTGCATAAATTTAATAAGTAGAGTATCCAGGCACTAATACACAAAAGAAAAATATCATAGATGCACAAAACCTGTCTGATTGATTGATTTTTGTATTTTGAGGCGCAAATTGCTATCTCTAATATTATTTTATTTACTTTATTTTATTTCAAGATAAACGTAGTACCATCTAAAAATACAAAATCTTGTATTCTAATAACAGAATATATTCGTTGAGGTTCCTGTATTTTTCTTAGCGATATTTTTTGTTTTTACACCCTATCTAAGTACAGTGGCGGCTTACCCATCCGTATTTATTTAACGACCACCTTGATAGTCTCTCTAAACCGCTGAAGATAGAGTTCAGAGCTAGTGCGGAAGTCTTCAAAAGTCAGTTGTGTTAATACGGATAAAACTACATCTTCTGCACGACTTTTGTGAGAAAACATAAAGATCTTTTTAGAAAGTTGCAACACATTTGCTTCCAACACACTTGTTCTTGTTTTTATATTTGTTGTTTTCGAACATAACCGCTGGTCTTTCTTGTTAGAAACAGTTTGCTTTCCCTTCTATTGTTTTGTAAATATATACCCTATTTCAATTATATTCAATGGTATATGAAGGGGGTTAAGCAGCCTGTGGCTACCAAGACTTCCCAACACATGAACATTTACCAAATTAATAGTTTTCCAATTAATTCTTTAACACAATCACGAGTAGTTAAAAATATTCCAAAACCGTCATCTATAGTTGTTTATAATAATCATCAGATTTAAGTGCAATTATTTTTTCGACATAAGGTTTTTCCCTCTTGTAACCGACGCGTACCTCCACTGATTTCTATTCTGAGCTATTCTACACAGTTTCCTGACATTCCTATAGCTTAAATACAGCTTGGTTCCCTTTCTATTGTTTTCTAAGTATGTGCCCTATTTCACCGATATTCAGTGGTATGTGAAGGAAGTTAAGCAGCCTTTGGCTACCAAGAGGCCCCAATACAGATATTTGCCGAATTAATATTTATCCAGTAAATTGTTTCACACATCCATTAAAGCAACCCCTTTGAATAACGGGCTCAAAAAATCAACAATAATCGTATGAAGCTATGACCTGCTTCATATATAAATATGTGACTTGTGCTTGTAAAACTTATCTAAATGGAAATCGGCGAATAAGATATACACGAACCCTTTGCCTTTTACCTATACGGACCATAAATCTTAAATAAAATCGGATGAACTTAACAATTTGTTCTAGATGAAACGTAAGTCAAACATCAAATAGCCATTACAACGAAACAGATAATCCAAAATGTTGTTAACAAATGTTTGTAATTGGAATAGCGTAAATTATACATAGGCGTCGCGTTGGCGAAATTAAATGCTATAGAAATGAAGGTGAACGTTACTGGAAATTAAACTGTAACAACTCCCTCCTTGGGGGCGTTGAGGATATTAAATGCTTTAAAAATGAAGCTGAGCGTTACGGGAAATTAAATTGTAGCTCTAATATACACAACAATCATACAGATAACAGTAAAAATTCGTATCCGTATGCAAAAAAGCACACGAAATCTTAAGCACAGCATAAACAACCAATTCATCGGTATACCATCTAGTGCACGTAGCAGCCTTTACTGTAATTTTATAGTAATCGTGAGTACACTAGCTACAGGTATGTAAAATTAAAACATCAATAAGTTTTAAAATAAAGAGTATGCCATAAATCTTTTTGGTATTATTATTGATTAAACTTTTAAGGGTTATACTCGGCATATCATACCTTGTTTTGAAATTATCTCCAGTTGAATCAAGTTTTAAGGACACTATTAGTTTGGAGTTGTTTTAGTTAAAATTACTGAGCATTTTTCCATCATCTTGTGTGTGCGTGTGTGTGTATGTGTTCGTGCGTATGCGTGTATATGTCTGTTTGTGTGCGGTCGCGCGTGTATGCGTGTGTGTGTCTAAGTACTTTCGTCAGCAATTCTATTTCGAAATAGAAATTACGCGATGAGAAGGGGTCCGAAAGTGGCGATGTGATAGCAGGAACGAGCTATAGACTGTCAAAATGCTTTTAAAAACGTGGAAAACCTGCGAGGAGAGAACCTGAAAATGCAGATACACACAAACAACACACACACACACACACACACACACACACTCACACACACATACACACAAACGCGCGCGCGTGCACACACACGCTTACACATATACACATCCAAAGCTGAGAATAATATGTAAAATCTATAGATTAGCATACAACACAAAAGCTTCTTATAATAATTTAATTGGAATGTTACCGAGCTAGATTATAGTTTATGATAATTCATTATAAAAGAAAAACGCCACATTTTAAAATTCTTAGTACTCGTAAATTGGGTAAAGTGTTTAAAACCGTATCTTTGTTTACAGAATTCTAAGAAACAATAATTTAAACGTAAGTGAAGAAGTTCGTGTTGAGAAACAATCTGGAGCTGTATCCAATACACCAATAAATGGATTAAATTTATGAAAACATCAACACTTGAAAACTAGTTAACGATCCTACTACTGGAAAACAAGTACCTACTAACGTAAGAATTTTAACTTATAAGTAACTGAAGATTTATAAAACTGGTCCTCTTCTGACTTTGACTTTTGTCGAATAAAGTTCTTCATTTAGAAATTTGGTCCAAGACTGAAGTGCAAACCGTTTCTAAAAATTATTAAATGATCAGTTTTAATTTGAAATTGTATGTAACATAGAGTTTCGCTAATGAGTATTAACAATCAAATACTTCGTTTAACATATAAATATTGAAGTATAGAAATGATTCAAAAGAGTTATAATTCCATTGTGCATAGCAGCCGTAGCCAGAAATATTTAAGTTAAGCGCAAATACCTGAAAAAATTGAAACAGCTGATCCAGGGACAACGATTGTATACAGCGTTCGTACAAGGCATACCTAGAGGTCATTGTGCAATCTCAGTGAGAGGGGCTAATTTGGTGCAGCTTCCGCATTGGTTCAAAGGTATTTCATTGCATGTATTATTATAACTCCCTGCATTATTTGAATACTATAGAGCACATGAATGAAACGTTAGCGTTGCTGGTTGCACGTGGGATTTTACGTTTAGATTTTAAGATGATACAATTAGAATATTTTTTCATCATCATTAGGTCTTCAGTCCAACTGGTTAGACGCGTACCTTCATTGTTTCCTATGCTGAGCTAACCTACACATTTCCCTGAAATTTGCAGTCTGCATCTATCACTGTCTGCGTGCAACAGTCTGATCTAGGTCTACCTCTACCTCTTTTTTTTTATCTCTGCTTGTAATATATTCCCTACTATTTTCTAAAAATGCCTTAAAACGTATACTGCCCTTCTATTTCTCCCATTTTTTTTTGTTTTCCACATATATCTTCATTCCCCTACTATTTCTGTAACCTATTTGTTATTAACTTTGTCTGTCCATGCTATCATCCTCATACATCTGAATCACAACATTCCAAAAGACTTCTACTGGTATTTTGTCTGCTTCGCTAACTGTCCCTATTTTATAGGCGTACTGTGCTGTGCTCCACACATATGCTTTCAACAATTTTCTTCTTGTTTCTATGTTTGTTGTCTTTGAACATAGCCGCTGCTCCTTTTTTATAGATGCGGTTTGGTTTTCCTACTATTGCTTTACATTTATATACGTTATTTCCCCGATATTTAGTGGTATGTGAAGGACGGTAAGCAGCCTGTGGTTGCCAAGATGCCCAACACTTGAACATTTGCCCAATTAATAGTTTTCCACTATATCCCTTCGCACAATCAACGTTAGTTGAAAATATTTCAAAACCAACACCTGAAGTTGTTTATAATAATCATCAGATTTAAGTGCACTTATTTTTACGTCATTAGGTTTTCGTCTTGAACTGGTTGGACGCGTACCTCTAATTATTTATATTCTGAGCTTGCCTACACAGTTTCCTGAAATTCCCACAGCCTATATACCGCTCGGTTCCATATCTATTGTTTTCTAACTATATGTCCTATTTCACAGAGATTCAGTGGTATGTGAAAGGAGTTAAGCAGCCTTTGGCTACCAAAATTCTCCAACACTTAGACATTTGCCGAATTAATAGTTTTTCAGATAATCCTTTCGCATAATTAACATCAGTTGAGAATATTGCAAAACCTGTACCTGTAGTTGCTTATAATAAGCATCAGATTTAAGTACAGTTATTTTTTTTCGTCATTAGTTATTCCATATTGGAACTAGTTGACGCGTATCTCCATTGACTTTTGTTCTGAGCTATCCTACACAATTCCCTGAAATTACCACAGCCTAAATCTTTCACTATCTGTGTGCAACCTAGGTCTAGCTCTACTTCTTTTTTTTCTATCTCTGCTTCTAATATATTCCGCACTATTCCCTCTTGACCTAGTATGTAACACCACGCTTCTACCTTTTTCTTGTCCGCTTCTCCTACTATCCAGGTTTCACAGCCGTACAGTGCTGTGCTCCAAACATATGTTTTAAGCACTCCTTTCTCTGTTTCTATGTTTGTTGTCTTTGAACACAGTGGTTGCTTTTTCTTGTTAAATGTAGCACGACCTTGTGCTAGTCTTTGTTTATATTCTTTGCGCTCTTCCAATCTTGCGTTATTTGGCTAAGTTCTCGTTATCTATTTGTATTTTGGTTTTTGATTTATTTCCCTTCCTTTGCACACTGGTACTCTAGTTTTATTTTTGTTAATTTTCATACCGTATCTCTCTGTTAGAACTGATTCCATTTCTTTAAGAGCAGCTTCTAACTTTTCCTTGCTAGATGCTATTACCGCTATATCATCTGAAAATCTAAGCATATCAATATTTTGTCTTTGTATAATAATTCCAAATGTCTTCCTGCATTTGACAGTATTCATTGCCTGTTCAATGTACAGGTTAAAAATTATTGGGGATAGGGCACATCCCTGTCCCACCTCTTTCCTAATACTTACTTCTTTACGTTACTGCTCTAATTCTATTTCCGCTGTTTGCTCTATGTATAAGCTATGTATTATCCATCTATCCTAAAATTCATTCCAATCTCTTTGAGTATTTCGAACATATATTTTCATTTTACTTTATGGAATGCTTTTTCCAGATCTACAAACCCTATATACACTCTTTCCCCGTTTTCTATTGTTTTCTCCATTATCACCCTCAGAGCTAAAATAGCCTCCCCTGTTCCCCTAAACCCAAATTGATCATCTAGTATTTCTTCAACTCGTTTTACCATTTGTTTTTGTACAATTTTAGTTAATATTTTTAACACATGTGCTGTCGAACTTATTGTTCGAAAATTTTCACATCTATTCGCGTCTCTCTTTTTTAGTATAGTTAATAATGTTACGTTTGAAATCTTTGGGTATCTCGCCTATCTCATACATAAATATAGCTTACAAGTTGGAAGAGACGTTTTGTTACTGCTTGTCTAGCGGCTTTTACAGTTTCTGCTTCTACGTTTTTCGTATCCGGCGTCTTACTATTTTTCAGACTCTTTAATGCTAACTCAAATTCATCTCATAATATAGTATATCCCAAGTCATCATTTTCAATGTCTGATTCCTGTTCTAATGCTGTTAGTTCCTCTCCATATAAATTTCCTATACAATCTTGCCTCCTAACCACTTTCTCTATATTTTCTATAATGATGTTTTCTCCCGCATCCCTAATATTTTTGCTATACGGTTTTACATCCCTAGAATTAATTCTAATTAGTTTGTATGCTTCATCTCTCTTTCCTACTTCCATCTTAGTTTGTACTTCTTTGCACTTTTTATCAATCCATTGTTCTTTAGCTTTCCTGCATTTGCGAATAATTTCTTATTTTATGGCTTTGTATCTCTGTTTCCTGTTTCGTCTGATGTATTCTTGTATTTTCGTCTTCTTTCTATCCAATTCAGGATATCCTTTGTTATCCATAGTTACTTATTTTCTTTTTGTGTATTCCCCAGAAAATATCTGGCCGTCATGTCTAAGTTGGATTTAATATTATTCCATTCTGTTTTTATTTTCTAAGTATAAGAAATTTTCCCAATATTTTTCAGCAATTCATTTGATTTGTTTTTAAATCTTTCGTGGATAACTTTATCTTTTAGTTTCTCAAACTCAAAGTACCCTTTTTCATTTCTTTTTTCAAATTTTTCAATTTAAGACCGGCCTTCATAATCACGAAGATGTGGTCAGTGTCTATTTCTGCTTCTGGGTAGCTTCTACAGTCTTTTACTTGATTTCTAAACTGTTGTCTAACAAGAATGTAATCTATTTGATATTTTCCTATATCTCCTGGTATCTTGCACGTGTATCGACTTCTAGCATAATGCTGAAATACGAATTATGCTGGTAATGATTAAATTGGTCTTGTCGCAAAGTTCTACCAACCTATTTCCCTGTCGTTTCTTGTGCCTAAACCAAAAAAACCTACTACGCTCCTTCCCTACCCTCACCTACCACTGCATTAAAATCCCCCGTATTTATTAAATTTTCATGCCATTTTACGTATCTTAGTATGCCTTCGATATCTTTGTAGATCGCTTCTACCTGTTCGTCATTGTAGCTAGAGGTGGGCATGTTTAGTTGTATTATTACTGTAATTACCGGTTTAGATTCTAATCTAATCATGAGTAATTGTTGTTCTTTTGTAAGTAATTTTCTACACAGCGTCTTGTCTGTTTTCGCATAACTATCACCACATCCGTACTTCCTTCCTCTGATCCTGTATGAACTATCCTAAATTCACCACTTCAAAAATCCCCCCCTCTTGTCACTAAACTTCGCCGATGCTTATTATGTCTAGTGCTAACCTATCCATTTCAATTTTCAAGTTCTCTGGCTTACCTACTTGCTTCATACCCCTAATATTTCTCGCTCTGGCATGGAAAATGTTCCAAACTCTTTTTCTGAACTTTCCGAACACATCCTTCGAAGTAGTCCCTTCTCGGAGATCCGAATGCGGGACTATCCTAACTCCGGAGTCTTTTACTTCTGTTAGATGCAATTTATGTACGTCGTGCACTTGTGGGTAATGTAGTGGTTTGTCGTTGCCTAGAATGCCATATCGACCCCTATAGTCACTGCTACTCTAAGTACCGAAAAAACTGCTGCCCTTTTTCGGTATTTTTTCAGCAAGTACAAATTAAATGTCATAAGGACAGATAGTTAATTGTTCGTATGGGAGATAATTCATCAAAGTAAGATTTATAAAATTGTGACGAGTATTTTTCAAAGTTATACGCCTTTATTTGAAGATTGACTAATCATTTAGTAAGGTGTTTTAAAAGAGTGTTGACCTTAAAATATCGGTTTTTAATTCTCAGCTTAAATATTTGAAATTTTAATGGCTGTTTAGTAACAAGCAATATCACGACGTGCTTTTTTGCGAAGATTAATATCAGATTCTTATTTGAATAGTAAGTGACTATAAGTATTAGTTTCAGATAATGTTTTATATGAAAATTTTATTGTAGTTGACAAACTTGTACACAAATTCTACGCAGTGTCCCTCATTATAGAAAAGCTCACGTAGCCTTATTTCATTGGTTGGAATCCTTGAAGGTTTTGTTTGTTTTCAGGTTTTCAACACTGGTAAAAACTAGTCTGTATGTTGAGAGGTATTTAGCTATCAGCCGTTTTGTGTATAAAAAATACAGTAATATACAGGGTGTTCATATGAAATCTCTCTGATTTTAAAATGCGATTTTAAAAAACTGTAGTACATGGTAATCTGCGATTTGTAGAATTATGTAAAACGACTCAAAAAGTTTTCTGTAAACTTTTTCCTGAATTTTTTTTGTTTTAGAGGCTGAATAATTATCAAAATACTACAACACCGCAAGAGAAAACCCGATACTCAATGATATGAGGAAAAGAAGTGACCCATTGTTGTCCAACGAAATTTACGATGCAAACTTCGTCGGGAACCACCATTCATTAAGACGACTAAGGCCTGGTATGACAAGTTCCTAGGAACAGGAAATGTAAACAGATAGTCCGGTTCTGGCAGAAGACACACATTAGACGAAAGTGTGAAAAAGATCGGTAAAGATTTCCACAGAATCCCATCAAAATCAGTTTATCTAGCATCACGACAGCTAAGAATCCTTCGCTCAACAGTTCACAAGGTTCTGTATAAACGACTTCGCTTACACAGTTCAAATTGTGTAAGTCTTGCAGTCAAAGGACTTGCAACTTCGTCACAGTTTTGCTACGGAAATGTTGGATCGGAACAACCAAAACCCCAACTATCCAAAAAGTGTTGTTTTTTCTGATGAAGTAACCTTCCACAAAATTAGGAATTTTAATCGGCACTACGTTCATTTCAGAGGTTTGAAAAATCCCCACAGTTTCCAAGAAAATGTCCGAGATAGCAAAAAGGCGAATGTGTGGTGTGCGCTAAAGAAAAATCGCATAATCGGACTATTCTTTTAATAAAGCTAACAGTAACAGGTGTCATTTATTTGAACATGCTTAAGCAATTTGCTGTTTATCAGCTTCTTCCGCTTAACCAAATGTTATCTTCCAACAGAATGGTGGATCGCCGCATTGAAGTGTCGAAGTTGGTGAATTCTTATACCGATAATTTCCACAGCGGTGGATAGGACGTGATGGGTCAAACAAATGGCTACCGAGATCTCCGGACATAACCCTATGGGATTTCTTCCTGTGGGATTGTGTGAAAGACATTGTGTACGTTATCTTGCCGATCTCCGTAGACGAATGGTGGATACAATAGCCTCCATAAGTCCTGATAATTTAAATATAGGTTTTAGATATTACTATCTAGTACATGATTCAAACAATTGCCACAATCTGTCAATTAATATTGCTATACCTGGTGAAACAGTATTAAACAGTTTGTTTTCATAATAATGAATTGTTCTAATTCTAAAAAGTGTGCTATACTGTTAATGTACGGCTTATGTAGTAGTTATTCACGAGAAGCAACTAGAAGATACAGACAACTATATCCAGCCAGAAACCCCGATCATAAAACTTTCAGAACTTTGGAACGCAATCTACGAGAACACGGATCGTTTGCAGTAAATAAAATGATTCTTACTGCGAGCAGACATGCCGCCGATGAAGAAGATAAAGTAGGTGTTCTTAGATATGTTGAAGTTAATCCTACATCTTCCATAAGACAGGTAGCTTCAAAATGCAATATTTCTAAATCTTCAGTACATCACATTTTAAAGCAGTATAAGTACAAGGCATACAAATATATACGAATGCATAACCTACACCCTGGAGATCCAGAAAGGAGGCTTACATTTATTGCTTGGGTTTTTGAACTGCGAAATCAATAATATGATTTGTTGAAACAAATATTCTGGTCAGATGAAAGTAGATTCCATAATAATGGTTTAGTTTCAACGCAAAATTTCAGGTATTGGTCCACCGACTAGCCACGGTGGTTGAAAGAGGCCAATAATTAGCAAGTTTTTAGAACTAAAGATTGGAATATTTGATGGTATGTTAATAGTACCGTATTTCTATGATTTATTATTGAATGATAATCGACTCTTACTTTTTTCTGGAGGAGATATTGCCAGAGCTAATGGAAAAAAAATACTTTTTCGTACCAGAATAAATATGATTTTCCAACAATATGGTGCTCTTCTACATAACAATGTTACCATAAAAATTACTTAGATCATCGTTTTAGCCAGATCCTAATCAAGAATTTTCAAATTATAAAAGACACTCAAAACATTAAATTGCACGAAAGTAACCCAACGACATCAAAGTAAGCTTATTTTAACTAAATTGTGCATTGTAAAAATAGCACTACAATTGAAGAACATTTCTTGGCAGAAATGACTCAGTAGAGAAGAACAAGGAACCCGTAAAAAGAAAATTTCATACCGTATTATATTTATCAAAACAAAATTTACCTTTTAGAGGGCGCCGTAAGAGTGATAGAAGTAGCGATAAGGTAAACTTTTTAGAACTTTTAGATTTATTTAAAAAATACCATGTGGTTTTAGCCGAACATTTTAATGTAAAACGAAATGCTAAATACTTAAACCGCATAATTCAAAACGAAATTTTTAAGTTTATGGCTGAAGAATATTTCACAAAAATTATATATGACATTCATCTTACAAAATACTTATTTCACTTAAATTTGGATTCTACTCACTAGATAAAAAAATAAACAATTGTTTCTCTCACTCCATTTTATTGGAAAGAGGGTTCCTTTACTGGGTCTTAAGATAATAGTCTTTGTTACTAACGATTCTGCTAAAATTCTTACCTTTAAGTAATAATGTAAACAATATCAACTCTAGCAGTATGCCGCACCCTATACAGGATGGTATTAGTCTTATGTTATTAATTTAAAGGAGTATGGAGACAAATAAAACAAACAAAAATTTTTAATCAACTTGTGTTCTAAAATGGATGGTTAAACTACACACCGATACATAAAAAGTATTCAAACCGTTGTAGAGCCGTTACAATGTTAGTTAGATCACAATTCAAATACACAATAGCATCATCATCTAGAGTCGATTAACAAAGTTATGGCATTGTGCAAACACAATTTAGTGCAATACTGTATATATTAGCTGTAAAACAAAATAACCCAATACACTTTAGCTGCTACCAAAGTCAGTATAAAAAATTTTTTGCACATACGGACATTCTGATGATAGTCGCAACAAAAACTAAAATTTCATTATTCTGATTTAATCGACTGTATTAGAATTCTGACCCCGTAATCTGGAGGTTCTTGCAATTCAGCTATTGTGCAGCATACAATTATCCACTTTAAGTTGATTATGCGTTTTCACTGAACGTGTTAGATGTTTTGCACACGTGATTCTCCTCTTTGCTTTTGTTGCTAGTGTCGGATAGGACGCAGTTCCATTATCTGCTTTGATAACACACTTAAACGTAGTGTTAAGACGTAGTTGTAATTATAATAGGTTTTAGGCAATTAGAGATATTTTGTGTAGTTTACTGAATTTCGTGAAGGTCGTGGTGATTTTGAACACGTGTTGTGAAATCAATTCATGTGCGTGATGTGATATTCAGGATTCAGAATAACGTTGGTGTAGGTCAGTTATTTCTTAATAACATGTAATAAAACAGCAGTCATAAAACTTGTACTTAAGTAGACGTAGGGCGGGCGTTTACAAATCCGTTCAAGAGTAAAATGTCTTAAGGTTATTTTGTATAACCACTCAATCTCTATCATTTCTTCAATTTAGTCACATAAAACTAATGCCACCCCGTATAACCTACTTTTAAGTTTAATAAGGTATTAAAAAAATAAAAGTATTTGGGTTATTTGATTTAAGATGATATAATGACGTCTTTGTTAGAACCCAAAATGTAACAGTTTTGAAAGTGCTTTTGTTAAATAAACTTCTTTGACTTGTAGAAGTGTACTGAGTTTGAACTTAATATTCTTTTGTTCACTATAAACTTCTAACGAACGATTAATAACTATTGCCCTGTACAAAATGACGTTTTAATACAAAAAGCAACAGCTTGTAAAACCCGAAAAGGAAATGACTTGCATTTACATTTCCAATGCTCCACCCGAAGGTACTACATTGGCCAGGAGGCGAGTTTTTTGTTGCCTGGAAATTTAGAATTTTGCCGAACCCTTGCCGTTCCAGACAAGGTAGGGATCTTTAACGTGCGTGACAACACTCACACACGAGACCTCCGAACGAGGGCGTAATTTTGTGAAAAATGCTCACCTGCCATTTTTCAAGCAGTCGGCCGTGTCGGGATTCGAACCCAGGACCTTGGGATCCGTAGTCTTACGCTTACTACATTGATCCACGGCGACGCCGACAAGGAAATGCACCGAAATATCAAGGAGTATGAATACAACAAATCTTTTTAAATCTCATGAACCTTCAGTTGCGCAAAGAAGGAGCTTAAAATTTAAATGGATAATACAAATAAAGCCTAAAAACATCGAGTTCGTTTGACAACTATTTGAAATTGTAAATAGCCAAAACATTATTGATACACAAGGATAATGTGATCTAACACAGTAATTTAAATTGTGCGAAAAAAAAAATTTGTTTTAATATTTGCTATGATATTGCCGTACTCCGAAGTATTTAACGTTCAGTTGCCTGCTGCTCGCCACCGCTCAGTCTCTAAATAACCTAGGATATATATATATATATATATATATATATATATATATTCTTGTGACACCTCTGTGAGTAGAAACGTCACTAAGAGGGTGCCGTGACAACGTCTCAAGTTGGGCGTCGCCAAAAGAGTGCTGTGATAAGGGCTCGTGTTGGGCGTCACTAAAAGAGTGCTGTGACGCGGCCGATCTTTGGAGCGTCGCTAAAAGATTGTTGTGACAACTGTACAGCATTTGTAAAATTTGTAATTATTATGTTACCTTCCATGGGTTTTTTTTTGTCTGGCTAGATGAACAAAAGTTATGAAATTTACAAAATGAAATGAAACACAGCAATCTCAAGAAAACATCTATATAGTCAAAAACAATTTTCCTTCATACAGAACAGTTTAGAAAACAATTTACTGTTCCAGTTCATACATACAATAATTCCCTACTAGTTACTTATTTATTAAAATGTTCCTTACCTAATCTTGGTTGAAAGATACAAATTTTCCTTAAATAATAGCTGGATAATTTGCCTATCTCTTATTACCAGACTTGTAAGTGTGTTTGGCCAAAAACGCTTCACACAAATTTCATTAAAGATCAAAATGCTTAGAAGTTTAATCTTAAAATTCTCTGAAAATCATCCGCTCACACAAAAAAAAATATATGATTAAGGCTTATTCTAGCTTACCAATATACAAATATTTTTATCAGGTACAAACATAGAAATCTAAAATTTATACTTGCAGGTCATATAGCGATTATTATTATCTTATTTCCAACGTAGTTAATGATTTTAAATATCTCCTGAAACCATTTTTAAATTGACGTAATATCTGAGTTTCCAGTTTTTTCATATAATTTTAAATCTCCATTTAGAACATGAATTACCAAAAGTGCATCTTTTTTTATTTTTAATTGAATAGCTTTAATTCATTGTATTTTACAAAATAATCATGTCTTACCAAATAATTGCGTTTAACAACTTCTCTGTTTGAAACTACTCAAACGTATACATTTTCTTGTCGTAAACTAATTTACGGCATACAATTCTGTTTTAAATCTTACATGATGAATGACGAGTCCCGAATTAATGAATTTTGAATCTTGATTGAATCATTCTATTCAAGTTCCAGTTTTCATATTAAATTATCTAACTACATGATAATTTTCATATTATTTCAGATTTTTTTTCGAAAATTATTTACCGCTGATATAAGAATTTACAAGAATGTCGGCATTTAACAATCAATTAGTCATACGTTACGTGATTTATGTATGCAGTAAACCGTTCCGTTTATCCCTGTCTAACATACGGAGTTGATCATTGCGTCGCATTCTATCTTATAATAATGCAGAAAACTGTAAAATGTTATATCTCACGCATATTGAATAAGGGTTTGTTTGTACTTTGAAAATGCAACTAGGTATTGGTTTTACACGGATATTTTACACACAGAATAATTATTTTATGCACGGAAAATGAAATGTGTTCTAATGCATTTTTATGCACAGAAAACTAATTATATTTATATCTTAAAAATGAATACTCATTTTCAGCAATACACGGAGAAATATACTTTTTGTTAAAGCGAAATGAATTTAATGGCTTTGAACAAGCGACTTTTTTTAGTCTAGACGGAAGTTTAAACGCTATATTTTTATACAGGATGGAACAATGAATCTTCAGAAATTTCAATTCTTTCCGGTTTCTTTCTATTTAGGTGGGATGGAATTTGGGTTACAATGACCCCTCGTGACCTCTTTATCACATCAATATATAACTATTTCTTAATAAAACAGGTTCCAATAAATAAAATATTGTACGTATTGTCAAAGCATTCTTTTAAATGCAAAATAAGTAGAAGAAACCAATATCGGCGTACCAAATATGAAGTCTAATGTTAGTCAATTTCTTAATACACATTAGCCATAGCTAACGGTAATCTAGCCAATAGCGATGTCAAAAAACAATATTTTTAGGATGGGTAGTAAAATCGAGAGAAATTTTAGTATTGTTGGGTAAGTATTCAACATTTGGAAAGGCCTACACCATATCTTAAATATTGCCATCAAAGTGGTTTTATACAGGGCTTTTCACGACGACCGTGCCATTAGACATTTCTCAGAAAGTACAAGAGATAGAAGTATGAAATTTTATATGTAGTGATTGTTCGACATGCCGAGTTGAATTAAAATATTTTCGTTTTGATAGCTCTTTCGGTTGTACCGGAAGTTGATATTATCTTTGTTATTTTAAATAGAACACCCTGTATATTTTTGCATTTTTAGATTCTACACAAAATTTTAAGTTAAATTTCTTTAATAAGTAATATCTCAATATTTTACCGTTTTCGAGATATTTAGCTTTTTATATTTTTTTTGTAAAAAACTGATATACTTTCTTGACAATAATGTACATTTAAACCTACAGTTTAGAAACCAATTATTAGCAGATATACTATTCAAATGTTTGATACATATTTAAATGTATTTGTTTCCATTCAACACCATACGAGGTGGCCGGTATTTTTACTTAAAGTTTCTTACATAAAAAATCTGAAAAGTCAATTTTTCTAAATGGAACACCCTGTATATTTTTGCATTTTTAGATTCTACACAAAATTTTAAGTTAAATTCCTTTAATAAGTAATATATCAATATTTTAACGTTTTCGAGATATTTAGCTTTTTATGTTTTTTTTTGTAAAAAACTGATATACTTTCTTGACAATAATGTACATTTAAATTTACAGTTTAGAAACCAATTATTAGCAGATATACTATTCAAATGTTTGATAAACATTGAAATGTATTTGTTTCAATTCAACACCATACGAGGTCTCCGACATTTTTACTTAAAGTTTCTTGCATAGAACAATCTGAAAAGTCAATTTTTCTAAATGGAACACTCCGTATATTTTGATATTTTCAAATTGTTCAATCATTTTTAAGGTAACTTTATGTAACAAGTCCTATTCTGAAGTTCAACTGTCTTTAAATTATTTGATTTTAATGACATTAAGTGGTTCTACTACGATAATAAAAATAAATATCAGCATTATGTTCGTAGGAGACTTTAATAAAGGTTGAAAAAGAATAAAAGAATAATTAATCTTTATACTATAACATATGCTCGAAAATGATACCATTTCTTTCCAAACATGCATTTATTCTTTTAATAAGGTTATCGTGTGTTGCTTTTCTTATTGCTTGTGATGTTAAAGAATTTATAGCAGCTCTAACTCTATCTTTCATATTGGCTTTGGTTGTGATAGGATCTGAATAGACGATGTTCTTTAAGTGACCCCAAACGAAAAAATCTAGTGGATTACCATCTGGAGTTCTCGGGGGCCATCGAAATGGACCATTATTTGCAATCCATCGGTCTTGAAAAATTCCTGTTAAAAAATCGCCAACCAGTCGGTAATTGTGACATGGAACACCATCCATTTGATACCATAAGTAATCTCTTTGTGGATGGTTTTGTATTATTGGGTGCACTCCATTTCTTAACATATGAACATACCTTTCTCCAGTTAAATTTTCATCGTAAAATTCGAGATAAAGGATTCAATCGCAATTAATGGCACAAAATACATTAAATTGCCATTTGTCTTGAAAATTTCTTTCACGGACTACGTGTGAATTTTGCGGAGCCCAATAATTGCTGTTGTGCCTATTAAAGACTCCATTTTTGCTAAACTTTGCTTCGTCTGTCCAAATAATGTTTTTTAAAAAGTTTTTGTCTTCTTGACTTTTAGTTAGCAACCACTCAAAAAACTGAACTCTCCGAGGCAAATCAGTGTCTTTTAAATGTTGGATGCAGTAAAATTTATAAAGGCGCTATTTGTGTTTATTAAGTATACGATAAATGGTCACATACGGTATACCTATTTCTCTTTCGGCTTCGTGTAATGAAGCAGTTGGGTAAGCAGAGAAAAATCCTAAAACAGTGATTTCATTGTCTTCATTTTCAACTTGCGGCTTTCTGCGTTTAATGTGTGGAAGAAATGCTCCATTCGTTCTACAGTTTTGAAGTAGACGATTAACTGTATTCTTATTGGGTTTTTGGAGATGCGGGTATCTATCTGCAAATAATCGACAAGTTCGACTATTTATTCTATTACATTCACCGTAAGTAATTATTAAATTTAAGAAATCTCCATTACTATAATCTAATCTTGACATTTTTATTATTTTATAACACACACAATCTAACACGTAATCTAATAAAGTAATAAGACAGTTTGTTAATTCTGTATCACCGTTCGATTACTTGCCAAAGCGTCGTACGAACATAATGCTGATATTTATTTTTATTATCGTAGTAGAACCACTTAATGTCATTAAAATCAAATAACTTAAAGACAGTTGAACTTCAGAATAGGACTTGTTACATAATGTTACCTTAAAAATGATTGAACAATTTGAAAATATCAAAATATACGGAGTGTTCCATTTAAAAAAATTGACTTTTCAGATTTTTTTATGCAAGAAACTTTAAGTAAAAATGTCGGACACCTCGTATGGTGTTGAATGGAAACAAATACATTTCGATGTTTATCAAACATTTGAATAGTATATCTGCTAATAATTGGTTTCTAAACTGTAAATTTAAATGTACATTATTGTCAAGAAAGTTTATCAGTTTTTACAAAAAAAACATAAAAAGCTAAATATCTCGAAAACGGTAAAATATTGAGATATTACTTATTGAAGAAATTTAACTTAAAATTTTGTGCAAAATCTAAAAATGCAAGAATATACAGGGTGTTCCATTTAAAATAACAAAGATAATATCAACTTCCGGAACAACCAGATGTGCTATCAAAACGAAAATATTTTAGATCAACTCAGCATGTCGAACAATCACTACATATAAAATTTCATACTTCTATCTCTTGTACTTTCTGAGAAATGTCTAATGCACGGTCGTCGTGAAAAGCCCTGTATAAATCTTCTTCAACTAGAAACAATTTTTTCATTATTTAAAATTTAGGTATGTCGTTGTCTAAGGATTCTGAAACTTTTTAACTTTGATCTCAATTAACTACCGCAATGTTTACTACAGACAACGCCTTTGTGCCATTAAACAAAGGAGCGATCAAGAAATTAATGACAGAGGGAGGATGTACGACCGCTTTTCTATCGACATTTCCAGTTCTCGGAAATTCATCTTCGAATTGTAATACCTTTGACGAGGGTAAAGCGTTTATTTATTCATCGACGACAACCATTCTGTACAATCTCCAATTGTAATAAAATACAATTATGTTCTTTAAAACATTTCTTACAATCTACACTCAAGACAATGAATACACTTTTAATTTAGTAGCGATTTTTAAAGGTTTTCAGGGAAATTTCGTATACGTAGCTTTACAAATACTGCTATGTTTCAAGTTGGAAGCAATAAATGAGGCTACGAACCATTATTTTCTTTATATCTCGCCGAAACTACTTTCAAAGTTTTATTTCGAGATTTATAGGTAAATTCCATAAAATAGTTTCACTAGTTTCAGTTTGCAATGTTTACTGCTAAAAATTTGCAAGTCTAAACGATATTCATTTACCGTGTAGCTCAAATTTTTCATATGTCACTTTTCAAAAATAATTAAACAGAGATGTTTTATCATCAGCTAATCGGCGATTTAATAAAACTTTCCACGTCAACATACATAAAACAACTTGCATTATATATAATTTGTGCACTATCTTAAGTTGTGGTCTATAACTATGCAACATTTCTATATACCCTACTTTTCATTATAGAGATAATCAGTCAATTATTAATTAATCAGTCGATTTCTTCTCTTTACTAAATTTCCTAAGTAAACCTATTCATCAATTGTTTTTAGCACCTCTTCATTAGTTATCCTGTACGTATAGTTAATTTTCAAAATTCTCCTATGGCATCTTTCTCATCGTTCTCGCATAGGCTATGTTCACGACTATAGAATGTCAACACTGCATACAAATACTCCCTGTATGTTTGTTGTGGTTTGTTCAGCATTCTTCTTAATCTTCTTTGAGAATTAAACCACTCATAGTTTTTAAAATTATCTTTATTTACGTTTCGATCCATGACCTAGGAGCGTTGTCAAAATACTAAGAACTTTAAGTTTGACATTTATGACATAAATTGAAGGTGACTTTGAATTATTGATGTTCGAAATATTTGGTTTGAGTACACTAAGCAAAAATTTTTAAAGTTTAAAAGAATGATTGCCTTCAATTTGTGTGGCGGCCTGGGACCGACTTTTTTTAGGTAGCTAATACGCTTAACGTGAAATCAGCTGATTAACTTTTATTAGTGAATTTTATATAAATTCAATAACTTGGGGATTGGAAAACATTTTTTAACATGTTTCTATTTATACAATTGAGAGGATGGTTATTAAATAAGTGTGCGATTGCGTTACCGTAAGACTTAAGCAGTAGTTTTTTTATATTTATTTTGAGGGGGAAAGATCATTATGATTTAGGCTACCTCTTTGGTAGATTTTAAGATGGTTCGATTGATAGAACATAAATCATATATAAAAAATAGAAAATTTTAAAAATCCATGATTTGCCAACATGCACGGGACTCCAGTCGTAAAATAAAATGGGAGGACGCAAAAATTATCGACAAAAAAGAAAACCACCAAAAACGCAAAATCAAAGAAGCTGCTTATATAACCCTACATAAAAATAACTGCCTTGCAAACGAATCCGTGACTTTCAGTAAACAATGGATTCCATTACTAAAAGAAATAACAAAAAAAATAACAAATAACAAATAAAAATTAAATACCCACAATATTTAGGTAGCATTGCAAGTTTTTCCTAGGTTTTCCTTGCGATATTAACATGAAATACAGCCTACATACATGATTTCTATTTATATATACAATAACTACTTACATAACAATAAGCATATTAACAACCCCTGTAAAACAGCATTGGTATCTGACAAGTGTAAACCCGCAATAAGGTTACCTCAAAACCATATACAATCTCCGTTGAACAGTATTGGTATCTGACAAGTGTAAACCCGCCATAGGGTCGCCTCAGATCCATATACAATCTTTATTGAACAATATTGGTATCTGACAAGTGTAAACCAGTCTTAGGGTCGCCTCAGAACCATATACAATCTTCATAGAACAACATTGGTATCTGACAAGTGTAAACCCGCCATAGGGTCGCCTCAGAACCATGTTAAAATCTACCAAAGAGGTAGCCTAAATCATAATGATCTTTCCCCCTCAAAATAAATATAAAAAAACGACTGCTTAAGCCTTACGGTAACGCAATCGCACACTTATTTAATAACCATCCTCTCAATTGTATAAATAGAAACATGTTAAAAAATGTTTTCCAATCCCCAAGTTATTGAATTTATATAAAATTCACTAATAAAAGTTAATCAGCTGATTTCACGTTAAGCGTATTAGCTACCTAAAAAAAGTCGGTCCCAGGCCGCCACACAAATTGAAGGCAATCATTCTTTTAAACTTTAAAAATTTTTGCTTAGTGTACTCAAACCAAATATTTCGAACATCAATAATTCAAAGTCACCTTCAATTTATGTCATAAATGTCAAACTTGAAGTTTTTATTATTTTAACAACGATCCTAGGTCATGGATCGAAACATAAATAAAGATAATTTTAAAAACTATGAGTGGTTTAATTCCCAAAGAAGATTAAGAAGACTGCATACATATGCTCTTAAATTTTTTTTCTTATATTTAGATTTAGTTCCCTACAGTAGGGGACAAAGAATACTACTATAGTAAGCCTGCTTATCGTATAAGGCAATTAAAAGGCGCAGCAAGGGGCAGTAGCCTTGCTAGCTAAAAGATGTCGGAAGAGAGTCGGTTGGTCTCGGGAGATCCTCAATAATTTACAAGGTTGTTGGGGGTTGGCCGTGACAGATACAGTTTTTTGCTAAAATCTTTAAAACTGCGTTGTGGAAAGATACGGGAATCTATCACAATATTTCCCAGGTATGCGTGGCCTAAAACACGAAATATGTATGATGGAGAGCTCACAAGTAAAATTCTGGTCCTGAGATAAAATACGCCTTCATTCGGATCTCTGGGAGGGGGTACTTGGGGCTCGTCATCGTAAGAATTTAAAACAACGGTTCGATTTAGTGATAGGCATTTGGAATGTAAGGTCATTTCTTAGAGTAGATAAGTTAACGAATTTATTAGTCGAAATGAGAAAAGGAAAGCTGGACATTTTAGGTATTAGCGAGGTGAGATGGCCAGATAGTAATGACTTTTGAAAAGATAATTATAGAATAATTACAACTTCTTTAACTAATGGATAGGCGGGGAGAATAGTGTTAGGTAGAAGATTAGGACGTAAAGTTAAAGAGTACTTACAATTTAGTGATAGAATTGTTATGGTTACATTGAGTACGAAACCCACAGACACTGTTTTAGTACAGGTTTATATGCCAACAACTCAGTACGAGGACGAGGAAGTAGAAAAGGTATACGAGGATATAAATAGTATAGTGAGAAAAGTAAAGGGAGATGAGAATTTAATAGTTATGGGAGATTTTAATCCGTCAGTCGGAGAAGGTAGTGAGGGAAAAATGGTAAAAAAATTTGGATATGGCAGACGAAATGATAGAGGAGAAAGATTAGTTGAGTTTTGCCAGGAACATAGATTAGTAACTGTAAACACCAAATTCAAACAACATGATAGGAGAAGATATACCTGGAAAGCGCCAGGTGATAGGGCTAGATACCAAAAAGATTATATTTTAGTTAAACAAAGATTTAGAAACCAAGTTAAAAACTGTCGTAGTTATCCAGTGGCTGACATAGATAGCCATCATAACTCAGTTAAAATGAAGTGTAAGCTAAAATTCAAAAAATTGAGAAAGGTTAAAAGAGAGGGATGGGATCTAGGTAAGCTTAATGATAGTGAGGTAAAAGGGGAATATAAAAAAGTATTAGATAATAAGATCAAAGAGATAGCTATAGGAAAGAACGTAGAAAACGGATGTACATGATACAGTAACACAGACTATAGGTAAGAAAAAAATAGAAGCGAGAAAACCCTGGTAACAAAGGAGATATTAGATTTAATAGAGAATAGAAGAAATCTTAAACCTTTCAGAGAATTAGGTAGTGAAAGTAAGCAAAAATATAATAGAGTTAGAAATAAGTTAGTACATCAGTGTAGAAAAGCTAGAAATAAATGGATGGATGAGAATTGTAAGGGAATACAAGATGATTTGAGAGTAGGTAAGACAGACAGGGCTTACAGGTCAGTTAAAAAAAGTTTTTCAGGGAAGATAGGAAAAAATATAATGATATTTAAGATGAGATTAATGAGCTTCTAATAAATAAAGTTGAGGTAGCAGATAGATGGAAAAGATATTTAGAAGATTTATATTAGGGAGACGATATGGATGAGTTAGAGAACGACCAAGGATAGGATGTAGAAATAGGGTTCTCAATATTAAGAGAGGAGTTTGATAGAGCTGTTAGGGATTTTAAACTAAATAAAGCGCCAGGGATAGACGATATACCCGCAGATTTAATAAAATATGCAAGTCAGAAAACTTTAGACAGATTATATGAACTAGTAGTAGCAATATATGACACAGGTGAGGTTTCAATAGGTTTTGAAAGAAATATTATATCTCAATCCCAAAAAAGGCAGAAGCTAATATGTGTGAGAGTTTTAGAACGGTTAGTTAAACTTCCCACGCTTCCAAAATATTAACAATAATAATTAAAAATAGAGTAGAAGCTTGGTTTTCGTAACGACAGATGGATTAGAGAACCGATACCAATGATTAGGGTAATTATCGAAAAAAGGTTACAAAAAAATTAAAAGACTCATTTCGCGTTTGTAGATTTAGAAAAAGCGTTTGATAGGGTTAATTCGATTGTTATGTTCAGGGTTTTGCGGAAAATAGGAATCTCAGGGGTAGAAAAATTATTTACACTCTATATAAAAACCAAAGCGTAGTAATTAGATTTGATGAAATAGAAAAGGAAGCTAAGATTAGAAATGGTGTTAGACAGGGCTGTATACTATCTCCCTTGATTTTTAATGTTTATATTGAGGAAGCTTTAAACTTAGCTAGAGAGAGAAAAAAGATAGGTATTAGTGTACAGAGACAGAAAATAAACATGTTACGTTTTTCAGATGATATAGCCATTATAGCAGAATCCAGAAAAGAGTTAGGGGAGTTTTTAAATATATTAGATGAGATACTACAGAGTAACTATAGTATGAGAATTAACTCAGGAAAAACAAACCAAAATTAAAAATAGGTTTACCGAGTTAGAGGAGATAGATGAATTTTGCTATTTAGGTAGTAAAATTACAAATGACGGACGTAGCAGGAGGGATATAGTAGCTAGAATAGCTCAAGCTAAAAAAATGTTTTTAAAAAGAAAGATTTATTAATAGCTAATAGTACTAGTTTAGATAATGGAAAAAGTTTCTTAAAGTCGTACGTATGGAGCGTTCTATTATACGGTAGTGAGACTTGGACAATTAAAGAGGTAGATAAGAAAAAGATAGAAGCTTTTGAAACTTGGTGTTATAGGAGAATGTTAAAGATTAGTTGGACAGAAAGAGTAACAAATGAGGAAGTTTATAGAAGGATAGGTGAGGAACCCTGTATGTGAAAACAACTAAGGGTCAATAGAGATAGAATGATAGGGCACCAGTTTAAACATGAAGGACTATTTAGTTAGGTCTTAGATTATAGACTACCAAATAAAAATAGAGTAGGAAGACCTAGACAAAGCTATATTAGTCAAATTATTAGAGATTAAAGTTGTGAAGGGTATGTAGACCTTTTTAGACTAGCTCAGAGTAGAAAAGAATTTACAGCTGCGTCAAACCTATCTTAAGTAAGTTTGAAAACAAAACAAAAATAATAAATAAATAAAAATCAGTTAACTAAATGTCACCATGACATAACTCACAATTAGTTAGCGGTCTGGCATGTTGATAGCGATTCGTTACTTAAGCCTTACCATAATATATAATTAAACACTTATTCTTTTTTGGAGGAGATAGCCAGGTAATATATCATTTCCTTATAAATGGAAATCGTGTAAACATGTTGGAGTTCTTTAACAACGTTCAGGTTTGATAATATCTATGTAGAGCCAGGTAGATAGGAAAAAGAGTATAGGAAGACCTATACCAAGCAGTATTAGTCAAATTATTAGAAATTTAGGTTGTGAAGGGTATGTAGAACTTTTTAGATTAGCACAAAATAGAAAAGAAATTAGAGCTGCGTCAAACCGACCATAAGTAAGGTTGAAAACGAAATGATGATGGTTTAGATTAAAGTTTAATGTGTGAAAGTTATATTTGTGAAAAAATGCTTAGTTTATTAGTGGAATTCTGCATTTGATATCACTTTTACTTTTTTCATTCTTTAAAATCGTAGGGTTAGTCCCAGAAGTACCTGACATGATGTATAGATATCGGTTGTTATATGAAAAAAATGACTCTGATAGAAAGTATTAACCTAATAAGGTTTAAATTTAAACTTTAACGAGACTACGTTGTTTAGCATTTGCTTTATAGCCATTAAGTGAATGCTCTTATTAATATGTAAACATCGAAGGATTTTGTCAACGTTATGAGATACAGTACTTTCATATAAAAGGTCTCAGTCTAACAAATATCAAGGCGGAAAAAGATTCCACTTTAGGGAAGTCTGGTCCCTCTGTATAACAATTTAAATATTGGATGGTAGAGTTTAGACTATGCTGTACGAGCTTGCAAGACGAACATCTCAGTGATCGACCAAATGAGGTGATCATGCCAGAAATGGTGAGGAAAATCTATGCAGTTGTATTAGATTGAAATTGCGTGAGATAGCAGACATCGTAAGAATTTCAAAGGTGCTATACATCGTATGTTGACAAAAAATTGAACGTAAAAGGGCTGCGTACAAGAAGGGTATCGCGATATTTACAATGAAACAGAAGCAGCGTCTGAACATGCTTCAATCGGTATTTGATGAAGCTTCACAGCCTAATTTTTGTGGCGATTCATAACCATAGGTTCACCGTTTCACACCTGAAATGAAGAAACAGTCGAAACAATGGACTGAAAAGGGAGAATCCGCTCCGAACAAGGCAAAGACAATTTCATTTTAAGACAAGGTCATGGCGTCTGTTTCTTGGGATGCACGAGAAATAATTTTTAGTGATTATTA
The DNA here is from genome assembly GCA_036346225.1 of Platerodrilus igneus. NCBI lineage: Eukaryota > Metazoa > Arthropoda > Insecta > Coleoptera > Lycidae > Platerodrilus > Platerodrilus igneus. The sequence continues at coordinate 90,960 of JARFIW010001242.1, forward strand.
TCTTCGAAAAGAAAAAACCATCAACAGATAGTGTTAACAAACTATTGCAACGTTTGAGAAATTAATACAAAACAGCGGCATTTAGGGAAAGGGAAAGTTTTGTTTTACCAAGGCAATACACAAGTTTACAAATCTGGTATAGCGATGGACAAAATCAACGAGTTAAACATCATACTGCTTTCTCACGCACGCTATTCGCAAGATTTAGTCTCTTGGGTTATTTTTTGTTTCCAAACTTAAAAAAACGTTTGGTGGTCAAATATTTGCCAACAATTAAGAGATGGTGTCCGAGGTAGGTGGCTATTTTGAGGAGCTTGACGATTCTTGTTGTAAGCAGGATATCGAAGCTATTGAACATCATTGGGAAAAGTGTATCTAGCTAAAAGGAGACTATGTAAGAAATAAAGGTATCTTTCCTAAATTTGTAGTCTCTTCTATGTTAGGTCTGGTACTTCTGGAACTGCCTTATCCTAAATAATAAAATTTGCTCGTGCTTTATTACCTCGACTGTATGTCCTAACTTTTGCTTAATTTTTATTTATTTTTATGTTGTAGCTTTTTTTTAAAGCTTTATATCTAGTAGTGTTTATTATACGGATTGTGTTGTTGGAGAGAAATACTATGTGATCGGCAAATCTGAGCATTGATATTGTTTTGTTCTGCACTTTTACTACAATATTTACTTATTCTCTATTTCTCGAATTGCCTGTTCTATGAATAAATTGAAAAGCACAGAAGATAGAAAGCGTTCCTTCTGACACCTTCATTTCACTTACCACCTCCTTTGAACACCCAATGTAATTTTGCTATTGGATTTTTTCAATATTGAAAATTACTTATTAGTATTTATACTTCAAATCTATCTTTTGTAATATCTCAAACATCTTATTCTACTCAACGTTGTAATATACTATTTCAAAATGTACAAATGCCAAAAATGTTGGCTTATTCTTCATTACTTTATCTTTTACTTGTATTTTTCGTTATATAATGCTTTTCGTGTACACCTATTTTTTTATATCAAATCGGTCTTCTCCTAAAACATCTGCTTTTCTTATCACTCTTCTATAAAGAGATGCATTCATTACTTCTGTCTGTTTAACTTTATTTGATATTTATTATCTGATGGTACATTACTAATTCCATAAAAGTTACTAAGAGTCTACTGTATGCTATTTTTCCCGAAAATTTTAGTAATTCAACAGATAAGTAATCTCTACCCACTTTTTTCTTGATATTAAACCTTTTCCATTTTTTCTATAATCGCAGTCTTGTTCTTCCTATATTCACATATTTGTTTTTTTACTGCTCTACAAAGGTTCCCATCATTGTTTAATAAAATATCGTCACGTGTTTTACGTTATCCAAAACATTCCTTTACCATTCTACATGCTTCGCCTACCTTACCAATAATCATTTGTCTAACTTCCCAATACCGTTCACTAATCTATTCTACCTTGGTTGCTCAACATGTCCTAGTTATTTTGTTTCTTTTGTTTTTAGCCCTCATTCATCAACCTGTAAACTTTTTTAAGCAAGGCTTTCTACCAGTTCGTTTGATTCTGACAAGGTTTAATGCTCAGGGTTCATCAATTTCATGTCTGTTATAAGCTTCTGCATTTTTCGCATTTGCTTTAGTATTAAGTACGTTTGCAAATTGATTCTAAAATTTTTTCCTTACTTTTCTTCTCTCAGTTCCTCTAAATTGTACTTCTTCGTCCCTAATCTTTGTGTGAAGTTCTAAAAACGTAGTTAACGTTTCATTATAAATAAATTGAGATCCTTTTCTTATATGTTAATGGAAACGCTTTACGGTCGTTTATTTGATTTTTAAAACTTTGCTTTGCCATAGTATATTGAATTTGGTGTTTATCTCTATCGCCAAATAGCTTTTGTGTACATAATATTCTGTTTAATCATTGAATAGAGGTTTTGCAATTACCTGATTATATTTTGTGTAAAAGTTACTTGCTGATCTATCATTTATTTTTCCAAATGCATGTACCTCAACAATTTGAACCACCTTGTTGTACCAATTCTAGCATCCTAACCTCCCATAATTATTAAATTTCTATGTACTTTAGCACATTTTATCTATTTTTTTATTTCCTCGCATTCTTTAATCACTTGCTATTGTAGTTTGTGTGGAGTTTAAATTAATACTGACTAAAATGATCACATAACTTCGTTGTTTATAAAAATTTGCTGTTGTTATATTTTTCTGTTCATTACAAATCAGACTCCTCATCGGCCTTTATTTGATGCTATAAATCCTTTAGGAGACGAATCAAAATTTTAGGAATAATTGGGGATTAATGGGAAATTATTTTAGGAGTAACTGCAGCACAATGGGAGCTATTCCAAGGCCCGCCGTACAAAGGCAACGTAGTTCACCCGAGATTAATAGGACGTCGACGAACGTAGAGAGAGCTGAGGCCCAGGACACGAGCAGAAGTACTTATGCATAAGTAGCGGAAGGACAACCAGGACCTAGTGGAGAGACGAGAGCTAGGGAGAATTTTTAAAAAATGTGTTACGTTTTTTTTCGTGGCAGCCACGTTGGCCGCCAAATTTATGTTACGTAACACAAAGAAAGTCAAAGAAATGACCCGGCTCAATCGGAGAGTAGGGGGGGTTGTAGAAAGCAGACTGACCTATGATGTATGCGGCGGTAAGGAGTTAGTAACAGTACCTGCAATAAAAGAAATTAGAATAGTAAACCTGCAATAAAAAAGATTAGTCCTGCAACCTGAAATAAAGAAAAAGCAATACAAAAATTTTTAGTACTATGTAGAATGGAAAAAAAGAAACTGTTTAGATAATCTATATAATATAACAACTGTAAAAGCTATACAAAAAAATGTTTAGTACAAAGTGAGGTAATATTGGGGAGTAGCAGAAACGTTTCCTCACACACCAATTTAACATAAATCAGATAAAATGTTGTCAACAGATAAATAGATAAAACACAATTGGTATGAGTAAGTCAGCAGTATTGATTATTTTTTTTTTCTTTCTTTTATTTAAAATAGCATGTAAGTCTATAGTAAAAGGTATCAGAACGACAAAGAATATTGCAAAACAACGTATAGATATTTAAAGTAACAACAAGTAGGAAATAGTTCAACTTACACAAGGTCCTTCAGTACCGCTTCCTTGCCATTGAAGTGTGGGATTCACGATGTCTGGCACTAACGAAGCACTTCACCCTAGACTGTGAGGGTGTTGATGGAACTTCTCACAAATTACCCTAATCACACCGACTTATTTCACTGGGGTTAGCAGCGGACATCAACACGCGAAGGAACCATGCATATTGTCTTCATACCTAACCAAAAAGCAGCGAGAAACTTCAACCACTACTTTTATAAACCGGTAATCTGTTATATTTCGTAAATAACGAAAGTTGCGCAGGCACTGATCTATTTTAGATTCTTTGTTGTTAGAAAAGTCAGCAACTACAGTAGCACTGTATTTCGATACCCCAAGGTATGCACTACTTTGATAAAAATAAAAAAAAGGAACCGCGAAATTAGATCGCACACACAGTTTTTCTATCAAAGGACAAAACAACTAGCAAAAGAAACATAATGAATAAAAGCACGTGTATCACTTAAGCACGTTCGTCAACATATTCCGTAAAAACACTTTTGTACAGTTAATAGACAATGTTTGTTTCCAAGAAAAACAACTCCAGAAATCAATCTCGCATTAATACTCACTAGTCAAAGTAAAAAGGAAAACGTACTTAATTTATAGTAACACAGAACAGAACTCAATTTTTAGTAACGAAGAGCAAACTACAAGCTTTAGTAATGCAGAACAAAAAACGACTTTCGACCGACTATTTAAGAACGTTGCATCGCAACCGCTTATCTACAACTGTTCATAACATAAGGCACAGCTAGAACGTGAATGTCACAATCGTATCTAGCAATTCATTACAGGCTGTTTATCATTTTAGATAAGCCGGAAAGCAATTTATTTATTAATAACACGGAACGAAATTTATACGAATAGCAATTTATTATACGAATTGAGTAGTCTAGAAATGTTAGGCCACCAAAAATGCACGTTACAAGTTAATAAATATAAAATATAGAAATCGCAATTTGCAGAAATGCGTTTATAACTTGGGATACAGCGTAAACGTTTAACACTTAAAAATGCCCGTTACAAATGACAAACCACTAGAAGTTAAGATTTGTAAGTATGAACATCCACGCGAATTTATGGAGATCGAAAGAGAAAAGGAAGCAGAAGAGGAAGAGAAAATTTGTTTGCCGGTAATTGATATAAAAATTTTAAAAGGTGTGTTGGATCGTTGCTCGATTCAAGAGCGGAAGCAAGTTTGATATGGGAGGAATTCGTCCAGGAGATCCAAGAGGAAATTAAAAATAGAGCTATGCCGATAAAACGGAGTCATTTAATCGCTCCTAACAAGAAAAGGTTTGCGGTAGTCAATAATATGGTTATGTTAAGGGTAGAAATTGGGTTAGTAAGCTGTGAGCAGGAGTTTATCATCTTTAGCATACTCTTAATGATATATCTACAGATTTAACACATAAATGTTTCATTAGAATTGTCGAAACTGGTTTTATGCTTTCATTTTGGAATGATATTATTGAAACTAAGAATAAAATTATTTTCAGCTTCCAAAAAGTTGAAAATGAAATTGAAACTGTGTTTAAATTATACAGTTCATTAGAGGCGTATATTGAAGAATGTCGAAATATAGATTCATTTAATTATTGCAAAAGGAAAGAGAAGAACTATCGGGATGTTTAGAATTTAAAACTGCAGAAACTGTTAAAATAAAAAAAACAGTTTGATAAAGGGACATCAGTCGACACACAATTTGATAAAAATAGTAACTTCTGCATAAATATTTTTTATGTTATTATTGATAAACTTTTGGCAAAAATTTTAAAAAATGGAAATCTGCACATAATCGCATTGCCACTAAATTTGAAATTTTAATGAATTTAAAAAGTTTCGACGAATATATGATACAAGAAAAGGTAACTATTTTTTACAAAGATTACACAGATGACCTTGAAAATGGTCTAATCGAGAAATGTTTACATTTTAAACATATAAATTTAATGTCCGATAACTTAACAGCATTATCTAAATCTGAGCAAATGTTAAAAACAACAATTAAATAGCAGGTTGAACGCACTTTTCTCAATTTAACTACAGCTTCACGAATATATTTAAGTATCGCCTGCACAAATTGTAGTGGAGAAAGGCCGTTTTCAATTCTCAAACGAATAAAATATAACTGAAGATCATCTATAGAACAATACAAATCATATAATTTAAGTATTTTATCAATAGAATAGGATGTCCTAGAGAAACTAGATTACAAGAAAATTATAGCTAAATTAGCCCACAATAAATGCCGCAAAGGTAATATTTAATTAGAAATTTATAAAAAATTTTGAATAATTTTCTTTTGTGAAAATACATATTTAAGTGTTGAACTAAAGAATATTTAAAAAAAATAAAATTAAGTTTTTATAATAAAATTATGTAAGGGCGAAAAATTTATTTAGCCCAAGGCGCTCAAACTTGTTAATATGACTCTGCAAGTATCTATTTCGTTTCTCCAATTTTTCCATGTTTAGATGTTAGAAAATTGAGATCGATAACTTTTCTCCTCATTAGTAAAAAGTTGAAACCTAACAATAACTTGACAATGACATATGAATGACCTATAAAATTTTTTCACACCAAAGCTAACAAGGGTTGAGCAAATGCTTAACTATTCATTACTCTGCCAGCCACACATATTTGCCCCCAACTCTGGAAAGTCATTTAATAACCGAGGGGGTCATAAAAGTTTCTGTAGTCTGTCCAACTGGCAGTCAAGTTGAGATTTAACAAACTTTTATTGAAATCCCTACTACAGCATTCTTTGAGATTAATCAAGAAGTTCACGTCAATATAATTAAAATAAATTGGTGTACATACTTTTGAGAACGATATTATACGTACTTTTATGTAATACTGAATCAGAACTAGATTTTGCTTTAGATGGGAGATGTGTTCACTTTTTCAACTTCATCGTAGTTGTAAATACTCAATAAGAAGGCAACGCCAAAAGCGGAATGTAAATTTTTAGAACTTATCCTACAGATTCAATGAATTATTTATTTTAATCATTACTGAAACTTATCTTGAAGCTTTTCCCCGTGAAAATTTAACTTAGTTTGCAAAACACATTCTATTTTAAACTGCTTACTAGAACTATAAGGTAAGAGGACCTTAGAGCTTAAAATCAGAAAGCCTTTTAAAAAACTTAACAGTAATAAGGGATCTTTGCTTCAATACGGGTTGCGCCTTTTAAAGAACTTAAAAGTAATAAGTGATGTTTCAATATGGCTGCAACCCGTTTCTTGATGGCGTGAATGTATTACAACGTTATTAATAGTAGCTAATAAAATTTTATACAATAATATTCAAATTATAATGCAAATTACTACGATAGTGAAACTAGCAGTCAAAATTAGCGGCCGATTCTAAAAGCAGTAAATGTGAACCAGCCACACTCTACAGTATAGTACACTCTAATGTACAAAGACATAACCTCTAACTAGGATAGCAATTGAGGAGCGCTAATTATTGCACTTATAGTGAAAATCTGCCAATACAACATAATGTCGCTAAAGACATGCTAAATGATGATTCGTAGGGGTACTCATAAATTGCTACTCGAGAATGCAGCTTGCATTCTGCGCATCTTAACCAAGCAAAATAATGTTCTAAATGGTTCACAGTATTCATAAATCACAGAACGGACAAATGCTGAGGCGTACGGATACCGAAAAATGGCCCGAGGATGTAGCTTGAATTGTGCGAATTTCAACCAAGTAAAATAATGTTCCAAATGGTTCACAGTAACCATAAATTATAGAGCAGCTAAATGCTGAGGCGTAGGGATACCGAAAAATATTCCGAAGATGTAGCTTGCATTGTGCGAATTTCAATCAAGTAAAATAATGTTCCAAATTGTACGCAGTATCCATAAATAATGGAGCAGCTAAATGTTGAGGCGTAGGGACACCAAAAAATATCCCGAGGATGTAGCTTGCACTGTGCGAATTTCCACCAAGTAAAATAATGTTCCAAATAGTACACAGTATCCATAAATAATGGAGCAGCCAAATGCTGAGTCATAGGGATACCGAAAAATGCCTCGAGCATGTAGCTTCAATCGTGCAAATTTCAACCAAGTAAAATAATGTTTCAAATGATACACCGTATTTATAAATAATAGACCAGCCAAATGCTGAGGCGTAGGGATACCAAAAAATGGCCCGAGGATGTAGCTTGAATCGTGCAAATTTCAACCAAGTAAAATAATGTTCCAAATGGTACACCGTATCCATAAATAATACACCCGCCAAATTCAGAGGCGTAGGGATATCAAAAAATGACCCGAGGATGTAGCTTGCATTGTGCGAATTTCAACCAAATAAAATAATGTTCCAAATGGTATACAGTATCCATAAATAACAGACCAGTCAAATTGCTGAGGCGTAAAGATACCGAAAAATATTCCGAGGATGTAGCTTGCGTTGTGCGAATTTCAACCAAGTAAAATAATGTTCCAAATGGTACACACTATCCATAAATAATAGACCAGCCAAATGCCGAGGCGTAGGGATACCGAAAAATAACTCGAGGATGTAGCTTGCATTGTGTGAATTTCAACCAAGTAAAATAATGTTACCAATGGTTCACAGTATCGATAAATGATAGACCAGACAAATGTCGAGACGTAGGGATGCCGAAAAATATCCCGAGGGTGTAGCTTGCATTGTGCAAATTTCAACCAAGTAAAATAATGTTCCAAATGGTACACAGTATCCATAAATAATAGACCAGCCAAATGCTGAGGCGTAGGGATACCGAAAATGGCCCGAGGATATAGCTTGCATTATGCGAATTTCAACCAAGTAAAATAATGTTCCAAATGGTACACAGTATCCATAAATAATAGACCAGCCAGATGCTGAGGCGTAAGGATACAGAAAAATGGCTCGAGGATGTAACTTGCATTGTGCAAATTTCAACCAAGTAAAATAATGTTCCCAATGGTTTACAGTATCGATAAATAATAAACAAGCCAAATGCTGAGGCGTAGGGATACCGAAAAATGGCTCGAGGATGTAGCTTGCATTGTGCGAATTTCAACCAAGTAAAATAATGTTCCAAATGGTTCACAGTATCCATAAATGATAGACCAGCCAGATGCTGAGGCGTAGGGATGCCGAAAAATGGCCCGAGGATAAAGCTTGCGTTGTGCGAATTTCAACCAAGTAAAATAAACGTTTCAAATGGTTCACAGTATCCATAAATAATAGAGCAGCCAAATTCCGAGGCTTAGGGATACCGAGAAATATCCCGAGGATGTAGCTTGCAACAATATAAAACCAGGTGCACCAATTTTGGAACGGCTGGAGGACAGAGAAGAGTGCATATCTCTTAAATAATATCAATGTTTACTGTACCCATAAATAGCGAACCGCTTATGAGTTGCTTACAGATCTTATGTCGTCTTAATATATTATCAATACATTCAAAACTTCTTGAGTTTAACACAAAATACCAGCGATTCAGAAAACCGTTGACACTCAATATCTTAAAACATGCCATGAAACTTGGTTGAAATTTGCACAACGTGTAACAAATAGAATTACCTGCTTCATAAATATACGTTTTTGTTCTAAATATCTATTTAACAAATATCCATTATTAGACAGAAAATACTAAATTCCGATAGTAACAATATATTACCAATTCATACATAGAGCTCCACCTATAGTTAAGGACTCAAAGTAAAATTTAAGATTTCTTGTATCTGTATGTGTATTAAAACAATATTCCCATTCTGCGCGAGTTATAGGAACCCCCATCTATTATACATATAAAACTAATATCTTTATATTAGGAAATATTAGGAAACATTAGGAAATGTTAGGACAGTGCAACAATGTCGTTGCAACATTTTATTACATATTATTATGATGATTTCAGTTCCCACGAGTGGAAACGCTACAAAGTAGCACAAGGATAAGTGACACTGCAAAAGTCAGGTCACAGACGGTCTTCGGATGTCACGTACCGAGATTACGCAGAATAAGCCTGCAACATTGTAATTATGAATAGCTTTTAAGATAGCAACTATGTATTATAAAGTGTAAGCGGACATTACGTACGCAGGTTCCCACAGAATTGTGAGGGGGAGAAAGTTATATAAGGACCAGGAGCTCCACTCCTAGTCAGTTCATCAGACGTTCAGCTTTAACCTTGCAGTTCACTGATAACTCACTGTACAAATTAATTAATGTATTTCGACTTAGACTTATTATTCAAGTTTGTTAAAATTCAATAATTAACTTTTGTATAAAACCAAATAAATTTGTTAAAGTTCAAAGAAGTCTTTTTAAAAAGGACCGCTCGAAGCCACAAACCTTAACTCGCGTGCTTGGCTAATAAAATTGCCTCGTGGCCAAGGTTCATCATTTACCATCTGAATGTAATCAGCTAAGCAAGTGTTGAAACGTGGGCTAGCAGGTTTGATAAAACATGCCGTTCCAAAAAGAAGTGAAATGGTGTCGACGGATACTATGGCATCGATTAGTTGTTGAATCGAATTAGTGTGGCCAACAAATACATATCTACGGTAGGTGAATAATTTTCAAGTTAGCATTCAAATCATTTTCTTGATTCTTTTCAGCGCAAGTAAAAAATTTTTAGGTCCAATTTTGAAACGCATGTAAAAGGCAAGTAAAAAATGTCCAATTTTGAAACGCAAGTAAAAGTATTGAAACGCAATTAAAAAATGTATTCGAAGCTAAACACGTAATGTATAAAATTTTGGAGCGATAAATCTTTTGTATATAATCGTTATGGAACACTGGAGCACAATTTGTTGTTAGTTGTATGAAAAGTACAAAGTCTTAAATGTTGCTATGCAGTATGGTGGAATTTTTCGTAAAATTTTATTTTGTTTGGAAGTCAAGTTGTAAAACCTGGCACGTGTGAACTGTGCACACCTGCTGTCGTAAGTACTCACGATGGTTGACAAACTAGGACGCCTAGCAGATTATTTGTGGTGGTTCATCTCCAATTTTAGTTCAATTTTCAGTTCATGGAACCACTACTGAAAATGTACAAATAAATTTTGTAAATTCTATATGTTCATTTAAATTGGTGCTCGTAATTTTTGTAAATTTTATATGTTCATTTAAATTGGTACACGAAATTTTTGTAAGTTATCAATGGTCATTTAATTTAGACACATAATTTTTGTTCAGAATTAAATAGTTGGATATTTCATAAATGCTCTTATAAACACAAAGAAATTTCTAAAAGATAATTTTTGAATTTACAAGGTTATACTAAAATGTATTCGTAACTAAACACGTGACGCGTCGATATTTGTTTGTCACATAAAGTATAATTTTTTGGCAGTACCCTTGACGTATAGCATAATTCAAACAATAAGTGCTTTTGACCTTTGATTCCATCAATTAAATCAATTAAAAATGTAGTTCTATAATCTACGGAAAGTCAGAGCATTTAATCAAATAATTGTAAGCCCGAAAAGGATCCTATTCTGGTATCATACATAAATTGTAGAATAATACTGAAAACACTATATTTCTTATAGAGAATTATAATAAATTTTCACTTATAAAAATTTATATAAATAATCAGAGACTAATACTAGACCTTAATAAAAGTAATTATCACGAAAGTTTCAGTACGTGTAAAATTGTACAAATGATGTATATATATATTTTTTGTAAATCAATTGAAAGAGTACTAAGTTGTCTTAAAGCTTTCTTTCATTGATATCATCAATAATTTTTCTATAGAAGCAAACAACCACATTTATGAAATTCTTGTATTGGAAAAAGATATATTATTGGTGTTGAGTTTAAAATTTTTTGTAGTATAATTTTGACTAGGTGATCTTTTTATAATTTATTTTTTTGTGATAAAGTTACTAGGCTCTAACGTAGCCCTAGTTCAAAAATGTTTAGAAGTGATTAAATTTTCAGATAGTACGAGATCGTCGTTGCCATTCCAGTTTGCAGAGTCATAAGTAAGTATTATTTTTCTATGTGTTGCTCGTCAAGGATATTTTTTTTTTCATTTTGAAGATTTCCGTATCTGGTCTTCGGATTGATTCATAGTATAATAATTATTAAGATACGGTGGCGTCCATTAAAAATTATTTTATTATCGTATACCATCCTACGACCCTAGCTCATAGCTCTGCCTAAGTTGAAGAAGCTTAGCTGGCAGGAAGATCTTTTAGAGGGTCCTTTTTTTACTCAAAGCCATTTACCATTCTCTTTACCCTGGGCTTAAACCTTAAACAGGAACCCCTCATAATCTATGGAGGCTCTGCCGCCTATAAGGTAGAGTAAATACACTATATAAATCTATATAGCAAAATTGTGTAACAAACGCAAGCTACATCCTCGGGATATTTTTCGATATCCCTACACCTCAGCATTTGGTTGGTCTATTATTTATGGATACTCTGTACCATTTGGAACATTATTTTACTTGGTTGAAATTCGTATAACGCAAGCTACACCTTCGGGATACTTGTCGGTATCCCTATGCCTCAGCATTTAGCTGCTCTATTATTTATGGATACTGTGGACCATTTGGAACATTATTTTGCTTGGTTGAAATGCACACAATGCAAGCTACATCGTTGGGCCATTTTTCGGTATCCCTACGCCTCAGCATTTGGTTAGTCTATTATTTATGGATACTGTGTACCATTTGGAACATTATTTTACTTGATTGAAATTCGCACAATGCAAGCTACATCCTCGGGCAATTTCTCGGTATTCCTACGCCTCGGCTTTTGGCTGGTGTATTATTTATGGATACGGTGTACCATTTGAAATATTATTTTATTTGGTTGGAATTCGCACAACGCAAGCTACATCTTCGGAATATTTTTCGGTATCCCTACGCTTCAGCATTTAGCTGGTCTATTATTTATGGGTACTGTGTACCGTTAGGAACATTATTTTATTTGGGTGAAATTCGCACAATGCAAGCTACATCCTCGAGCCACTTTTCGGTATCCCTACGCCTTAGCATTTTGGTTGGTCTATTATTTATAGATACTGTGTACCATTTGGAACATTATTTTACTTGGTTGAAATTCGCACAATGCAAGCTACATCCTCCGGCCATTTCTCGGTTTCCCTACGTCTCGGCTTTTGGCTGGTCTATTATTTATGGATACGGTGTACCATTTGGAATATTATTTTATTTGGTTGGAATTCGCACAACGCAAGCTACATCCTCGGGATATTTTTCAGTATCCCTACGCCTCAGCATTTGGCTGGTCTATTATTTATAGGTACTGTGTACCGTCAGGAACATTATTTTATTTGGTTGAAATTCGCACAATGCAAGCTACATCCTCGAGCCACTTTTCGGTATCCCTACGCTTTAGCATTTGGTTGGTCTATTATTTATGGATACTGTGTATCATTTGGAATATTATTTTATTTGGTTGGAATTCGCACAACGCAAGCTACATCCTCGGGATATTTTTCGGTATCCCTACGCCTCATCATTTGGCTGGTCTATTATTTATGGATACTGTGTACCGCTAGGAACATTATTTTATTTGGTTGAAATTCGAACAACGCAAGCTACATCGTTGGGATATTTTTTGGTATCCCTACGCCTCCGCATTTGTCTGCTCTGTTATTTATGGATACTGTGTACCATTTGAAATATTATTTTACTTGGTTGAAATTCGTACAATGCAAGCTACATCCTCGGGATATATTTCGGTATCCCTACGTCTCAGCTTTTGGCTAGTCTACTATTTATGGATACCGTGTACCATTTGAAACATTATTTTATTTGGTTGAAATTCGCACAACGCAAGCTACATCTTCGGGATATTTTTCGATATCCCTACGCCTCAGCATTTGGCTTGTCTATTATTTATGGATATTGTGTACCATTTGAAATGCGCACAATGGAAGCTACATTCTCAAGTAGCAATTTATGAGTGCCCCTACGAATCATCATTTAGCATGTCTTTAGCCACATCATGTTGTATTGATAGATTTTCACTATAACTACAATAATTAGGTTTTCCTCAATTGCTAGCGTAGTTAAAAGTTATGTCTTTGTACATTAGAGTATACTATACTATAGAGTGTAGCTGGTTCACAATCACTGCTTTTAGAAACGGCCGCTACTTTTGGCTGCTAGTTTCACTATCGTAAATTACTTTACAGAAGATGTTAAAAATTATTTCCCGTGGTTTGAATGCAGATTCGTACACGTTTCATAACACTCGCAGCAAATAGTAATGTTGGCTCATTAATGTTACAATTTCACGTTCAGTGTTTGTCTTCAAACAAAGCATATGGGGATTGTTTTTATAAACTACACTTTTTAAATACCTGCGGAGATAAAAGTCTGCTAAAGTAGGATTTGAGAATTTTGGTGGTCGCACTCTTTCCAATATCAATCAATGACCAAAAATTCCCTTAGCATCAAACGTATCTGTAGTAGTGTGATTCATTGCGTTATTCTACTGAAACCAATATTTCCATTCGATTAAATCTAACGCTTCCTTAAATTGTTGAATTAAGTTGTGATAAACCAAACCACCCGCAGATTTGTCAAAATATAGAAGGCCTATTACATGATGCTAGAAAATCGCACTTCAAACACGAATTTCCACGCGCGTAATGTTCATTTAAGAAACGTGCGAAAGCTTTCAGCGCTCCATATTTGATAGATTTACTCTTGACGTATTCACCCAAATGAAACTACGCCTCGTAGCTAAATAAGCATGATCCAGCATTAATACAGTTCTTATAAACAAGAGAACGAACGTTCTCAGTTCATGTAAAATACCCATGTGTTCGCTTGCACATGTAATTTTTTAGTAGCCATGGAAGATGACTTTCTGTGCTTTCTGGGTAGGCGAATCAAACATTTTTTCACATCTTCCAGAACTTCCACGTTTAAGAGTGATTATCGATCTGTGCGTTTCAGTTACGCACACTTTTAGTCTCAAGAAATTTATTAATCAAACGCGACAAGGTTGACTCACTGTGAACTTTTCAATTTCTAATTTTTTACTGAAATTCATTTTCCACTTGTTTGTAGGATTTATAGGGGTAATTAGCTCAATCGTAAGCACGCCTTTGATCATGAGAACGACTGTAGTTGATTCAATAGAAACGAATGAATACTAAAAAAGCACTAGCACATGAGATGATTATTTCAACCGCTTCAAGCTAGTAACCTTAAGCATAGTGTACTAACACGCATATGAAAAAAATGAAAATCTTCTGGTGTGTACTTCTATACTCTTCATTTTAGGGTTGCGTCCTTTTTAGAACTTCATTATTTATAGAGGTTTACTTTAACGATATGATTTACCAATGTATTAAACGTTGCAATTTTTTAACAAACGGGCATTTTGTTTCTAATATAAAAACATAAATAAAAAATATCAAAACTGCAATAAAATGTACTGTAATAACTGTTCAAAGTGCATACTACCTGATAACATTGCAGTCGGTACGAGGGATGCTTGATTCAAAGCTCGGTTTGTAACGCTATCGCATTTTTTTAAAGTACACACAATGGGTTAATAAAAACATGTATTTACTAAGTGTAGGATTGTTTGATTAAAATACGCCCTAATTAAATCTTGTACATCAAAAGCTTTTAGAATAATTAATATTTAAATAATAGCATGATGCAATTTTCATTTTAATATCTTGTATATAATTACATACAATGTTGGGAAATCATCTTTCCATAAATTCAATTAGACGCAATTAATTTTGATATTACTTTGTAATAAAGACCGTGTGATCAGATGGGTAATTCAAACTACCACCGAACGTGATAAAAGATAAGGTTATAAATATGCAAACAGTGTCAGAATTTAACATTTTAACAGGTACTACGATATCTACCAAGATAATATTAGAGAAGTGGCCGGAATATAGGACAAAGCAATCCCTAATTATCGCAGGTATAGCACGTAACCTAGCGAAAAAAATGATGCGATATGACAAATTAATTAAGTTTATTTCAATGCAGCAATCCGTTCGACACAAATCTCTGGGAAACAGGTTACACAGTGGTAAAACTCACCTTCAGTTGGTTGACTTTAAAAATAGTATGGTTGAACTCCCGGAAAAACACCTGATGTAGGAAATGAAAAAACAGAATACCGCTTGACTAGCAGACTGCGAAGAATTTTGTAAACAGTTACTCGGCTACCACAATCAGATATGTTCTAAGTACGGTAACCAAAAAAGTGCCCGAGGATTCACGGTAACAAAATCTGGGTACCTAGATGTACGGGTTATAGCGGATTAAGCCGCAGAATTAGAGAAAGCGAATGCAATCATGGCCGACGTGTACCCGGGGGCCTCCTTTCCAAGTGCACTTTGGATTTTTGTACCTCAAGTACTTGTATAGCAAGGAAAATTTGATTGATGTAATTCCTTGAAATAGCCAAAAGCTACTATTAGCACTATAAGTTATAGAATTATAAGAAAAATTGTATGATGGCGGGCCTTGCTTGCGAATTATAAATTTTTGTAGCATTTAGAATATAATGGTATAAACAGAATAAACATTTCAGTGGACGGAACATTAGAAGCTTGTTAGAAGATGGTGGATTCTTATGATTAATTTAGGTAACACATCATTATATGAAATGTAAGTTTAGGTTCTTCTCTTTCCAAACATTGCTTGGCCAGCTAGGACTGCGGGATTAAGAAATTTTTTGTTGATCGTGTAAAATTATTATGTCGAAATCTTTATTTTGTAATACAGATTATAACCATTCCGAATGGACCTGCACCTTGAAGAAGTTCTAGATTACTAGAACGTGTGGTGTGGCTTCCGCGTTCCAGTGATCTAAAAAGCAAAACTACATGTTCAACAAAAGTAGTAGGGTTAATAGTGAGGAACCAGACTAAGACAGGTCCCCGAAAGAGGGTAACAGCTTTTTCGGTACTTAGAGTGGCAGAGACCATAGGGGTCAGAATGGCATTCTAAGACACATTATTGCGATGTGGAAGGCAACAGAAAGTCAAAGTACACAGCGTACTCTGGAGTAAAAAATTCCGAAGTTAAAATAGTCCTTACATGTGATTTTCCAATGCTCCACCCGAAGGTACTACATTGGCCAGGAAGCGAGTTCTCTTTTCCTGGAAAATTTGGAATTTTGCCGAACCCTTCTGTTCCAAG
Organism: Platerodrilus igneus; assembly: GCA_036346225.1. Classification (NCBI taxonomy): domain Eukaryota; kingdom Metazoa; phylum Arthropoda; class Insecta; order Coleoptera; family Lycidae; genus Platerodrilus; species Platerodrilus igneus. Next base: position 107,259 of record JARFIW010001242.1, read on the forward strand.
CAAGGTAAGGAATCTTTAATGTGCGTGACAACACTCACACACGGGACCTCCATTTTATCTCTCATTCGAACGAGGGTGTATTTTTGTAAAAAATGCTCGCCTAACATTTTTCAAGCGGACCGTGTCGGGATTCGAACCCGGAACCTTGTGCGTAGTAGTCACACACATACCACTACGCCACGCAGCCGCCTGTTAAAATAGTCCCTAATTTGGATCTCCAGGAGGAGACTACTTCCGGGATGTGATCGGAAAGTATAAAAAAAAGCGTTGTGAACATTCTGTGAGTTGGGGCGTAGAATGTCAGAAGTATTGAAGCAAGTAGGTAAGCTAGAGAACTTGAAAATCAAAATGGATAGGTTAGCACTAGACATAGTAGGAATCAGCAAAGTTCATTGGCTACCGGCGAGGAATTTTTGAAGTGGAGACCTTATGGTAATTCATACAGGATCAGAGAAAAGAAATTCAGGGAGGGGATACTTTGTTACGTGCCAATCGGCACTTTAACATGTATTAGGTTAAGTTGATGTACGGAAGTTTCGCGCCATAATTTCAAAAGACGCGGCGCGTGGAATTTTAATAGACTAGGCGTGTACTTCCGATACGTCACAGTGAGTTTGCGCAGAGTGCGCGACACTAGAGGGTTGGACGAATACCGGACAAGGAGTGGGGACAAAGTGGTGAGAGGTTTTTCCGTGGCGCTCAAAAACGTGGCTGTTTTACCCGAACTTTTAAAGAGTGTGGTCGGTCAGGTATCGTATCGTGCCTTATCTCTAGTATGTAGATTTCCCTTCTGTTTTATCTTGTTTGTCGTCCCTTATAAAACCTGATCCTGCCGCTCCCTACATATTAGGTAGATGAAATTCGTAGCCACCTAGGCGAAACGAACTCCACGACCCGAGACGAATCGGATGTCCGTGCTCAGCCAACAGCCCGGAGCGGAGCCCTGAGTGCCGGTCCGAACGCTTTGGAATAGCGTCGGCGTATCAACTTAACCTAATACATGTTAAAGTGCCGATTGGCACGTAACAACTTATGAAAAAAAAGATAACGTCTAGAAAACTACCTACAAAAGAACGAAAGGTATTCATGGTTAGATTAGAACTTAAACCGGTAAATACAGTAATAATACAAGTGTAAAAACCCACCTCTAGCTACAGTGAGGAAGAGGTTAAGGCGATCTACAAAGATATCAAAGACGTACTAATAAAAGGACATGAAGGATTAATAGTCACGGGGGATATTAATGCAGTGGCAGGTGAGGGTAAGAAAGGAGCAGTAGTAGTTTTATTTGGTTTAGGCACGAGAAATGACAGGGGAAATAGGCTGGTAGAATTTTGCAACTAGAACAATTTGACCATCACAAACACATTTTTTCAACATCATGTTAGAAAACGATACACGTGGTAGATGCCAGGAGATATAGGAAGATATCAAATATATTACATTCTTGTTAGACAACAGTTTATAAATCAAGTCAAAGACTGTAGAAGCTACCAAGAAGCAGATATAGACACTGACCAGAACATCGTAATTATGAAGGTCGCTCTTAAATTTAAAAATTTGAAAAAAGGAAACGGAAAAAGGCACTTTGACTAAAAGATAAAAATATCCGCCGAAGATTTGAAAAAAAAGTCAAATGAATTGCTCAAAGATATCGGGAAAATTTCTTATACTAGAGAAGTAGAAACAGAATGGAATGACATTAAATACAGCTTAGATATGGCAGCCAGAGATGTTCTGGGGTATACACAAAAAGAAAATAAGAAACCATGAATAACAAAGGGTATCCTGAATCTAATAGGGGAAAGACGAAAATACAAAAATAGATCAGATGGAACAGGAAACAGAGATACAAAGCCATAAAATGGGAAAGTATTTGGAAATGCGCGAGAGCTAAAGAACAATGGATTGATAAAAAGTGCACAGAGTTACAAACTAAGATGGAAATAGGAAAAACAGACGAAACATACAAAATAATTAGAATGAATTTTAGAGATATAAAACCGTATAGCAAAGAAATAAGGGATGCGGGGGGAAACGTCATTATAGAAAATGTAGAAAAGGTGGATAGATACACAGGCTGATTCACGTTGGATGGCCTATTAGACGTTTACGGAGAACTACTTAACATAGCACTTTGAATTTTTGGTCACTATATAAGCGAACATGCTCTCTCTATTTAAAATATTTTCAACTATGCAGTATTGCCAATTCTAATAAAACGTAGTAGTAATTTTGTTATTTTAAATAAAATACCCTATATACCACTGAATATCAGAAAAATAAGGTATTTAACTGTAAAACAATAGAAGGGGACCGAACTGCATCAAACAAAAAAGAACAGCAGCTATGTTCAAAGACAACGAACATAGATACAAGAAGAAAACTGTTCAAAACATAGTGTGGAGCACGGCATAGTACATCTATGAAATAGGGGTAGTAGGAAAGGCAGACAGAAAGAGATAGGAGCCTTCTAGAATGTTGTGCTTCAGATGTATGAGGATGGTAGCAAGGACAGACAACGTTAATAACAAATAGGTTGTAGAAATAGTAGAGGAATAAAGATATCTATGGAAAACGAAAAAAAATAGGAGAAACAGAAGGACAGGATATGTTATAAGGCATTTCTGGGGAATAGCACGGGATATATTACAAGCAGAGATAGGAAAAAAGAAGTAGAGGTAGACCGAGATCAGACTTTCGCACACAGATAGTGATAGATGCAGACTGTGCAAATTTTAAGGAAATGTGTATGTTAGTTCAGACTAGGAACAATGAAGGTACGCGTCCAACCAATTCTAGGACTGAAGACGTAATGATGATGATGACCCTATACCTAATGCCAGTTTTCGATTCCTTGTTTATTTTTGATTAATTTTTTGTAATACTGTCGTATACTTATCTATCATAGTTATCGAGATTTTTTATTATTTTCCGTTTCTTTATTAGTATGATTAGTATGATTATTAGAGGAGACTAGTCACGATTCGTATCAAATTGCTTTCTGAACCATTTATTAACATGTGACTGAGCTTTTAAAGCAGCAAGCTTCTGACAATCTAGAACTTTGATTTATGTTTATTAAAATATTAGGACATAATGCACAAGGTGATATTAGTGCTTTGTTTTAAAAAAACCTTGTTTGTGTAGATCAATGTCAGAAAGTACTAACATTATACAGACTGCTAAACAGAATATATAGAATGGAAGATCTATCTTCGCACTTGGTAGAAGTAGATTAATGATGTTTTCAAAAAAAAAGTAAGATCAAAAGAATTTCAAAGGCTTCAGTACCGTTCGTGTGCCGAGCTACTGTGTAAAGATATTGACTAAAGCAATGTTTATCAAGATACGGAATAACATATAGAGATTAACAGAGGATCAGTTTAGATTTAGGAAGAATAGTGTTACTAGGGAAGATATCCTAATACTAAGGTTTATATTAAAGGAAAGGATAAGGGTAGAAAAAACTACAACAGAGAGCTTTATATATATATATATAGTCAAGGTTTTTGATAATGTAAATAAAAATGCTTTTTTTGGAATTTTAAAAGACGCAAGAATAAATTACAAAACAGGCGGCCAATTGACAACTTATATGAAAAATAAACGGTTATAATAAAAATAAATAATGAGGTATATAACCAAAATTGGGAAGTATAAGATAGGAGCAAAATAGGGAAGTGTTTCATTGCCAGTCTAATTTAATTTGTATATGGAATAAGCAACAAAAAAAAATTAAAGCAATAGAAGAGGCGAGTATTGTAGTTCAAGCAGAGAAAATTCAAATGCTGAAGTATGCACGTGATAGAAGGATATTAGCAGAAACAGGTAAGTTAGTAATTGGACCGAATAAAATAATAAAAAAAGACAGAAAATTAAGTATGAACAAGCGCCAAAAAAAGATACTAAAATGTAGTAACCAGAATAGCAATAGAAAAGTGGTAGTCTACATATGGTTAGAAAGTTAGAAAAAGTAACGAAGTTTTGCTACTTAGAAAATTGAATTACAAATAACAATAAAAGTAAAAGGAACGTAGAAAGTCGAATGACTAGGTAACGAAAGTATTTGAGCAGTAAGGCTCTATCAGCTAAAAAAATGCTTCTGAAAGCCTATTTTGGCTGAATAGCATTACCCAACAGCAAAGATATAAATTATGTGGGGTTAGAGGGTTAGAAGCTTTTTAGATTTAATGCTATAGGAAAATACCTAAGATCAGCTAGACAGATAAAGTAGCGATAGAGTCCTAAAAATGTCTGAAAAACGAAGAAGTAACTAAAATGAATCACGAAGACTGATTGATCATATTTTGAGGCATGAAGGAATTATTCGAACAGTAGTACAGTAACATAAACAAAACAAAAGGTAAGAAATGTAGAAGAAGTAGTGTATGCTGACCAGATTAAGAAATTTGTAGATAAAAATAGCAATAAGACATCGAAAGAGTTAGCTCAGAATAGGATACAGTGAAATCCTGTAGCAAACCACTATTAAGGTTGTAAAAGAAAGATATATATGGAGATTGATTAGGACCAATATATGTTGAAATCGGATGTATCCAACTGAGAAACCTGCAATTGAGCTGTTCCCGATTGAGCGGTCCTCGATTGATCAGCCCCGATTGAGCGTTAAATCGATTGAACGGTGAACCGATCGATCAGTTCCCGATTGAACGGCAAACGATTGAACGGTGCACCGACTGAGCGATCCCCGAGCGGTCACTAATTCAGTAGTGTTCTGTGAGTTACGATAACTTAAGGTATTGGTGCGGATTGAAAGCATGGTGGGAATTGAAATTGTCAAGAATTTAAAATTAAGATTTTTAAAAAATACACGTTTTAGGGCCTAGAAAAGTATATTAGAAGAAATATGTCTCTGTGGGTAAGTTATAGGTTTACTGCACTGTCACTTTAACTTAAGTATACTTACTTTAAGCCCGAAAAGGAAACAAAACTGCAACTTCTTCCTAGAGAATTTTCTGATACGTTTTAAACGCTCGTGAAAAGGATATCCAACCCTTTCTATTTGATGTTTCACCCTCGATTAGCAAATTTTTAGCGACTTCCGTGAAAATTTTATTATTCAGTACCTGCTATAATAACGCAAAAAGGAAATAACATTGAAGTTTTTACAGTTTTTATTTAAACTCGAGCATGAAGCACATATGTTTAGTGAAAAAAGTAGTTTAAGGGCATGTACAAATGTTCTTATAATATAGTCATATGCACAAACAAATTACAAACGAATGACAAAGCTAAATAGTATATTAAGCAACGCGAGTTAAGGTTCGGGCCTTTGGAGCTGTGTTTTTAAAAAACAACTTCGACTCTTAACAAATTTATTTATGAAATTTAGATAACTTGTACATAATACTAAAAAATTATTGTACTAGTGAGTAGCTTGAACAACGAAGTATGGAGTTCGAAGACTGACTCGGTTGAGTAGCTCAAACAACGAAGTATGGAGTTTGAAGACTGACTGGGTTGAGTAGCTCAAACAACGAAGTATGGAGTTTGAAGACTGACTGCCGGGCATTGAGCTCCCGGGCTTTTTATAATAACCTGCCCCTCACACGGCTTGTGGGAACTTGCAGCTCTCATGTCTGCGTTTTTCTTAATTGTACACTTTATTACAATGTAACAACTTAATTCTAAGTAATTGCGGTCTGTTGACCGCCTGTGACCTGCCACCTGCAGTATCACTGCCCTCACGGATGCAAAGTTGCATGTCCGTTCTCATGAACTGTCGATAACCTCTCTGGGTTATCCTTGTGTTACAATGTTGCATTGAACTTATACTTTTATTTAACAATTTCTAATAATTCCTATTAGATTCAATATATCAATATATATATATAGGTAATTGGGGGATACATAACTCCTCCCACCGTAAATGAAAAATTAAGGTTTTCTTAATTTTAAATACATAAAATTCATTATTCATTTAAAATTCATTGTTTCTAAGGGTATACTTATTGTTTCCTTTTTCTCTTTGTTTCCTTAAATCTAGTACTGTTTCCTTCATTCTTATATCTAAGGTACATTTTGTAAAATACATATATAATTACAAAAATTATTAAAATGATCAATACAATTGTCCAAACACTTATATTATTATAATGTAACTTTGGGGTTTGAGTTCACTTAATTGTTATTTATAACTTTCCACTAATTTCACGGCGTGGTTGAGATCGTCTAAGTCTAGATGCTCTAGCTTCATAGGTTTCTTGATTATTTCTTCGTCTTCTTCTTGTATCTTGAACTGTAGTTCCGGTAGGTTTGCAAGTTTCTTTGTTGCTATGGGATCTTGGTAAACTCTGATTACTTCATCTTTCAATTTCACATAACAATCTTCTTTGAGGGTGATTAGTTTGCTTCCGATTAATGCTTGGTTATTTTCATCTTGGTTGCAGTGGATGGTTGCTATTACTTCTGTTGGGAAAATGGCTATCCATTTGTTATCTGTAACTTTTTGAATTTTCATATTAGTTATTTGCACTTGTTTGGTTTCACAGTTTTCGTAATGATTTGAGAATTTTAATAGTTGTACTTCACAAGGGCTGTCTTCTTGAATGGTTGTTGTTGTCATCGATTGACATAAATATTGGTTTGGTGTTACTTCAGTACATTTTTCGTTTGTATAACCATATCTCAGTTCATTTAGGGATAGGAATTTGGTTTTGGGTATGATTACTTGGTATGTGCTAGTAACTTTTGTTGGAAAAGCAAATAAATGATAATAATGATAATTGTTACTTTCTACTATTGGAATTTTTATTAAAAATATTTTAATGTTGCTAAAATTTGTTACCTTAAAGTAAGGGTTGATATTATTTGAGTAAATATTGTAATTTTGTATACTGCCTAGTTTATTGGTAGTATACCGGGGTTGTTTTTATATGTTATATTATTACTTGGTTGTCCGTTCTACCTGGGTGGAGGTTGACGGTAAGGGTGATGATTGTCCATCTGAAATTACAGGGTGTCTTAGGTTTTTCAAATGAATGTACTTTGTTATTTTACCGTTGTCTACTACTGCTATGTTTTTATCTGATATTTTCTTAATTTTAAATGGTCCTAAATTTCTGGGTGCTGTTTTATGTCGCTTGCTTTGAAAGTTTTTCTCATACACGGTTTGTCCTATTGAAAATTTATTTGAGTCGGTATTTTTATTTCGGGCTGTGGTGATACGTTCCTTATCGTTTTCTAATTTATCTTTTACTTTGTCATATGTTATTTTTAGTTTTTGTTTGTGATCTTTCGCATATTGTTGATATACTTCTTTATTGTAGTGTATGTCATAGGGATTTCGTGAATCTGAATGTCCTAAGGTTAATTCTAAGGGTGTAAAATTTGTTGATGAGTGAATTGTGTTATTATAGGCGATTAGTGCGTATGACATTAAATTGGTTATATGTTCCTTTTTATAATTTATTCTTAATAATCGAATTTGTTCTAACAGGGTTAAATGTAATCGTTTGATTAGTCCGTTTGATTTAGGGTGGTTTTCCGTTATGAAATAAATTTTTATTTTGTGAAGTTCTAAAGTGTTTTGTATGGTCTCATTTTTAAATTCGCTACCATTGTCTAAAGTGATTGATTCGGGTGTTCCGTAAAATGTGAAATATTGTAAAAATCCTTGGGTCACGTCAATGCTATTTTTGGATGTGATTGGTATTGCTTGGCCTATTTTTGTAAATGCGTCTAGAATTGTTAGATAGTTTTGTGCTTCTACTACTAGAGTATCGGCATGTAGTTTTTGAAATGGTTTGTCGGGTGTTTTGGTTAACATTAAGGGTATCTTTGGGGTTTCCTATCGTATTTCGCTTTGTCACATAATTCGCATTGGTTAATGAAATCTGTGGTCAAGTCCTTCATGTCTTTAAAATAATAACGTCTTATGAGTTGTTTTATTGTTTCGTTAATTCCACGATGGTTGGTTTTTCCTTCGTGTTGATTTCTAATTACATCGTTTATTTCGTCAGGGTCGTCTAGTGTTATTAGTTTTCTAGTACATCTGATGAGTTCAGGTCCAGAGTTGTTGAATAGTTTAATGTATAATTCTGAAAATCTTTGGTATAAATGTTCGGTGTTGAAATAAAAATAAAATCGTTTTTCTCGGGGTGTATTCTTTTAGAATTTTAATTATTTGTTCCTCGTTGTCATCTTTAGTTATTTGAATTTGGTATATCTTTTTGTTATCTACTTTTGTATATTTTACTGGATTGGGTTTATTTAAAACTTCGGTTATTATAAATTGATTGGGTTTCATATCGATTGCTTCGTTTAAAATTTTAATCGCGTTTTTTGGTTCTTCGTTTTGTGTCGAATGTATCGTGTCGATCTCGTCTGGATCTTCTCTTATTTCTGCTTCGTCTACGTTTCTTATAATGGATTCCGTTTCTAATGCATTGAGTTGGATTCGGCTTAAAGCGTCTGCGTTGTTGTTATAAATTCCCTTTTTATATATAATTTCGTAATCATACTCTTCGAGTCTGATTCTCCATCTCTGTAATTTTGAATTCGGTTCTTTCAGTTTGCATAGCCATACTAGTGGTCTATGATCGGTGTATATGTAAAATTTTCTTCCGTATAAGTAAGGTCTAAAATATTTTGTTGCCCAAATTATGGCTAATAATTCTTTTTCTATGGTACTATATTTTTGTTCGGTTTCATTCAGGGTTCTGGATGCGTAGCTGAATGGTTTATCGCTACCTACTTTTCCTTGGCTCAATACTGCGCCTAATGCTACATTCGATGCGTCTGTCGTCAGTATAAATGGTTTTGTAAAGTCTGGGTATTCTAATACAGGGTGATTTGTTAATATGTTTTTAATTTTGTCTACGGCTTTAATAAATTCCGGGGTGTGTTCAATTTTGTTTCCCTTTTTTAAACAATTTGTCAGGGGTTTGGTTATCTGAGCGTAACCTTTAATGAATTTGCGGTAGTAACCACTAAGTCCTAGAAATCCTTTAATTTCTTTGGTTGTCTTTGGTAATGGGTAATTTAGAACTGCATTTGTTTTGTCTGGATTTGGCATTACTCCTTGGGGTGTTATTACATGTCCTAAAAATGATACTTCTTTTTGTAAAAATTCACTTTTGTCTAATTGTACTTTAAAATGTGCTTGTCTAAGTCTTTCGAATACTTCTTTCAATCTTTCTATGTGTTCTACCAATGATGTGGAATAAACTATGATGTCATCAAGGTATACAAGGCACTTTTCATTGTGTACTCCTTGTAATATATTGTCCATGACTCTCTGGAAAGTAGCGGGTGCGTTCTTTAATCCAAATGGCATTCGTTTGTACTCGTAATGTCCTCTAGGTGTGCTGAAGGCTGTTTTTGATATATCCTTTTCTTCCATCTCTACCTGATGGTATCCTGATGCAAGGTCTAATGTTGAAAAATATTGGCATTTGCCTAATTTGTCTAAAATTTCGGTAATATTTGGTAGTGGATATTTGTCATCTACCGTTTTTTCATTTAACTTTCTATAATCTATTACCATTCTGTACTTTCTCTTTCCGGTTGCGTCTAATTTCTTAGGTACTATTAACACGGGGCTGCTCCATGGTGAGTTGGAGTGCTGGATTATGTCTTGGTCTAATAAGTCTGCTACTTGTCTGTCAGTTTCTTCTTGGCTTGCATGAGGTAGTCTATATGCTTTTGTAAAAATAGGTTTGTCGTCTGTTAACTCGATATTATGTTTTACTGTGTTGGTGAATGTTAATGGTATTCCTTCGCAATGGAATATGTCTCGGTATTCAAAACATAAGTTTTTAATTGCTCTTTCTTCTTCTTGATTGATGTCGGTATTGAAGCGGATGTTAGTTAAATTTTCTCTTAACATTTCATCATGTTCTATTGGGTTGTAATCGTTTTCTAAATTTTCGTCTATTTCCATTTCGTTAAAATTTAGTTCTTCTACGTTAATTGGGTCTGTCAGTGATAATTCTACGGGATAGTCGTTTGAATTTAATATTGTTGTGGTTGCAAAATTATCTTCTATTTGAACTAAGGCAGTTGGGGTTTCTACTCCTTGTTGAAATGTCATATGATTTATTATTCCTAAATTTTGTTAGATTTTACTGGGATTTTATTTTTCTTTCCGTTCGGGGTTCTATAGTATATTTTTGTTCAACTTATGTGTTTTGAAATTTAATTGGGATTTTTCCGTATTTTGTCCTTAATAAGCGATTTTTAATGTCAATGTTGGCTCCTAATTTTCTTAGAAGGTCCATTCCGATTAATCCGTCATATTTGTCGTTAAATTCGAGTACACAAAATTTATGTTTCACTTTAACATTAAATGTTCTCGGTAAGGGTATATTTGCTACGAATTGGTGTAGTGTTGTTTGATGGGCTGTTTTAATTTTAAATGGTTCTCTTTCTACATAATCTAAATAATGTTTTTGTACGGTTCTGGGGCTAATTAATGTTTTAGAGGATCCAGTGTCGATTAATAGTTTGAATTTGGCGTGGGGTATTTCTATGTATGGTAATACTAAGTGATTTATGTTATTTAAGTTTATTAAGTTTGGTCGGTTATGAATTGGTCCATTTGAAAATTTGAGTTCGAGTTTTCGTCGTCGTACTCCTCGTAAGTTTCGTATTGTTCGTCACGTTCGTAAGTTTCTGCATGGTTTGATTCATTGTTCGTAGGTGTCTCAATGTAATTATTCTGGTCAGTGTCAAATTTTTCTATTTCTTGATGGAATAATTCCTCTGATGTAAAATTGCGTTTCTGATGAGGGTTTGGTCGGATATGTGTTATTTTTGTATTTTGTCTGGTGTTACCAGATGAGGTATCCATTGGTGTTGGTTTGTAATAATTATTAGGGTTGTTATTATTATTAGTCATTGGTGTATTTCTATTGGGGTTTGCGTTGAATGCTGGTCTTTGTTGGTTTAGGTTTTGATTAAATCTTGGTTGGAATGCGGGTTTCGTAAAAGTTGGGTTAAACGTTGGTTTTGAAAAATGTTTATATTGATTATTAAAATTCGTATTGTTGAAACTTGGGTTATTAATTTGCGGTTGATTTGTTTGTGCGTTAAAGGGTGTGAATTTTGTTGAGGATTGTTTGTCTTGTAGCTTGTATAGTTTTTATTGGTGAATAGCTTTTATTTGCGTTGGGATTGTATAGTCTGTTACGGTAATACATTACATTTTCTTCTTCTATTACTAGGCTCATAGCTTCTTCTAGATTTTGGGGTCGTTGGAATCTGATTTTATCCGATAGTTGTTCTGGTAAAGCGTTTATATACGTGTCTAGTGCCATTTCGTCATACATTTTTGTTTTTAAATGTCTAACGTTTTGATCGGATTCTTCGATTTTTAATTTTGTTAAAATTAAACTTCTCACGTCTTGGCATTTCATTCCGAATTGGTAGGGGGATTGATTGTGTTCCATTCTAAGGTTTATTAGGTCTCGTACCAGGCATTTTATGTTACGTTGGTCTCCAAAATATGCAATTAGTAGCTGTTTTAACTCCTGCCATTCCTGTAAATCGTCCCTACTGGCGATTAAGGTTAGTGCCCTTCCGGTTAGTTTACTAATTATTAAGCGAATAAGCAATGAATTTCTTTCGTTATCTCCGGGTTTGTAGAAGGTTTTTAGGAACATTTCAGATGCTCCAATGAAATTTGAGAGATGGGCCTGCGTGCCATCAAATGTCTGTATTGTCTCCAAATAGAGTCGCATGTCTGTGTTATTCATGTTGGTTAAGGGTTGTTTTCGATTTTGGGTAATTTCAAAAAAAAATTTATTATTTTTTTTTTTTTGAATTGAGGTTTATTTCGCTATTTTTATTGTTATTTTTGCTTCGGATTTACTGATTTTCCGTTTGGGTTGTAAAATTTCAAATTTTGTAGAAATTGGGGTTGTTTTTGCTATTTATAGCGTTAATTATGCTTGGGATGTATTAATTTTTCTTTTGGATTAAATAATTTTGAATTTTGTAAAAATTGGGGTTGGTTTTGCTTTTTGTAGCGTAATTATGCTTGGGATGTATTAATTTTTCTTTTGGATTGAATAATTTCGAATTTTGTAAAAATTGATGTTGATTTAGCTACTTGAAACGTTAATTTTAGTTTTGGTTTATTAATTTTTTATTTAGATTGGGTAATTTTGAATTCTGTAAAAATTGGGGATGATTTTCCTATTTGAAACGTTAGTTTCGGTTTGTGTTTATTAGTTTTCCAATTAGATTAGGTAATTTCAAAATTTTTGTAGAGATTGAGATTTATTTTGCTATTTTCCAGCGTTATTTTTGGTCAGAATTTGTTAATTTTACGTTTGGATTGCGTCGAGTTATTTTTAAAATCGTAGTCGCTGTTATTTCTATTTAATTACACAGTGCGGTGATGTACTTGTGAGATCTGTATTCAATAATGTTGAATTTAATTACCGTAGTCTTGGATTTGCTTGTTTTTTATCTTTCTGAAGAATAGTTTCTCTCGGTATTTACTCTGTTTTGCGTTAGTTCAGTTCTGTTAACTCGTAATTAATACTCTTTCCGTGGGTTTCGAGTTGCATAAACGTACAGTTCGTCTGTCTTGTATTCTAATTATACTTGAGGTTAATTGCTTCTACACTCTATTGTTGAAATTGAATACTTAAGGATATAATCTTTGTTACTTTGTAATAATTGCGTACATATGACTATACTTGTTGAGATTATTAACACTTGCAGGTGTTAATAGAAATTTATAGGAATTACTAATTTACTTTCCGTACTTTGCATAAAGTGTTACTTCAAGTTTTATTTTTAAATATCTCGGTGTTCACGACTTGTAATTGAACTCTTCGTTATGTGCGTTTTCAGGTTACAATTATGAGCGTATGATAACGTTTAGCGTTATTCCGTATTCGTATTGGAATAATGCACTTTATAAATGCTGATTAATTAATTGAAAGACGTTTAGATTTTATACCGTGTTTGTTGCAATTGTACACGCTTTTATGGATTAATTACTTGTAGGTATTAATGCAAAAAACTGCGTTGCTTTTATTTATTCCGTGATGGATTTAATACTTATGATGCGAATTGTGTTGTTGAAAGTTAAACTTTAGTTCTGAAAGCGATTTCTCTGAAGTTTTAATTGTATAATAAAGGATGCTTCTTTCGTGACTTTGCTTATCTTAGGTGGTTTTAGGTTACCGTAGCAGAGTGTTTTGCTATAATTTTATAAGGTCAATGGTTTTAATATTCGTTCCGTACTGTTTGTTCGAATTAGCTTTGAACTTAAGTTTACGTTCTGTGTTTTTATTTTACCGGATTGAAAACGTGCTTTTGAATCGCGCTGGTTAATGTTTCTTATTTTGGCGTTAGTGAATGTGCGCCCGTTATTTTTTGGATTATTTTTGTTCTAATAATTGTGGTAAGAATCTCTTAATATCAATTCTCATTTACTTTTTAAAAGAAAATCTCTTTTAAAATTCAAGTCTCATTTGCTTTTTAAAGAAAAAATATCTCTTTCACATTCAAGTTTCATAAAATGTTATACAGTCTCGTTTTTTCTTTTGGAAATAATTCACTTTGTAATTATTTTCAAAACAATATTCATAAAATAAATTCATAAACAATGATAAATAAATGGTAATCAATAATTATAATACTAGCATATATCAATTGTAGTTTTTGGTTAAAAAAAAGGTATGGAAATGAACTTACATTAATTTCATCTGTTTCTTTGGTGGGCTCGATCGATTCTGTATCTTGTCCATCTTGGTTTGTTTGTTGGATTTAGACGATTCTTGTTCTGCGTCCAACTTGGTTTGGGTTCTGCCAAAATTTCGAATTAAAATTCTTGGTCACCAATCTTCCGATTTTTGGATTTTCAGTGCCCTTTTGACATCCGTTACGACTGCGCCAGTTAAGGTTCGGGCCTTTGGAGCTGTGTTTTTAAAAAACAACTTCGACTCTTAACAAATTTATTTATGAAATTTAGATAACTTGTACATAATACTAAAAAATTATCGTACTAGTGAGTAGCTTGAACAACGAAGTATGGAGTTCGAAGACTGACTCGGTTGAGTAGCTCAAACAACGAAGTATGGAGTTTGAAGACTGACTGGGTTGAGTAGCTCAAACAACGAAGTATGGAGTTTGAAGACTGACTGCCGGGCATTGAGCTCCCGGGCTTTTTATAATAACCTGCCCCTCACACGGCTTGTGGGAACTTGCAGCTCTCATGTCTGCGTTTTTCTTAATTGTACACTTTATTACAATGTAACAACTTAATTCTAAGTAATTGCGGTCTGTTGACCGCCTGTGACCTGCCACCTGCAGTATCACTGCCCTCACGGATGCAAAGTTGCATGTCCGTTTTCATGAACTGTCGATAACCTCTCTGGGTTATCCTTGTGTTACAATGTTGCATTGAACTTATACTTTTATTTAACAATTTCTAATAATTCCTATTAGATTCAATATATCAATATATATAGGTAATTGGGGGATACATAACTCGCGTATGTAATGATGGCTAGACACGAGCATGAGAATTAGGCCATGAGCCGAATACAAATGTCCTAATGAATACAACTGTCCTAACAGCCATTAAATATGAGTTGAACGCATTATTCTTTCTACGACCTGCTATATAATAAGACTCACTTTATTTTTTAAATTTTATTAAACCTGCAACAAAAATGTAAGTTACGTATATGTAACCATAGAAACAATCACACACGTCAAATTAGAAATTAGAAAATCGATGTTTAACCATAAAAAGAAAATATGTTTTATTATTATTTTTGATTAATAATTATATTCTGAATGGTACAGCTATTCAAATGCAACTGCAAAATATTAGGAATTGACAAGGAAAACATTAAAAATTAACTGTCAAAATTGAGAAATTTTAAATTTGTTATTCTCGTAGCAATATTTGGCATTGAGTCAATTTTATTGAGATCTGTCATTTTCATTGATTATAAGCTTGAATTTTAATGAAAATTCTGTATCTTAATAAATGCCACTAAAGTACAGGTAGTGAATGTTTAATAAGTAATTTAAAACATGGAACTAGAAAAAATTACTATGCTAATAATATAACTTTTTGGTTATGAACTTCCTAGATATTAAGATTTCGAAAAAAACTTGAATTAATTCCGCGGTTTGAGTTACCTCCTGGAATTTTAAAGCATAATTTTGGAACGCACTATATATACTAATTTATTTCTCTATATTTATTGTTAAATTTAATCACAGTTCTGTTCGCAGAGTTATCACTATGTTTAAAATGTAAAAGCATCACCCAGATTGTACGATATTCTTTGAATAGTCTTTAACATTTATCTGGCTATTGTCGCACTGCTTTCGTAGTTTCACTATTCGTCAATTAATTTACACATAAAACCTGTTTGGGTTAATTACATTTTGTACACCTCGAATTTGTTGTAGTACTGTTCTTGTTGTAGTTTGCTCTAAAATTAGTGTTTGAAAACGTGTATATGTTAGGGTAATATTTCCCAACTAACTTAAAAAAGAAACAGTTGTGCCAACCTTCTACATCGTTATTAGTTCGTCTACGTAAGTACTGGAACAAACAAAACACGATTTGTTGCGCGTTAAAAAGCGCTTCACAAAATATTCTACTAAATAATTAACTTAGGGAAAATTTTGTATAAGTAATTTAGGGGTATTACACATGTTTGTGTAATAATTGGAACATAGGTCGTGTGAATTACCTTCTGCGTTTGCACAATAATCACCTTTATACCATAGGAAAAATGTGAAATATAATTTTTCACGGTTTGTAAAACGAACACGTCCTTCCTGTCAATGGAAACGCGCAGCAAAGGGGTGGTGACTGACGAACTTGATCGACGTATGCGTGGTGCTTTATAAAATGCAGTGAAGTGTTTACCTGTTAATTCCTGGCTATGCTGTTATTGCACCTTTTCTTGTTCTTCTATGTTGTAGGAAATAGCAACAAAATGTAGTGGTTTTTATTTTTAATATTTCCAACTCTAGTTCCCAGGGAAGAGGTAGAACAGTTCGGCATTTAAAGGGACGTGAACTTTTTACTCGTGTGAGTTGGTACTACAAAAACTTGTTGCTCCGGCGGTTATCTTGGCTATTACCCTATGGGAGATTGTGAGAAAGGACAGGTTTGAAATATTCTTCGTGACACGGAAAATTAAATAAAGTAAAGTTGGATGCCACTGTATCTAGCAAGTATTAAAACGGAGTGTTTTTAAGGTAGATACAGAAACCCTACTGGAATGGATCATTCAGAACTTATAATTTACCTTTCCTAGAAAATTAAGCTTGTTAGAATTAGAAAGTATCTATTGTACAACAGATAACTTTTATCCAATAAAAAAAATTAAATCAATTCACAAAGCTTAGTGATAAAAAAAATATTACTACTTAAAGAACATTTTATTTCTTAAAACATATTGTAAATTAAATAGTTTTACAATGGTTATTACTAATAATTCTGAGGTATAAGAATTTAATCAATTAGCACTTTCTAGAAACCATATACTTTAAATTAGAAATGAAATCAATTAGCACAAGATTATGATACTTAACAATGGGTACCGAGTCTTACAGACTACATCATGGCAGCTCGGGACTTAGCCATAGTGGAAAAGTGGGTTGCCAAAACAATTAATAGATCTTTTTGGGATTCAGCAACAATCACTCACCCTGAACCACTTGTAGTCGGCGGCGGCCTTTAGGTTGGTCTGGCACAGGTCCCGGCTAGATGGTCAAACGGTGTCGGGCCCAGGCTAGTATAGTACTTTTCCAACACCAGGCAAAATTATTCTTTAAATAATAGTTTTATTTTATACTAATTACGTAGTTTATATTAAGCTTAATAATATCTATATTTATCAGAAGAATGTTATCAAATGTCTGACTTAGGTGAGCTGCCTGAGTTAGATTCATTAATATTGAGTTTGGAGCAGACTGTATGTTGACATTAATTACAATAATATTATCGAACCTCTTTTGCAAATTGTTCAATATCTGTGCTTTAATATCGATTACTCATCGACAACAACAAAATATATCATACAAGATAAAGTAACTTTACTGTTGAAAGTTAGTGGAAATTTCCAAAAGTGTCTGAATTTGGTCATTAGCCTTATAACTTTAATGTTCTTAAAGGCACTATTCATATAATCTGAACTTCAGTTGTAAGGAGCTTCGAATGTTAATTTTCTTCATACAATTAGGTTTACGCAAATTGTACTTATGTTTGAGTTTTAAAATACATAATTATCTTTTATTTTTTAAGTATTCCATAAATAAAAGTATCGTTTAAAAAATTTTGTTTATACATACAATGTCTCCCAATCTCGACATTGGAATTATAGAAACTATATGAGCTACAAAGTCTTCTAAACAGAGAAAATCTTATAAATTTTCTGCTCATTTCAAATACGTCAAGAAATCGAAGTTATTTTGATCAGTTCATAATATATCTAGAAAATACTGAAATTAGGGTTTTATCGGTTTGCAAGGTTATTTGATGACATACTGAAAAACTAAGAATACTTTATCAAAGTCTTTTTTTTGTCTTCTATTATAATATGCAGCAGATTCTCAATCTTAGGTTTTGAATCTGTGCCACTTACTTCATTTTTTCAAATACATTTCAGGTATTTTCATTATATTTTCTTAGATTTGTTCCAACCCAAAATTCGACAATATATCTTACGTGGCAAATAAATACTTCTTGTTTTTTATGTAAAATTACATCAAACTTCAATAAAAGTTCTTACAAAATATTTTAGAAATTAAAAATACACATAAAATGGTTTGCCATTTAGAAGCGCCAAGCGACGTGAATGAAATTATTATACTTCGTTATATAACCATTTGCTGTATAAACAAAAAGCTTTTTGTACGATTTAATCTAATTTTATCAGATTTATAGAATCTTTATTCATCCTAATGATATAAAGAAGAGTGTTCCATTTTCCTGTGGATATCACGCAATAATCCAAATAACACGTGAGCAGGTGGAGGAGCGTGTTATTCATAGCTGTGCAAAAAATGAGAAGCTCTAAATTTAATTTAGTATAAACGCAAAGTATGCGAAGTAACAAAGAACATTTTTCATTCTGAAAATTCTTTATACTGAGTTATTTTAATTACGTTGGGGCATATATTCGGATAATTTCAAATTATCTGGTGGTGGACGTTTTAATATATTTGACTAAGAATCTTTTTAATTAAATGCCAGTTGAAGGGTCTACAAGATTCGAAGCTGCCTTTTTATTAAAAAACTTTTTAGATATGAACCCAGTTATGTGTGGATTGTGTATTAATAAAAACCTAAATAATTGCCTTGCCTTGTTTATCGTG
The DNA here is from genome assembly GCA_036346225.1 of Platerodrilus igneus. NCBI lineage: Eukaryota > Metazoa > Arthropoda > Insecta > Coleoptera > Lycidae > Platerodrilus > Platerodrilus igneus. Next base: position 125,592 of record JARFIW010001242.1, read on the forward strand.
ATTGATAAAGTTTTATAATGTTAGATTAAGCTATAAATGATATCGTTTTATGGAAAACTTTTGGGAGCTTTCTATTATATTATAGCAGATATCTATTTCGATATTAACGTTGTCTTCGAATATTACAAGTAAAATAAAGTACTTGAAGTTCCGTCTATAAAATTAAGGGTTCAAGTATGCTTATTCATGGGATGTAGTTATTATACTATAAATTGTACTTAACCAGAATAATTAATGAATTAAGTACCGATAAGAATGCTTACCAAGTTTAAAACTATAACTAACTTCTGCAAAATTAATAAAATGCAAGAAAATTGAATGGTAAATGACTTGAGAAGGGCCAAAGAACGTTCTGTCGACGTGTTTCGTAGCAATTGGGGCTCATAAAGACAGAAGTAGCAAATTTAGCAAATTTGCCATTCCAATACAAATACATTATGAAAAGTACAGCATGACCTACCTCACATTTAGTGTCTTCCGATATTTTTAACTGCTATCCGTGGCTTTTATCAACAGTTGGCATTGTAAAAATCTAGCATTTTCCATAATCAGAAAATTATAGAAGATCAAATAAGTTTAACGAGTCCAATATTAATATATAAACAAGAAATTTTAATTGTATAAATGACGCAGAAGACTGCATAGGACATCCTATCGAACGTCAAGAGAGAATTCGCAAAATGTGTATTGGAAGGTACACCATTACATCGCTTACATTTGTGCTTTGGTGTAATTATACCTGACATCCGAAGTATTGTTAAAAGTTTAAAATCTTGGAAATCCACTGATTTTTTTTATAACCAGAAAGTTACAGAGTTTAGTCGGCTCAAACCTACAGAATATTTATATAATTTATTGTAAATGACTCATTGTCGGAACTATTAGCGCTATGCTATTTTATAAATAAGGGTTTTGTATATGAGATATGCTTGCTGATTTTTTGTTATTATTTTCGCTTTAATATCTATCCTTTGCTCATGGTTCTGCAGCATACTATGGTATTTAGTTTACTAGAAATGTAGGCCTTAAATATTTTTAAAATTGATATTTGCTTGTGAAATCTTTTTGAACTTGTTACGACAAAGCTATAAACAAATGAATGCCCATTATTTGTTAAGATGATCTGTCAATGCCTGAATACGTTACAAGACCCTCTCCAGGAGGCGTATATAGATCACATACCTACACAATATGACCCAGAGTTGTATAAAACAAGAATATCATTGGTCGAGAATGAATGCCAATATATGGTCTTGAGTAAGTGCAATACACTAATCAAAAGAATCTAAAGAATTCGATTTGGTTAGCTTGATCATTGGGCTGCATCTCTTGCACAACAATTTTGTAGGAGTGAAGACGCAAATCTTTGTAATAATGCGATGCTTTATGGATTTGTTGAACGTTAAAGAAGCAGCGCGCAATCGTAGTGCCCGTTGTAGATTGTCCATAACACAGACTGGCTGACGCGCTGACATTCATGATTGCTTTTGATATCCTTTTGCACCCTGCTGATTTATTTGGAATTGTGTTTCGGGTGTCTTCAAACTTGCATACCCAATGCTAGATAAATTAGCGCTTGACTCATTTCTCGTGTTCTTTAAATTAAAATGTGTTTTGTGACGTCGAACAGCAGTGAAGGAATCGTTTTTATAACACGCACGCAAAATGAGTACTACAAGCCCTCGAAACTATTCATCACTTCTAAAGTACACAGGCCCACCATGCGTTAGATGCTCCCCTACCCCACGCTATCAAAGTTTTGAGCGTAATGATCTAATCTAAAACGAAAAACAGAGGTAAATAAATTGACCATTAAACTTTTTGTTATTATGCGATTTATATCTTTCATATTTGAATTTAGTTTCTTATAAACGTCGCTTCTTTTTATTACAATTACATGATTCTCAAAATAAGTACTTGATTTCTCACACATACCTTCATATAAATTTGTTTCGTCCTCATTTAAATTTTTATCACTGATACTCTCATTTAAATCTTTATCACTTTCATTCAATTTACCTCTAATCTCATCTTTCTTAAATTTTTCCATCTTACTTTCATAACTTGTTGGAATTACTCATTTCTTTATTCAACTCACTATCTTGGGAATATTCAATAAACGCTGACTCTACTTTTTCTTGTGCCTTACCTGAATCCTCAATACTCATTACCTCCATTTACTTCTTCCTGTACCTCCTTTACTTCTTACTCTAATCTACTTACTTCTCCCTCTACTTTATATACCTCTTCATTTATTTCATAAACTTCTTCCACTTTATATAGATTCAAATTAACACATTCTTTCTCGACTTCAACATCTACCTCATCATCCCATTTAAAACATCTGTACTACCTATAGTCTTCTTCTTCTTTGTATCTATTAACAACTTCAATCTATCAATTACATCCATCCCAAAAATTGCATCCATCCTCAATCCAGATACAACCACAAATTCGTGTTGAGACTTCATCTTCCCGAACTCACATCTTAGAATTACCATGCTAATTGTGCTTGCGAACTCTCTGTTGTTCGGCGCTACTAAGTTACGTTCCTTTATGGATATCAACTCACTATCTAATTCTTGTACGTTGTTCTTGATAAAATTCCCCGAAATTAGCGATACTTCAGCTCCCGTATCTATAAGTACTTTAATAATTTTATCTTCTACATTTATTTTTAAAATAGGTAATAAGTTTTTGATAATCTATAGGAACACTGTGGATTTAAATAAAATTAAATAAAAACCCTTAACCACAAAAAATATTTAAATTACTAGATACGTATTTCGACCACTATGTGGTCATCATCATGAAAAAAAAAAAAAAAAATATTAGCTGTATAATTTACTATATTGTTGCTTTAAACACTATCGAGGATATTCTCCTCACCCGCAGGCTGGTGTTCTCAACAACACATTCACTTGTTTGTTGTTGAGAACACCAGCCTGCGTAGGAGAATATCCTCGAATTAAAGCAAATAAATTATACAGCTAATATTTTTTTCTACTGATGATGACCACATAGTGGTCGAAATACGTATCTAGTAATTTAAATATTTTTTGTGGTTAAGGGTTTTTATTTAATTTTATTTAAATAAGTTTTTGTTCACATTTTCATCACTTTCTAAATGCAATTTTATAAATTCTCGCTGATATTAATACTGATTAATTTCTAAGAATGTGCTCGGTTTGCCTCGTAATGAAAATCAGTCCTCCCCTTTGAAGGTCCTGGTCTGTTCAACCTCTCAGCATATATCCTATTATTCTCACTATTAGTGACCTTTCTCTGCGGATTTCCGTTGTTCTCTTTCCCTTAGGTAATGTTTCTATTTTTAAAGATTTAGGATTTATTGTGCCATCTCCCTTAGTGGCATTATTCTGGCCCCAGTTTTATTCATATTGCACGTCCCCCATGTCAAACGTTCTGCCATTGAAACGTTCTCGTACACGGGTTCTTTGGTATCTAAAGAAATTGATGGGCTGGTTTCTTGGGCTGGTCTCCACCCACGGTGGTTCATCCATCTCATCATACCTTTCAAGATATTCTAGAAATACGTTCCTATCCACGATGTTCTGTTAGGCGATGCACTCACTGCCTTACTTCTGTCTCGAAGTGTTCTGATAAATATTTGATGATTTTTTTGTTCTCTCTAGCAGTTTTAAGTTGTTTCGCAACACTGAATTTTTTATGGTATACAATTCTCTTGCCATGCCAAAAGCACTGCTGTATTTGCCCATGGTTAAATTGTGCCTCACTTTAAATTTACGGTAATCCTCCCAAAATGTTTAAAAATACAATTTCAAAATCTTTAAAAGAGTTTAACTCACCAGATTTCCGCACTTTTTTTTAACATGGATTGTACTATGTTCAACTTTGTTTGCTCATCCCAACTGTCCTCTATTAAAGTTTAAACATTATTTAAAAATATTTTCTCGTTAAGTTTGTTGTCCCCATAAAATTTTGAATATTATTCCAACGGAACTCTAGTTGGACTCCATCACATGGGTTCCCCAACATTAATATGTTTCACCCTATCTTCTAACTTTTCTACCTTGTCTCCAAATTTCCTAAGTCATTTATAAATGTCTAAAATCCAGCTTGAAAACTTTCCTCAATTTCGTTTACTTTTTTATCTAACTTCTTAATTTTCAATTCGCCTCCCTTTCACGCGCTTCCTGATTACCCTTTATTTGAACAATATCCTCTCTAAAGTCATCCACATCTTCTACAATCCGTACAACCTTTCCTCTAATTTCAAATTTTATTTCCTTCATGATTTTGTTTATTTCTTTTAAGCATTCAGTTGATTTCTCACTCATCTCTTTAAATTTTCTTTCATTTTTGTCGCTTTCTGATTTTAAACTTTCTCCCAATTTTACTAAATTCTCTCCAAATTTTGTACGTTAACTCCTGAGTATTTTTCTCAAATTTGTCACTATTTCTTTCACTCATTTCTTTCATATCTTCCTTTTGTTCTAACATCATCATCATCATCATCATCATTGGGTCTTCAGTCCTGAAACTGGTTAGACGCGTACCATCATTGTTTCCTATTCTGAACTAACCTACAGATTTCCCCGAAACTTGCAGTCTGTATCTATCACTATCTGATCTAGGTCTACATCCACCTGTTTTTCCTATGTCTGCTTGTCATATATCCCATACTATTCCCCAAAAATGCCTTAGATCGTATTCTGCCCTTCTATTTCTCATATTTTTTTCCCAAAGATATTCTTGTTCCCCTACTGTTTCTTTAACCTATTTGTTATTACCATTGTCTGTCTATCCTCATACATCTGAAGCACGGCATTTCAAAGGCTGCTACTGTTCTTCTGTGTGCTTTTCAGACTGCTCGTATTTCGTAGGCATACCCTCTGTGCTGTGTTTCACACATACGCTTTCAATAACTTTATGTTCTATGTTTGTTGTTTTTTGTCATAGGCGCTGTTCTTTCTTGTTAAATGCACTTCAGTCCCCTTCTATTGTTTTACAATTATATACCCTATTTCTTCGACATTCAGTGGTTGCGAAGGGGGGTAAGAAGCCTGTGGCTGCTAAGTTCCCCCAGCACTTGATTTACTGATTTAATATTTTTTCTAATATATCTTTTCGCACAGTCAACATTAGTTGCAGATATTTCACAACCAACACCTGCAGTTGTTTATAGTAATCATCAGATTTATCTGCGCTTATTTTTTCGTCATTTAGTTTTCCGTCTCAAAACTGGTTGGACATGTACCTGCACTTATTTATTTTCCAAACTAACCGACATAGCTCCCTGAAATTCTCACACAGCAATACAGCTCGCTTCCCCTTCTGTTGTTTTCTAATATTATGCCCTATTTCACTGAGATTTATTAAAGGGGGTTAAGCAATCTGTGGCTGCCAAGATCCCCCAACACTTAGACATTTGCCGAAATAATAGTTTTCCAGTAAATGCTTTCACGCAATTACCATTGTTCGAGAATATTGCCCATTCAATGCTTGTAGTTGCTTATAATAAATATCATGTTTCAGTGCAGTTACTTTCTTCGTCATTAATTTATCCATCTTAGGAGTGGTTGGATGCGTACCTCTATTGATTTCTATTTTGAGCTAGCCTACACATTTTCCTGAAACTGCTACAGTCTACATCTTTCACTATCTGTGTGCAGTAGTCTAACCTAGGTCTACCTCTTCTTCTCTTTTTTTCTATCTCTGCTTCTAGTATATTCCGCACTATTCCCTCATGCCGTAGTATGTGGCCTATCATCCTATCTCTCCTATTTTTTACAGTTTTCCACAAATTTCTTTCTTCCCCTTCCATTTCAAGTACCTCTTCGTTCTTAACTTTGTCTGTCCATGATATCTTCATCAATCGTCTGTAGCACCACATTTCAAAGGCTTCTACCTTTTTCTTGTCTGCTTCTTCTACTGTCCAGGCTTCACAGCAGTACAGTGCTGTGCCCCATACATATGTTTTAAGCAATCTTTTCCTTGTGTCTATGTTTGTTGTCTTTAAACACAGTAGTTGCTTTTTCTTGTTAAATGTAGCACGACCTTGTGCTAATCTTTGTTTTATATTTTTTGTGCTTTTCTCATCTTGCGTTATTTGGCTTCCTAGGTAGCAGAAATCCTTAACCTCTTGTAAGTTCCTGTTACATATTTGTATTCTTGTTTTTGATCTATTTTTCCCTCCTTTGCATACTAGTACTTTAGTTTTACTTTTGTTAATTTTCATACCGTATCTCTCTGTTAGAACCTTTTCCATTTCATTGAGAGCAGCTTCCAACTCTTCCTTTGCTAGATGCTAATACCGCTATATCATCTGCAAATCTAAGCATATCAATTTTTTGTCCCTGCATAGTAATTCCAAATGTTTTCCTGCATTTGACAGTATTCATTGCCTCTTCAATATACAAGTTAATAATTAATGGGGATAGTGCTACATCCCTGTCTCACCCCTTTCCTGATGTTTACTTCTCTACGTTCCAGCTCTAATTCTATAACTCCTGTTAGCTCTTTGTATAAGCTATGTACTATCGGTCTATCCCTATAACTCATTCCAATCTGTTTGAGTATTCCAAACATTTTTTCCATTTTACATTGTTAAATGCTTTTTCCAGATCTACAAACCCCTATATACACGCTTTCTCCTTTTTCTAATTTTTCTCCATTATCACCCTCAGAGCTAAGATAGCCTCCCGTGTTTCCCTGTTTCGCCTAAACCCAAATTGGTCTTCTCCTAGTATTTCTTCAGCCCGTTTTTCCATTCGTTTTTGTACAATTCTAGTTAATATTTTTGACACGTGTGCTGTCAAACTTATTGTTCGAAAATTTTCACATCTATCTGCGCCTTTCTTTTTTGGTATAGTTACTATGATGTTATGTTTGAAATCTTTGGGTATCTTGCCTGTTTCATACATATAGCTTACAAGTTGGAAGAGACGTTCTGTTACTGCGTGAACAGCGGCTTTTAGAGTTTCCGCTTGCACCTTACCTCACCATTTTTCAGACTCTTTAATGCTAATTCAAACTTACCTCTAAGTATAAGATATCCCAAGTCATCATTTTCAATGTCTGATTCCTTTTCTAATGCTGTTAATTTCTCTCCTGCATATAAGTTCCCTATATATTCTTGCCATCTACCCACTTTCTCTACATTTTCTATAATGACATTTCCTCCCGCGTCCCTTATATTTTTGCTATACGGTTTTATTATTTTATTATTAGTTTGTATGCTTTATCTGTCTTTTCTACTTCCATCTTAGTTTGTACCTTTTTGCACTTTTCATCAATCCATTGTTCTTTAGCTTTCTTGCATTTGCGAATAATTTCCCATTTTATGGCTTTGTATCTTTGTTTTCCTGTTTCGTCTGATTTATTTTTGTATTTTCGTCTTTCTTCTATTAAATTCAGGATATTGTTTGTTATCCATGGTTTCTTATTTTCTTTTTGTGTATATCCCAGAATATCTCTGGCCGCCATGTCGAGGCTGGATTTAATGTTATTCGATTCTGTTTCTACTTCCTTAGTATCAGATATTTTCCCGATATCTTTGAGCAATTCATTCGACCTTTTTTCGAATCTTTCTTGAATATCTTTCTCTTTTAGTATCTGTAGGTCCAAGTGACTTTTTCCGTTTTTTTTTTTCAAATTTTTAAATTTAAGTGCGGCCTTCATAATTACGATGTTGTGGTCAGTGTCTATATCTGCTTCTGGGTAGCTTCTTCAGTCTTTTACTTGATTCCTAAACCGTTGTCTAACAAGAATGTAATCTAATTGATATCTTCCTATATCTCCTGGCATCTTCCACGTATATCGTCTTCTAGCATGATGTTGAAATAATGTGTTTGTAATTATTAAATTGTTCTAGTCGCAAAATTCTACCAGCCTATTTCCTCTGTCGTTTCTAGTGCTTAAACCAAATAAACCTACTATCGCTCCTTCCCTGCCCTTCCACGGCATTAAAATCCCTCGTAATTATTAAATTTTCATGTCCTTCTACGTGTCTTAATATGTCTTCGATATGTTTGTAGATCGCTTCTACCTCTTCGTCACTGTAGCGAGGTGGGCATGTATACTTGTATTATTACTCTGTTTACCGGTTTAGATTCTAATCTAACCATGAGAACTCTTTCATTCTTTTGTAAGTAATTTTCTACACAGTATCCTATCTTTTTCCGCATAACTATTCCCACACCCAAACTTTCCTCCTCTGCTCCTGCATGAATTACCCTAAAGTCTCCATTCCAAAAGTGCCCCGCCTCTGGCCACCGAACTTCGCTGATCCCTACTATGTCTACTGATAACTTATTCATTTTGATTTTAGGTTCTCAAGCTTACCCACTTGCTTCATAGTTCTAACATTCCACGCTCCTACTTGCAAAATGTTCCCGACTCTTATTCTTAACTTTCCGATCGCGTCCTCCGAAATAGTCCCCTCCCGGAGATCCGAATGGGAGACTGTTTTAACTCCGGAATCTTTTACCCCAGAGAATGCCATCATTTTATTATAATTTAGGTACGCTGTGTACTTGGGAGGTAGTGTGGTGGTTTCCCATTGCCTTCGACATCGCGGTAGTGTCTTAGACTGCCATACCGACCCCTATGGTCTCTGGCAATCTAAGTACCGAAAGAGCAGCTGCCCTCTTTTGGGGACCTATCTTCGTCTGGTTTCTCACTAACGATCCTACAACTTTGGTTGGACTTGTAGTTTGGCTCTTTAGCTCATTAAAACAGGCAAGCCACTTCACCTGTTCTAGTAATCTAGAACTTCGGCAAGGTGCAGGTCCATTCGAAATGGTTTGTTCTAACATGCTTTTATTTAAATTTAATAAAAGAACCATCATTTTCGACTACCGAGTCTTTCCTACACTGTGTTTTTTATTGACCGCCAGATTCTCTTTTTTCAGATCTTCCGAATAATCACTCTCTTGACAATCTATTTGTATCCTTTCAGCTCTGTATCCCTCACGATTTTTTTTCATTCTATTAACCATAATGAAGACCAATCAGATATACAACACAAAATAAAATTCCACAAACTCCTGTCAAACAAGAAACTCTAACTTGCAGACGACTTAATCGAACCTCTACGTTGAGTCGCCAATAAAGGTGCTGTAAATTGTGTTGCTATAGAAAATCTGCCCCTATGTTGGGCTTCATTAAAAGGTGCTACTAAAACAAAATGGATCTGATATCATTCATTACCCGAAGATGCCCGTACTATCCAGCTAGCTCAGATGGAATGAAACAAAAAATTTTCAACATCACAATTACAATAACATTAAATATTTTTAAACAATTCTTTGAATTATAATAATTGCTACATTCACAAACATCTGTCTGCTATACACACTATCCATAAAAATTACTTACACACAAGCATTAAAACCGCAAATAAGGGGTATATCTTAAGTCAAAAACAACATATCATAACTATGGAAAGCATACATATATGAAACTCTCTTATGTAAGTCAAATTATTAAAAGTAGGATGTAAAATTGCAATAATCTCGCTTACCTCCAAAAAAAAAAAATGCGCAGCTGACCAAATACCCCTTTACAACTTTGATAATGACTGAATGTAATCGAATTCTACCTCAAAACAGACTTACAATATCCATTTATCCAAAAATATCTATATGCCAAACCCTTATGTAATTTAACCTACTTAAATTAATTATAGTTTACAAATGTTCTTCATAAGATCTTAACAAAGATATACTTGCGTTTTCAAAATAAATTTTCCAAACTAAACTGCATCGGAGAATCCATTGATTAGTTTTTATGGGCAATTGATGCCTGCGTTCATTGTATGGAAATCTACTCTACCAATAAACTTCATTCTGTTTTCTATTTGCGTTTAATAACATTTCAATAATAATTGGTTTTATACGTCGATCTTTATATTCCATTAAATATAAGAACACGTCGTTTGACGAGTATAAGATATCTACATAACCTTGCACGCAACATTACTTTCATTAGAGTTCGTAGTCTACCATCAAAACGTATCGTCGACAGATATTTTATAAACAGAAAGACTATTCGTGAATGTCCCGGTTCTAATTATTTTACCACCTTTATACAAAAAGATTTTAATACGTCATTACGTTCTGGAGAGAGCAATACCTTTTCGCTGAGCTGATGTAATAATTATCAAGAAAATCGTTCAATTTACATGTTTATCTTATCTAAAATAGCTGTAATTTCAGATTCTTAGATTTTTAATTGTCGTGGTTACAATTATGAATGTAAAATACTTACTGGTTATCGTGTTGTTATCTGATTTACAAAACCGTTAAACATGTTATTGCATTTTACAGTAAATCGCTATCTGGGCTGTTCATACATGTAGTTTTAGTACAAGAAAATTGTCTGTCATTTGTTTATTAATTTTTGGATTCTCGCTTCTGAATTCATTTTTCAACACTAAAACAATCTAAAGTAGCAGCTTTGCTTAAAATTGGAATTTACGTTACTCATTAAAATAAATAGATATCTCTAATAAAATAAATGCAGTATTTAAACTTCTTGTTAAATATTTACAAACGTGTTATGACTGAAGTTGTAAAATAAGTTCTTTTTAAAAATCACGGTTATTTGCATTTTAGAACGCGTTTAAATTACAGTTATAGGGATTTCAACCTACATAGTATGCATTTAATACTTGTTTTTAAATATGATTTATTATTAAGGAACGATTTTGTATCTTTACGGATATCATTAATGCACTAAAATAAATTATACTAAGCCTATCGTACTACCAAAATAATATACATATCTTATTTTACAGAAAATTGCGTATTAAAAAATTTTGATTTTTCTGGTTTTGGGTTGTTATATTTACAGAATTTGGTGCTTATTGACCCCTATATGACGCTTCCTTATTGCATCAATATATATATATATATATATATATATATATATATATATATATATATATATATATATATATATATATATACATATATTGCTATGGTAATAAGGTTATTTAAGGCTATATAAGGTCACAAGGGAGGTATACTTTATGTAAACAACACCAAAATCAAGAAAACTAAATATTTAAACAATAAAAACTATATAATTCGTTCATTACGCAAAAAGCATATACTAGACACCCTGTATAAAATTAACAACTAACTATAGTCAATGAAAGTAAGCTAATTCGTTAATAATTTAACTTTGAATGCAACTCAATTCATTTTAGAAACATTATTACACTTATAAGCTTTCTTCAAATGCAAATTAGGCGTATCCGAAGTAAAACAAACGCGAAATAAATCTTTTTTATACTCGATGCATTAGCACAAGAAAATAATCAGTGCATGCTTTTAATAAACAAACCTTTCAAAAAAAGCATATTTCATAACGCTGAAGTCAATAAACCCATCTAATTTACGTCATATGTTAAAGATTGCCATTATAAAATTTAGCCTACGTGATGTTTTAAATGTAGGAATCGCCACACTTTCAAATAGAACCCAGCATATTGGGTAAACAAAATATGGAACAATAACTTTGTATTCGTGCGGAATTGAAAAAAAAAATTAATAAATTCCTGTACAAAATTATAATTACGTGATGTTAAAAAGTACAAAGTACAATTGGCGAACAAAATCCATAATATAAAGCTTTTGTCTACGTGATTTTTGAAGCATCTGAAGAGCACATATAGTAACTCCAAGTAAAATCCAACCGGCTGCATGATAGCGCAGGACAACGCTTCAACTAGGGTCGAAGTATAAGATAGCAAGCGGTCAACCAATGACAGTACGTGCAAGGGCAAGTTTATATATAATTCATCTAAATTGATAACATTCATACCTTAACCGAAACACGAAATATACTAATCGAAGTAAAAGTATTACGCAAAGTTCAATTGTGATGTTAAACAAAAATTTATAAGTGAACGTTACAGTAATTAAAATTTCAAATGAAAAATACAGTCAAGTGCGCGTTCAAACATACGAGTGTATAAGAAATCCGCCGTTGTCATAAAACGTAAATCTAGATTTTACTTAGTAATAAACAAATCTTTACAATTTATTAAATGGGACACTATATAATTCAATAAGAAATCTAACTAAGCAATTCAACAAAAAGTCTAATTAAGTACGGACGTAAAACTACAATACTCTAAGTACTGAATACAATTAATGGAAAAAGTCTAAATCAAGACGTTAAGAGTACAACTAAAGCTTAAAGCAACACGAAGTCACTGGTTAGCAACACGCTGTAGAGAGGCAGTTCAAAGTATTGGGGTGTACGTAGAGCTACGGGGTCACAGCTTGGAATCCACTAAGCTAGTAATTGATTCGAACCAGAAAAATAATCGGAAAAATAACAGATTGGCATTTATATTTCAACCAATAGCATAAATCTTATTTTTGAATATTTGAAACTTACATGTACTTAAATATTTTGTGTAAAGGTCATCAAAAAGATTGATTTTACATAGAAAATACGTTAAAAGGAAGGGAATGGTTCATTAAACGTTCATTGAAACATACAATATAATACACAACTATTTTAGCTGGCTTTAATTGCTTAAAAAGGGGTTATAATTTTGTAAAGAGCAAATTGAATATTTATTTTTACTTTGATTCAAAAGTTTTAAATAGCAAATGACATTACGAAGGTTGTAAAGGTGCAAATTGTACATATTTCTTAGTTTATTATAGAAATTTTGGTGAATTTCGTTTATCTTATTTAGGTATGAAACTCAAAGAGGGAATGGTGTAAACATTCTTTGTTATCATATCGTCGTACAGGGTATAACTGAGCTAGCCAAGGTATAAATTTAATTGTGTGAATTTTAAAATTATTCTAGATTATTTAGAGACGGTCAGCAAGTCAACTGAGCGTTATATATACCTGGCGAGCGGCCATATCGTAGCAATATATATATATTATATATATATATATATATATATATATATTATACTGTCAATAAAGGGGTGCGCTTATAAAATGTTTAAATAAGGCTTCGAAACGACTTGCTAGAATGGGGATATATTTGGTTTTGTTTGGGTATTTTTGTTTCAGGTATTTTGGTTTATAAATTAACAACAACTATTCCACGTTTATAAATTTATAAAGCTTTTAAAACTGCATTGCATTTTACAACGTATACCGGCCAGATACCAGGTTAGGCTAGTTGTTATTAAAGTTGCTTTTTATAAAATTTAATTTGGAGTTAGCCTATTCAGAACCTTTTGGATGTAAAAACAAATATCAAAATTGTGTGGTACACTACACGTTTTAAAAATTTTGAAGAGTTAAGTGATACTCCTGGAAAATTTGTAAATAAATTTCAGTTTGAATGTTTTAACAATTAAAGATTTGTTATGTAATGACAGGACGTTTACCGAATAAGACACTAATGCCTGTTACGTATAATTTAAAAGCTGAACCATCAAAGTTTGTTAGCCATATTCAATATTGTAAAAAGTTCAACATAGACAAATCACTGGATTATCAAACCATTCAGTTTAGCAATAGGTCTAGACACGAATATGATTAATAATTATGAATTGCATAGTGTGCGTAGACGTAGCTGTTATGGCAACGGAAACTAGGGGAGACGGGTTGTATTTATAAAGGACTTAAAATTTGTATTACTGAAAAATAGACGTGTTTCTGTACTGTTCTAAGTTTTATTTTATTTAGAAAGTTTCGAGTAAATTTTGAAAGTCGAGTTGTACCTGGAGGTAACAAATAGTGAAGAGAAGTAGATTCAGTGGTACTGGAATGCAGTAAAGTAAAGTCTAAGGTCGCAGTTTTGTAGCGAAGAAAAAGTAATTAGAAGAGGGAGTGCTGGTCTGTACCGTTATCGTTTTGAAGAGGAAAGAATAGTAGAATTGGAGTTATCCGAGTATTTGTATAAAATAGAATTTGTAAAAATATTAGTAGTTTTATAGTCCGGAGATTACCAGTTGCTCGAGTTACTTTTTTTTTCTGGAGGTAACTGCAGTTGGTTACTTGGCTTCAGGACGGTTGGAAGGCGGCGCCCGTATCTGGATTCGAGGTATTAGTATTTAATATCTACGCGGTTGACGGCCCTGTGAAGTTATATAAGTGCAGCAGCCGTGGTAAATATTTAGAGATAAATTTTGTGGCATAACTCAACAAGGCTCTAAAATAAGACAAGGAGTGAGAGATAGATATTCTAGGCCTATCACTCATAGGGTAGGATCACAGTATATAAAATAATATATATATATATTGCTGTGATATACTCCTGTGAATGCGGGAACTGGGTCCTTTCAACAAAAAAATTCTAGTCCCACCGATTGGGCGTCATAAACTGCTGTGATCCTGTTTTCGCCTCGGCTGCTCACCTAATTTTATAAACCTCCTCATTCATAAAATTAAACAACACATTCCTACCACAAACATCAACGTTAACTCTATTTACATCAATATTCAGAATACATTAAATTTTCAAATTAAATTTCAGCATAAAATTCAGTTTTAAAAAGAATTTCAAGATTAATTTTATTATCATTTTAATGTGCATCCAGAATTAAAGTCCTTGTTGGATTCCTACTAATTAATATAACAATATAAGCAGACCGGAGTCTGAGTATAAAGGGAGCATCTACCACCCCTTTACGTTAATTAACCAGGTTCGTCTAATTGAGCTCAAAGACATACCCAAAGTTTCATCATATTCCCGAACATCAATACTAAATACCCCTTTCTACTTAAACAAGCAAATTTCATCTTAAAATTAAAATTTTATGGTTAGTACAATTTCACTAATGTCCCTTTAAAGTAAATCAATTATAAAGTTATTCAACACACACAAAAAATATCAAAGTTCAACCAAAATAGTATAATTTACCTGAAGGTTACTTGCACTCGTAGCTTCAATGTACATCGTCCCTTTTGTTAATCACACCATTCCAACTGGGTTATATTTACGGCTTCTGATTCTCAACGTTTTAAAAATTTGCTCCATCACCATTTATTTAAAGTTGTTTCAGGGCTTTTCCGGAACTCATCTGTGTATATCTGAACCTTGTTTAGTGGATCCAGTCATGTTTACGAACCACTTAATTATTAACACCCCCGAAAAATAGCAAAGAAATTCATACTTCTTTCACCAATATACGCCAAAACTGCCTACTTTTGTGTATACATTTGTCGTTGTAAATTTTGCTAATTGGTACAGTGATACTAAATTTTATTACCTTGTATCTAAGTGCACTGAAGTACATTCATGTTAGCACGTAAATAACAAACTATTTTGAATCACTAAAATATACGAGCAAAATTTTAAATTATTTTATCAAACTAAAATGCACTGTTTAACATCTTGAATCAAGTCGCGGATGTAAGAGCTTTTAACGCATCGAATAGTCAAAAGTCTAAGAGGCCGAAATTCATATTACCACCGGTATATATAGCGAATAGCCGGCACGTCGCTTTTGTCCTCAAAACAGACGATTCTTAAGAATTTCTCATGCTATGTTCCCATTCCGTCGCTCGCGCGTCGGTTTTTACGAATTTTTCACTCGCCCCAGTTAAATCACAGAAATTCTCACACGGCACGCAAACATGTCCGAGAAAAACTAATTAATTTTGTACAGAAATTGTTGTTTCTACCTCTGATACTTGCATCCTATTTTCAACCAATTGTGACCCTCGTGACGTTGCTTAAATCACGCCTTTTACCATATGTGTCTTTGCTTGATGCATTTTCTCTTTCCTTTTCTAACCTGTTCGTATTGGTGCAAATTGATATTCTTTATTATCGATTATATTTTAGTCCATGTGGACTATCTGGGTTAAATAACCCCGTATCGCACCTTCTTGTGAATATTAAGCCCCGGTTTCTCCAAGATTCTTTGTAAACATTAATTATCTGCAAAATTTTCGCCGAATGAGCTTTTTAAATAAACCCTGTTTTGTATTTCGTGCTAAAGCATCTGACCGTTTCCAATATCCTTAGAATCGACATGTTTATCTAAACAAATTAAACTGAAATTGCCTTTTAAAATACGCAGGTGTGTTCAAACATCCTACTTCTAACTAACACTTCTAGGATTTGCATTTTAGTGGGTTTTTACAAGTTTCTATAGATATTATCTGTACGTTTTGTTCAATACCGGTTACTTGAAATAGAGTTAATTAATATAAATTTTGCACGTATTTTCCATTTGTTTAGGAATAATTACATTACACGCAGAGCTTTTTAATACTGTTTCTTTTGATATAAAGCGTCTTGTACATGGTTTAAATCTCTTATTTTTACTGAAACTAATAAATTTTTATGCTTCACGGTTTTAATAACGCGTATTATCTAATAATATTCATTATACACGGTGATTAAAATTATTTGATGTGATTATTTAATTTTCTACCCTGGTCTAAATATGAGTATTTTCCCCCTATTTGAATACAAATAATCCAACTTGTTTGAATGCAAATATAAAGCATTTAGACAAAAAAATTACAAAAAAAATTGCCTATCTTTCTCTACCCTTATCTATCTAACTTACCTACTTTGTCTCCAATCCAAAAAAATATTTACACCTATCCTATATCCCTATCCTATTCCTAACTCTCACTTAATTATATAAACTGAAATTATCCCTAACTTCATCCTACTTATCCATCTAATCCTATATACATCCTATATACCTATCCTATTCCTAACTTTTACCTAATCTTCACTATACTTTACTTCCCCCTACCTAATCCTATATGCCTATCCTACTCTTACTCTATTCCTAACTCTCCACTAATCTTCTATGAAATATCTACACTTAACCTATCTTATTTTCTTCCTACATTTACTCTTTATTCTCATCCTAAACCTATTCCTAATTATCTCCCATATTTATCCTATACCTAGCTTTATTTTCTATAAACACTTACTTCTACTCTTCTATCTACACCTATGCTATCCCTATCCTATTTAAATTTCACTCTATTATACTATATCTATACTAAAATTCACCTATCTCTACCCTTTGTTCATCAAGTTATTTAAATCTAACTCTCTTCTTGATCCTCCAAGTCTTTCTTCTCACTATTCTAATACTCTTCATCCCTATCTCTCCCTCTTCTATATCTATACTTAACATGCCTGTTATCTCACCTACAATAAACTTATCATCCCTATTATCCTTACTCTTAAATATTACTTCTTCTTCAGTCCCTACACTTGCCTGTTTCTCATTTATTATTGTGTCCCTTTCTGCCGACAAACCAAACGATACTACTTTACAATTCTCGATTTTTCTCTCTACGGAAAATCCTACGTACCTTCTAGAATTCTTCTGTAATGGAATCCGCCAGAATGAATTCCTTAAATCTACTTTATTAAAAACAAACTTGCCATTTAACCTCGTCAAAAGTGTGTCCATGGATGTTGGACAATGGAATTGCGGTTTGGTCCGTTGATTAATTTTACGTGCATCTTTACTTAATTCTGCCTTCACCTGCTCCCGATATGCTGCTGTTGCTTCTACCCCCACTAATTCTGCATGTTTTTGTACTAAAGCTTGAACCTCTACTATCCTATCCTCTGGACATCTTATTGTGTTGATCTGTTTACCTTCATCATCCTCTACCTCTACTACATTAATACTAAACCCCGTGTCATCCTCTGTGACTTCATAACTGCCCTTCCATGGCACTACCCTATCTTTAATCCTTACTACCTTCCTTTCCATATCTATCAAAACCCCTAACTTCATCATACAGTCAACACCTAAAATGCTCTGAAACTTCAGTCCAGGTACAATTACAAACTCCTGTTCACAGCTTAAACCTCCTATATCTATCCTAAGCACCACAACACTATTTACTACAGCAAACTTCTTTTTATTTGGAGCTACTAAATGGCTACGCTTTATAGGCATAATTCTATCACAAACCTTATCCCTAATTTTGCTGACGAATTCCTCCGATATTAAACTCGCCTCTGCCCCTGTATCAAGTAATACTTCTACATTATTCTCAAAAATTTCTAAATTAATAATTGGCAAACATAATTTTTCCTCAGTTTCTGGCTCTACTTCCTCCTCAATTTTGAAAAATTCACGTGGATGTTCATATACATTTACACTGAAATCTAGTGGTCTGTCGCGTTCTAAAAATCCTGTCCAGGTCTGTTTTCCCTACTTGGTCCTGGTCTAGCCGTCACCTCATCGTATGTCCTAGGCGTTTCCACTCGTTCCGTGTCTGTATTAGCAGTCCCGCTCATGTCTGGTGAACTATTCATTCTGGTAGGTCCCGGTCTCGGTGCAGGTCCCCTTCCTAAACTATTACTTCTAACGTATGGTCGTCGCTGTTACCAATTCTGTCGCTGGTATCCGTAACTATTCCCCCGTCTAGCGTAGTTGTCCCTTCTATTGTCAAACCTAACTGTGTTGATCTGTCTTTCCCTATTATCCTGAGGTCGTCCACTACTTACGTCGTCGTACCTCTGCAGGTATTCCAAAAACATTTCTCTGTCCACTATGTTCTGTAGTGCTACGTGCTGTCTTATTTCTACCTCGAAGTGTCGTGATAAATACTTAATAATTTGTCGGTCCGTCAGTGGTGGGTTCAGTTGCTTTGCTATGCTATACTTGCGTATAGCATATTGCACCCTACTTCCTGAAAATTCTCCTTAAATTTCCTGTGATTAAGTCGTCTCGTACCTGGTCTTGTCTGTGGTCACTCCAGTAGTGCTTTAAAAATTTGTTTTCAAAGTCCTGATACGTGTCTATGTCCTGTCCTACTAAATTGTACCATGCTTCCGCATTGTCCTTTAATAAAGCCTTTATCGTATTCAGTTTAGTCTGTTCGTCAAATAAATTTCCCACTAGATTTCTTACACTATTAATAAAAATTTGTGGATTTACCCTGTTATCGCCATAAAACTTCATGTGTTGGTCCAATGATACTCCACCGGTAGAAAATCTGGGACCATCCCCCGTTAAATTTGACATGTTGTATTTAATACTACTAACTTCGCGTTCTACCCTGCCTAACTGATCCCTACATGAGTCCGTCACTTCAGTCATTTTTACTTTAATCTCTTCTTTACAGAAAATGCGTACTTCGGACTTTAAATGTCCCATTTCCTGTCGAAGACCTGTAATGTCACGCTCATTTTTATCAACCCTATTTTCTACTTCCCCCATCTTTACGGTAAGACTATTTTTAAATTCTGAAAATTCTCTCGTCGATTTTTCTATTTTATCCTCTAATTCCTGATTTAATTGGTCAAATTTCCGATTTGAGTCCTCTCTCGCTCTATTCGATTCATCGCTTAGCTGTTCTAATTTTCTATTGGATTCCTCCCTAGCTAATCGCATTTCCTCTAACATTCTCATCATTAACTCATTTCCTTGATCCCCTGATTCCGTCCTCGACTGATCTCTACTGCCTCCCGCTTCTTCCATTTTCGAATTTTTCCCACACAATGCACTATCGTCACTTCCAATTTCCACTCCTTGACTCCTTAACCACTCCTTTCTCTGCATACGTTCTAATCACTCTCACACACTCTAAAATACTCTTAAATTTATACACACTGAAACTCTCTCTCTCAGATCGCCAGTTTCCTGGAATAAAATCACAAAATTTTATTTGGAACTCGAGCCCTCACGTTGTGGTCGCCATAAACTGCTGTGATATACTCCTGTGAATGCGGGAACTGGGTCCTTTCAACAAAAATTCTAGCCCCACCGATTGGGCGTCATAAACTGCTGTGATCCTGTTTTCGCCTCGGCTGCTCACCTAATTTTATAAACCTCCTCATTCATAAAATTAAACAACACATTCCTACCACAAACATCAACGTTAACTCTATTTACATCAATATTCAGAATACATTAAATTTTCAAATTAAATTTCAGCATAAAATTCAGTTTTAAAAGAATTTCAAGATTAATTTTATTATCATTTTAATGTGCATCCAGAATTAAAGTCCTTGTTGGATGCCTACTAATTAATATAACAATATAAGCAGACCGGAGACTGAGTATAAAGGGAGCATCTACCACCCCTTTACGTTAATTAACCAGGTTCGTCTAATTGAGCTCAAAGACATACCCAAAGTTTCATCATATTCCCGAACATCAATACTAAATACCCTTTCTACTTAAACAAGCAAATTTCATCTTAAAATTAAAATTTTATGGTTAGTACAATTTCACTAATGTCCCTTTAAAGTAAATCAATTATAAAGTTATTCAACACACACAAAAAATATCAAAGTTCAACCAAAATAGTATAATTCACCTGAAGGTTACTTGCACTCGTAGCTTCAATGTACATCGTCCCTTTTGTTAATCACACCATTCCAACTGGGTTATATTTACGGCTTCCGATTCTCAACGTTTTAAAAATTTGCTCCATCACCATTTATTTAAAGTTGTTTCAGGGCTTTTCCGGAACTCATCTGTGTATATCTGAACCTTGTTTAGTGGATCCAGTCATGTTTAGGAACCACTTAATTATTAACACCCCCGAAAAATAGCAAAGAAATTCATACTTCTTTCACCAATATACGCCAAAACTGCCTACTTTTGTGTATACATTTGTCGTTGTAAATTTTGCTAATTGGTACAGTGATACTAAATTTTATTACCTTGTATCTAAGTGCACTGAAGTACATTCATGTTAGCACGTAAATAACAAACTATTTTGAATCACTAAAATATACGAGCAAAATTTTAAATTATTTTATCAAACTAAAATGCACTGTTTAACATCTTGAATCAAGTCGCGGATGTAAGAGCTTTTAACGCATCGAATAGTCAAAAGTCTAAGAGGCCGAAATTCATATTACCACCGGTATATATAGCGAATAGCCGGCACGTCGCTTTTGTCCTCAAAACAGACGATTCTTAAGAATTTCTCATGCTATGTTCCCATTCCGTCGCTCGCGCGTCGGTTTTTACGAATTTTTCACTCGCCCCAGTTAAATCACAGAAATTCTCACACGGCACGCAAACATGTCCGAGAAAACTAATTAATTTTGTACAGAAATTGTTGTTTCTACCTCTGATATTTGCATCCTATTTTCAACCAATTGTGACCCTCGTGACGTTGCTTAAATCACGCCTTTTACTATATGTGTCTTTGCTTGACGCATTTCTCTTTCCTTTTCTAACCTGTTCGTATTGGTGCAAATTGATATTCTTTATTATCGATTATATTTTAGTCCATGTGGACTATCTGGGTTAAATAACCCCGTATCGCACCTTCTCGTGAATATTAAGCCCCGGTTTCTCCAAGATTCTTTGTAAACATTAATTATCTGCAAAATTTTCGCCGAATGAGCTTTTAAATAAACCCTGTTTTGTATTTCGTGCTAAAGCATCTGACCGTTTCAATATCCTTAGAATCGACATGTTTATCTAAACAAATTAAACTGAAATTGCCTTTTAAAATACGCAGGTGTGTTCAAACATCCTACTTCTAACTAACACTTCTAGGATTTGCATTTTAGTGGGTTTTACAAGTTTCTATAGATATTATCTGTACGTTTTGTTCAATACCGGTTACTTGAAATAGAGTTAATTAATATAAATTTTGCACGTATTTTCCATTTGTTTAGGAATAATTACATTACACGCAGAGCTTTTTAATACTGTTTCTTTTGATATAAAGCGTCTTGTACATGGTTTAAATCTCTTATTTTACTGAAACTAATAAATTTTATGCTTCACGGTTTTAATAACGCGTATTATCTAATAATATTCATTATACACGGTGATTAAAATTATTTGATGTGATTATTTAATTTTCTACCCTGGTCTAAATATGAGTAATATATATATATATATATATATATATATATATATATAATAAAGTAAATTTAATGAGTCCTAAAATAATATCAAACAATGAACTTTAATGGCGAGTGACTCAATATCAGCCACAAGGGCATCCCGTCGACGCGTTTCGCCCTTATTGGGGCTTATTGGGGCTTATGAGGACTGACGAGCCCCAATATTGGCGAAACGCGTCAACGGGATGCCCTTGTGGCTGATATTGAGTCACTCCGGTTCAACTGCCTTTTTCCATAGCCAAAGATTATAATTATAAAGAATAAGTAAATTTAATGAGTCTTAAAATAATATCAAAGAATAAACCGGATCTCTTCCATGCCGACTGTTAATAAAAAACCTGCAGTCAAGTGAAACAGCACGAAGGCACAAATTGTGGACTAGGTGATGCTGTACTTCCCATAATGTGTTCGTGTTAAATATTACATCTTTGCTACTCCTGTCCTGATGAGCCCCAATTAGGGCGAAACGCGTCGACAGGATGCCCTTGTGGCTAATATTGAGTCACTTGCCTTTAAATTTCATTCTTTTTTTAAATTATTTTAAGACTCATTAAATTTACTTATACTTATGAGATGAGCTACAGCCACGTAAACATAACTACCTCGGTTGATTTTCCCGCCAAGTGCAAATTGCTAAGTGTTATACATTTCCTGCAAGCTGCAATACAGCTGTTTATTGCGAAACTTTACGACGTCTGCGGAGAAGCATCCAAGACAAAGGAAGAGGTTTGCTAACACTTGGAGTTATTTTGATCCATCACAAAGCGCGCCCTCACAATGCTGCTGTAACTCAAGGCTTTTTCAGCAATTTGAATGGCATGCGTTTGATCACTTGCCATACAGTCCCGACCTAACGCCTAGTGCCAATCATGCTCGTTTTGAATTAATGAAGTGGCTAGAGGAGCAGCGTTTCCAAACTAAGGAGAAGCTTAAGACAACGTCAATAGCCATTTTAATTCAATGACGGCAATACTTTATAGAGACGGTATTAGAAAGTTTGTTCACGTGTACTAAAAGCGCTTCAATTTCTAAGATGATTATGTTGAAAAGTAACCATAAGTGTACATAACTTTTATCGATGAAGTCATTTGTATATACATATATACTTGTCTTTTTTTACGGCCCATTTGAGGTTCAGAAATACGGCCCTGGCATAATATACGTATGCTTTGTACCATTGTTTTAGACTATCGATAATTTCACTTGTTAATTATTGAGTTCCTATAAATTTTACATTAATGAGATGCATGGTTTCATCTAGAATACTGAAATGTTATGTAAACGAAATGTTTGCTTAAAATATATGTGTTCCTTTCATGTAGGTTAATTATACAGCAGCTTTATAGTATAATTGAATAAGCAAACACTACGAAGGGGCACATACCAATTTATGTAAATAAGTGATTTTCATGTGCAGCTGTTCTCTAAGCGAAGGGTAATACAAATAAATGAAGAGGATTTTATTAACAAGGGCCAGTATTCAGTTAAATACAAAGCGTGTAGTTTGCCATCCGTTGGTATACAATATTTATGAAATTAGCTGTCATCAGATATATTGATTTGTTTCAATTTATACAGGAATTAAGGATTCAAATCGGACGCTTTAAAATTACTAAAACTTCAGAAATGTAACCACACCCAGAACAATATGGATACTAAATTACGCTGTGAGTTTCATTATCGATTGTAAAAATTTAACAAAGGCAAAATATTTTCAATGCTAATTTAAAAAAAAAAAATTTAAAGATTGTATCGAAGTTAGCGCTAGATAGATTGCTTAGGTATTTTTTTGTACTATCTCAATTTTTGAATATAATCCATTTTAAAATACAATAGTTAAGTTGTAGAGAAGGAATCTAATCATAGATCAAGGTAGTATAGGTGGTATGGTCCTAAAAACGTTTTTCTCGGACGACTTCTGTCATTTTTTTTTCTTTATTTTTCGAGTAACAAACAATACAGCTATTTTTTATACCATTTATAAGACGCTAGTTTTCACTTCTATTGTTTGAATTTGTAGTGTAAGAATTATGTAAATGCAAGCATTTTATAGCTAGTAATTAGTGTTTTTGTCTGCGTAATTTCTTTATAGATTACATACGTGTTTATCATTGCGGATGCAAACATTATTTTCGTTGCTAGCTTTCGGCACCATTTAGTATACCTTCTCAAATAATGATAATACGCTTTCATCTGGTTCGATAAATTAATAAGAATAATAGTAGGAGAAAATAACCATAGTGAAACCCGACGGAAAGGAACTGAATTAGTTATTCGCCAATTGTTAATTATAAAATGCCGGATTTAATTACTCGCGAGCCGGAAATCTGAAAACATTAAAATGTGGTACTACAATCGAAACGGTGGAGGGGAAGGGGTCGTGTTATTGGGGTGGTATGAAAAAAAGTTAAGAGTTGAAGGGCGAAAAGTAACAAAGCTTCAAATACAAGATATGATTGCATTTACTGCAGAGAAAACAAAATGCGGCGGACGATATAAAAATGGCGTGCGCCGGCAGATGCAGGATACGTTTATCCACGCGGTGGACGTAGGCATAATATCGCAACGAGCGTTTTTAATAAAGGATTAGAGTCTGAAGAGTTCACCCCTCCATTACATTGAAATGTTGTGTGTTGTTAGGTCATGGGAACTGTTTAGCTGAATGATGAGAAATTGTAACGCCGGTGGTCTCTGGAAAACCTAAAGGTTTTAAAATTGGAATGTAAACAGTGAGTAATATTATAAACTTTTACGTTTATACTTCTTTATAATGTACATGTTAGTTGAAAATATAAAAAGGTGTGGGTATTTATTCAATAAGAAATAAACAAAAACGAAAGTAATTATTTGATTGAACGATGATTTAAGGACGAAACGAGTGTTGATTAAATTTGAGCACGATATTATTGTGTAAAGAAGTTGAATTAGTTGAGAACGCTTTATAATATTAAGAAATATGGACATATTAACCTTAAATTATTGTTAGTAAATACTGGAATGGTGAATAAAGGGTTGTCCTCGTGCTGTTTTTCGAGATATGGGTATAGCGAGCATTTTTATAAATTAAAATTTAAAATGTTGATAGATTCATCTTGAAAATTAGAGAAACAGCATGATAGTATTGGTTATGGATTTAATTCAATAATCTTTTTTAGGAATTTTGTTCATACTACTTGTCTAAGGTGAGATTAAGAAATTCAGGTTTTTCTTTTAAAGAAAATACATTTGAATTTTTTGTTAAAATTATTTATTGTTAATAAAACTTAAGGTTAGGCTAAATTGTATTTAAGTTGGTTAAAAATTGGGTAAACAGACATCTCTAAAGGATATCCAACTACCCCAGTGATGGAATCGTAATTGGAAAAGGCATTTCATTTTACAATTTTATTTAATTTAACAAAAACTTAATAAGTGCTTTAAGATATTTGAGAAAAAGGTAACTTGTAACATGATATAGTTAGGAACCATAACCAGGGAGTTCTTTGGGAAATAACCGTCGTCCGTATAGAGAATAATATCGGAAGGGATTGCTGTGACTAGACGGTTTGATGCTCCTTAAATATTCTAAGTTGTTCCGATCCAGAGGTTCTATGGCAGAATTCAGGAAAATACGGTTTTTTATTAATGTCAACGAACGTATAGATTTTAAGGAGATTTTAATACAAAATATGTAGAAAATTAAAATAAAATCCAATTGCAACGTTTCTTTGCAAAAGTTAATCTTTATAGAAAACAACTTAATCTACATTGATTACATACGTCTTCTTCATAAGTTCTCTACAAGAATTAAATTAAATTTCGACACATGGTTATATCACACCCAAACTTCTTTTACAGATGCGCATTAATCAAAAATGCTAGTGGTTCATTTAATGCATTTTTAATCTCAGCAAAATAACATAAGGCGCTATCAACTACCTAAATGTATATGTGACGGAGACCAATTTCGCAAACCCCAAGAACGGTGCACAAGAGAAAGCACAATATTCGTCAAACATAACTCTAATAGAAGATGTTTTAATAGAAGAACCAAATCCTGAAATCAGTGAAACCGTTACTAAAGACGACTTAGAAGTTCGGAGTTGGTTGGAAAAAGTAAGTTCTGAAACTTTTAATGTTTCTTATAAAGACTGTGTTTAAAAGGATCCTAGCTAATAGGTTTTCCGTACTGTACTGTCAGACAAAATTAAATAATCCTTAATAGAGTTAGGCTCTAACTAACTTACAGAAGCGGATGTGAACTTTCATCTATATAAAGATCAAAGAGCTTTCTTATCTAGTTACTATAAAAGGAAATTAAATAACGGGGAAATAATTCCAAGAGTTTGGCTAGTGTAGTCTAAATTAAAAATTGCGTATTTTGTTTTCTTCGCAAAATATTTAAAACTTTTTCTAATGCTTTTGTTGATGGAAATAACTATTTGAGACATTTATCTCAGAGTAGAACGACATAATATTCAAAAAGTTACATTTGTAATAAAAAATATTGGGTTGATTTAAATAAATTCAATTATTCTAAAACGACTACATTCACTAAATAAAAAGTTGATAAATATGGAAAAAGGTAGATGGGTATCCGTGTTAAAAATTATAATTTATGCTTTTAAATTCTTAGCCGGTCAAAATTTGAGTCTTAGGGCAAAAATAGTAAGTTCCATGAGCAACAAAATAGAAACGTTTTAAAATTAATTGTAACAGTTACCAAGTATAATAATACGATTTCAAACCACATCACCAGAATTAACAGCAATTCATTAATATGCATTTTTTGAGATTTATTTCAATATCAGATTAGCCAGGCCAGGGTATAACCTTTGGAAACTCACAACTTTTGTTTGAGGGATTTAAGGGGTCGAGATTATTTTAATGGTGCAAATATGAAGGGTTGCAATAATGGTTTACAGAAAAAAGTTCCTGACGTAAATCCTTGAGCCTTTTATGTGACCTGTGCGGCCCATAGTTTAAATGAAGTTCTTATTCACGCTGCAAACGCGTTTTTAGAAATGATAATCTTTCTTGTTATTGTACCAAAGCTTTGAGTTTTCCTCCATGCATCAATTACATATTGACAGGGTCCTAAAAAATAAAATTCATATTTTAACACTAAAACCTTTTTCAGATACTATTTGAGAAAGCAGAAAACATTCGCTACAAGTTATTAGATACAGTCCAACAAAAATATATTATGCTTTATAATCCCTTTATTCTAATAACACTAGAGATTCTAAAACCGTCCACAATAATATTTGTATCAATTCACAAGGGGTTCAGAAAACCACAAATTCATAAAATGTCACAAAATTAGTGCGTTCACACAAACCGAAGACATTGAACTTGACTATAAGAGAGCTTTAGGTGCACAAAGTATAAGAACGGAATTTTTGAAAGAAGTAGAAAAAAACAACGATTTAGTTCGGAAGGAAAGTCAAAAGCGAACTCGCGGTTGAGCGATAACGCACGTGTATAGGCCAAGGGCCCTTGATCGGTAGCTGATAGCAAATTGTTTTGATCAAGCATGTGGGTTAAGTGAGAAATTTAAATCACGCAGGTGGTGTATCAACAAGGTAAAAAGTGGGTTTTCACTCTACAACTAAATCTTGGAAATTAAATCCATGGAATTGAGCACGTGCCGCGGAAGTAAACAGGTAAAATCGGCGGAGTTAAGCTGGAAATTCTTAGATTAATAAACTGTGAGTACTGATTTGAGCTTCTCTTGCTTTATTTTGGTGTACTCTTGATAAATATGTATATGCGAATCTGAAAATATATTTAGTAATTGGTTTATAGAGCGACGGCATTAGTGTTGTTTACTTCTAAGCCTAATATTATTGAAAAAGTAGCTTTAAAATTTTGAAATGCTAAGAAAGTGCGTATTATGTGAAACGCAAGCCTTAATTGTAGGATATACTACGTTAGTAAATTTCTTTGTGTAAACAATGCCGAAAGCAGACGTTAGTATTGCGCTATATATTTTTAAGTATTGTTGTTAAGGGCGCAGTACCTTTATATTTTCGAAATTTACTGTTAATAAAGTTTAAATTTTATTTGGAGTTATTATAGTATAGGTAAATGTGAAAGGAAAAAATTGTGGAAGGATATCCAGCTCTACTAGTGATGAAGTCATCTTTGCAAAAAACCGTTATTTAAGCTAATCAGTATTTTTGAGGTATGGTTAAGAAAGGTAAAATAGGAGGTGTAGACGATTTAGGAAAACCGAAAGCAAGTCGACCTATCCGGAATTTATCCTTTTCTGGGTAGCGAAAATATCTAAGGAAGTACTGGGACGAGACGGTTTGGCGCCCTTATTTTTTTCACAACTAGTAAGGCGTTTCAAAGTAAGTGGTACTTGTAAAGTAGTTTTGTATTTCGGCTAATTTTATGTGTTTAAGTTTATATTATTTTTGTCATTTTTCCCCCCGAACCCACTCCCGCACCGCTGTAGTAAGCAGGTGCATCCAGAAAATTGTTACAAGGTCTCCACTCCTTCTGGACAAATCGAGTTCGTAAGGTAACGTCGTTTTTACCCATAATAAATTCGTGAACAAGAGTAGCATCGGTATAATTGCTATCAGTATTATAATGTGCGACCGTTATTATACAAACCGCCTAGTAGAAATCTTAAACATTAAATGATGTCAATCCTCTTTGCTGGGTATTCTTACTGTAATAGATTTTTAGGTCGCACGTGTATCCATTTTGAACAAATAGCTTGTACAGTTTTATACCAAATTTACCTGTTTTATTTTTGATGTATTGCTTGAATTTCAATCTGCTGCGAAATGGCACCATAATCTCGTCAACAGAAATATTACTTTTAGGAATCAACATGGTTTGAAAACAAGTTTATTCAATAATGCTGTTATCTTATGAAGCCTATGATGATTTGTATCATGTTTGTTTAGTACATTATTATTATCATTATTGAAATGTAGCATGGATAGTAATTGTTCGAAAAGATTTCTGGTCATAATTTTCTTTACGTTTGTTGCATACGGAAAAATGTTCACTCCGGTGGTCACGTAACTGAGGAGCTGTTAGTAAATGCATCCAAATTATGACTTCAAAACGCTTCTCAAATAATTCGGCATAAGTGCGTATTCAATGTTTCGATTTAGACTTTATTGATATTAAACTTTATTTGCCTGTTTTTAAATCGAAGATTGATTTGTTCGATCCACTATGTATGATAGAACTTCGTCAGTCAAAAAGTAGTTAGAAAAAGTAGCATGGTTCTTTGCTTTAGAGAACATAATACTCGGCTTTAATACAAGAGTCAACTACATTGAATGCAAGTTGGTGTATCTATATCTTTCCATACCCAATTAGAAATAGTTCCACGTCTTCTATCTCAGACTTCTCCGCGTCACTGACCAACTATCAGATATAATTGTCTGGCTAACTATACATCATTTAGTAATCAAAATATGGAAGTTGTAAGTAAATAGAAACATTTTATTATTATTTGTATATATCTGTGCCACTTAATTCACTTACTTTCGCCACAATTTATTTTGTATCACCTTGTAATAATTTTTTACTATTGGTAATTACAATAGCATTTCTGTCTTATTTAATCTTGCTGATTACATGTTTCAGCAGCAACCGATACTATCTACGTTTTCCAATTCCTTTGACAAGTATATCATCAAAATGCTTTGACCGTTTTGTAGGAACCAACATCTACATTGAAATACCTGATATATTTTCCGCCTAAAATAATATTTTGCCTGTATTATTCATGTCATAATCGTGATACATGCAAAGCTCACTTTATAATATTTTACAACTGGTTTGTTGTAACAAATCTCATTCAAATCCCGACACGGCCGACTGCTTGAAAAATGGCAGGTGAGCATTTTTCACAAAAATTATGCCCTCGTTCGGATGAGAGGTTAAATGGAGGTCCGGTGTGTGAGTGTTGTCATGCACGTTAAAGATCCCTACCTTGCCTGGAACGACAAGGGTTCGGCAAAATTCTAAATTTCCAGGCAACAAAAAACTCGCCTCCTGGCCAATGTAGTACCTACAGGTGGAGCATTGGAAATGTAAATGAACTGTAACAAATCTCAACTTAGTTACCTAATTCTTTTTGCAAATCACTTTGTCCAGCCATGACTGTAAGTCTCTGCTTTCTATTTCTTTTGACTGAGCTATTGCTATTACCACCTAATTTGCGATGGCGTTTCGGGCTTTCCCTTTCAAACTAATTATCTGAGATTTAGTTTACTCATAACTTGGAACATGGACGTCCGATCACCCACTTTCTGCATGAAATTCAAACTCTTCCTCATCGGGCATAATTTCGTCCCCAATTAAATGCAAATATTTTTCTTCTTGCTGATAAGAATCAATTTTTAAAACTTATAAACGCAAACCTAGGGTGTATTTCGGAATTACATAGATCAGCAACGTGTATAAGCAAATATGAACATCAATGTACGACAAACACTTAACGTTTACTAAGCGAAAGCGAACAATTCCTACTACTATTGTGAAGGTTATTACAGCATTCACCACTGTTGCGACGTATTCCTATAAGACAACGCAACAAGTATACGCGGTTCAAGGGTTTAAAATTTTATATTTTGGTCGGATGCTTTCAATGCAATGTCTTGTTTAGTTTTAAAAAACCCTTAAATTCCTTTTGCCTGAAATTAAACAATATTTAATTGTACACTCACGTAATAAATAGTTTTTAACGATAAAAAACTTCTCTCGTGCATCCTACAACGGGTTATACAAGGGACACTATTTATGTATTAAGAACTGGCAACACTGGTATTGCCAGGTAAAATCTGAAATTGCCATTGTAAGGTTTGAAATTTTTGAGATTATAAGTACTCGGAACGTTTTGATGTGCGAGCACTAGTTGTGTTTTTGCAGTATTTAAAATTTCATTTCAGCCAAAATATGAAATTAACTCGCGAGAATTTTTGAGCTATGATTTATTAAGACTTTTGACGTGGTCTAACTCAAGAACAATGTGTCAATCATCTGAATTCAACTTTTAGCGATGAAGCGCCACCCTCAGCCACTGTATATCGCTGGTACACTGAATTCAAACGTGGACGTAGTTCGCTCACGGACGAAGTTAAGAAGGTCTTCCAAAATCGGTCGTTGTGCCGAAAAATATCGATGCTGTGCGAAAACTAATTGAAGAAGATCGTCATGTGACATATCAAAAATCGAGAGACTTTTAAGCATTAGTATGACTAGCATACATAAGATTTTGCACAAACATTTGTGTGTTCGGAAGCTGTGTGCGCGTTGAATTCCACATTTATTGACAGATGCTCAAACAATGCTCGTGTTGATTGGTACCGTAAAATGATTTCAACATACAACTCTGGTGCACCCAAAACGGTATACAACATCGTCACAGATGACGAGTCTTTAATTTAGGCGTATGAGCCAGAAAGAAAAGGCCAGTCGGCAGTTTGGGTGTTTAATGTGAAGCAAAACCAAAACAAGTTGTTCGTTCTCGAAGCGTTAAGAAGCAAATGGTAGCGTTTCTCTTCACGAAAACTGGTCCTGCGGCAACTGCGGCTCTCGAAAATAAAAAGACCGTTAATTCAGCGTGGTATACGACCATTTGTTTGCTTTAAGTTTTCGGTAAATTGAGAGAAACCAACCCAAAACGACGAATCATTTTGCATCATGACAATGCGAGCTCACACACATCACATGCAACAAACGAATATTCAGACACACAAAAGATCGAATTGATGGGTCATCCGCTTTCGGCCCGGACTTGGCACCCAATGACTTCTTCTTGTTTCCAGTAATTAAAGATAAACTGTGTGGACAACGATTTTCATCGCCCGACGAAGCAGTTAAGGCCTTCAAAATTCATGTTTTATAGCTACCATCTTCTGACTGGATAAAGTGCTTTGAAGGGTGGTTCAATCGCATGCAATGGTGTATAGATCTTAAAGGAGATTATTTTGAAAAGCAGTAAAAGTATTTTTCACCAAATTCATTTGTTTATTCTTTCTATTCTCAATACATAAATAATGTCCCTGGTATATGTTATATATGTTAAAAAAGGTGGGAATAATATATATTAGAATTAAAAGTTATAGTAGATTCCGTTTCCAATTCTGAATACAAAACGACGTAACCTATTTATTTAAGGCATTACGTTCTTTGACTGCGATATCAGAAATGAGTTGGCATTTCCTTTCACGCCTAAAATATAATATAATCTGGTGTTAAGATTAAATTAGGAAATGCCCTAAGGTCTCGATTTTTTGCGGCTTATGGACGAACCGATGTAATCGTGGATTCTATGTCTAACCATTATGAATTGAAATAGACCTGCGTGTGTAGTTCTTTGAGAATAACTTGATAAATTATTTGAAAGCATGCCAGTTGTGTTTTAATAATTTTGTATCTGTAGCACCAAACGAAAGCTTCTGAATAGGTATTGCAGTTTACTGAATATACAGGTTGAGCCAACTAAGACAACACTTTCAATAACGCAAAACTTATAAAAGATGCAAAAAATATTTTATACAAAAGTGTTAGAAAATGTCACAAAGTATTGTTCATTAATATTTTTGTTTATACACGGTGCACAAGTTTTTATGTAACTTTGCTTGCAAGTTCAACAAGGAATGTTACCAGTACTGGATTATGAAACTGTAAGCTAGGATAGAAGCGCTACCGGCAGATACAGCTCAAATACGTGGAGTTTGGTTGTGTTAAGAGACCTGCTGTTAGAAGGAAAAAATGGAGAACTGGTGTTCCTGGAAGTTCTTAACATTTACGATATGAACCAAACCGTAAGTAAAGTAGAGCTTTTATGTTTAAAATTTATGATAATGTACGTGTGAATTACAAATGTAAATGGCTTTGCATTCATGTAGAGGGAAATTAACAAAATATAAAAAAGATTATTTTGTTAGACTTATGGAATAGCGACAGAACTCGTTTTGTTTTAAAGTTAAGTATAATATTACGAGACATGAAGTTTGAACATTTCTAAAATTAGGAAATAGGTTTGTATTAATTTTAACGTATGTTTTTATAAACAATTGAATGACGAAGGGAAACTGGTATTTAACTGTTTTCTATGTATTGTTATTAAGAGCACTTCTATAAATGAAATTTAAAATGTCTTGTATATTAATATTAGAAATGGAACCAACGATGTGATAGTATTATTGACTTTTTACTAATATTTTTTCTTTAGGATTTATTATAGTAATACCTGGCCAGTTTGAAGTGAGGAAATTAGTTTTTTTAGGAACGTATATTTGTATTTACATTGCAAACATGCAATCTTAACAAAAGTTAATTTTGGTTGAATTTATTTGCATTTATTTATGAATTAGATAAAAATAGATAATTGTGAAAGGATTCCTTGTCTTCCCGGTGATGAAAATTTATTTGGAAGAGGCACTTTATTTTAAAAATTTATTTTACATCACAAAATGTAATGAGTGTTTTTAAGGTGTTGTAAAAAAAGGTAACGTAAAGCGAGATAAATTTAGGAAAAAAAGCAAAGGAAACCGTGTAGGAAAAATATCAAAGGAATTGCTGAGATAAAACGGCTCGACTTTCCACAATTATGACAATAGAAAAAGCATTTTAAGGTAAGTGGTCATTATAATATATTTTTATTTCAGCCACTTCAAAATGTTTGTAATGTCTGTAATTAGCCGGTGTACCCTTAAAAATTGATAAGGGGTTCCCGCCCTTCAGGGCAAATCCAAATTTATAACATAACGCTTATTTTACCCGTAACGCATTTGTAACACTAATTTCTGACGTTTTGGCGTTTCAAGCTGGATTATTTTCAACTTTTAATTGGAAAAATAGATTGATTCCGCACAAATTTTTAATTATACTTTACTTCATTTCTATAATTTTTTAAATAACTTGTAACGTTCTAAAATTTTTACGATAGGGTGTAGTGTCACTCATTAGTTTATCTATAGTTTATTGATTAGATTCTTTAATTAAATTTAATTGTTCACGAATCGTCATAACCACTCCCAAGGAAGTCTCCAGGAAGTCAGTTAGCTGTTTGTCAAATTAGATTTTTCTTATTTCCACAGGCCATTTTCTAGAATTCCTAACCCCGTGTCTTATATTAAAACATGACACCTAAGTTTATTTTGTTATCATTATATTGTGGTAAGGGTTACAAAAATAACGATCCAATGGAAGTGACGTCGAACATACTATTAGCGACGTTAAAAAGTGATATGTATAACATATATTACAAACTAAACCTTACGGAGATTTCTGTGGCACCTGTGAAAAAGAGAAAGAAGAACTGCAGTCAAAAACAATTTTAACAAATTACTGAGTCAGGATGAAAATTTCACTTTGAAAGTTTAAAAGAAAAAGATTTTACAGAAGTATAACGCTGACATCCTACTGAAAGACAAATTGGAATATGGACTAACACTATGGGGTATTAATTCAGAAAATTTGAGTGGCCGATTTGTGAAAAACGTGACTAAAAATGATTAGAGTAGAAACTGAAAATGATCGATTTTAACAGTTAGATTTAGTTTCATTTACAGCTATATTTGGAAAAAAACTAGTGATGGCTGTAAACACAGCGTTCTGAAACAATAACGCAGCTCTACTTCACAGTAGTTTCGTTATTTTTAACGTTAACTTCAATATCAAAATATGGAATAGAATCTATTGGAGGTATTTCAGCAAAAAATAATTTAAAACGAGTCAAACGAAAGCTGTTGGCAAGTATGTCAGATTTTCAACTCAATGCAGAAACGTATAATCGTTCTGCAAATAAAACATTAATGTGGTTCCTTATAAACAAATATTTAATAAACAACCGGACAGAACTAATCAACACATTAAAAAACGAAAAATGAAACAATAGCAAGAACACACATTAAGAGTTTACACCACAGTAATGGCGAATATGCTTGTTAGATTAGTAGAAACACGGACAAAATTGGTTACCATTATAAAAATTACAACTACGTGTAGCAGAATTCGGTACAGGAACCTATGAAGCTAAGAAAAGAACAGGGAAACGTAAAATCTGAAATGATATTACTAGCTTTCTAAACTACGATACTATTTTCTTAATTAGTTATTGTCAAAGTTCTATAATTAAGCACTAATTGTTAGTTTATATTATCACTACAATAATTTGTATCAATAGTAGATCATATCACATTCTTCAAAGTCGCAAACTAGAACATATTGTAGTCAAAACTTTAATCAGAATCTATATCAAAACTTAATTAAAATTGAACTCCAATATCCACAACGGCAATTTATATACATATTCAAAACAACTAGACTAATCTAAAACGTACCAGAAATTATGCAAATAACATTTCGAGTTTACTTATGATAATCTAAATAACTCTTAAATGTAAAATTCATATCTATCAATTAAAACCTGTAACAATTTTTTTGAAGACTGCAAATCTTCTAAGATTATTTATTGAATACGCTGTTTGGTCTATTTAACTAAACACTTAAATATTGTTATGCAAATAACAATTCAGATTGGAACCGTGTAGCCCAATCACAAGACAGAAATTATTCCATAGTGCTGGTCTGTTTGCTATCAACAAACGTTGACCGTTTGAATAGACTCTTCAATGGCAAGCGACGTTGAAATTACTTGTGCGCATAAGACAAACAGGTTAGTCTGGCAAGGGCATTCGATAAAGAAACACCATGCAGCGGTATTGTGTTTTCGCCAGCAATTTACGTGTGGTCATAGGCGTAGCCACTTGGTCAAGTGCAACATGCACTTGAGTTATAGTGTTTTTTTCTAATAATGGTAAGCACATTGAATATTTGTTAAATCTAACTAAATAATTCTGTTATAACGCTCTAAAGGATAACGATATTTTTAAAGAAAAATGCACTCTAAAGTATTACGATAATTTGTTAAAGATCTGTTAATATGTTTAGTGATATAATAGCGTTTAAGCGCTCTATAGACTTTTGGTAAAAATTATCCAAGCCTGTTAATTTTGCTTCACTAAATTTATAAAACGTGCTTCAAGAATTTTCTAAGTATGACCTCAGAGAACTTCTAATAATAATTTTCTTAAAAGCTTGTTAATATTGATTTCAATAAATTCATAAAATTAACCTTAATGGTTAGCAAAAACCCGGTCTTTGTTATGATTAAACTTTATTATCGGTAATGCAATAATAATACTGGAGATTTAGCAAAGATAAGTTTCCGAATTTACAAGGACAAATAGCAAAATTGGATTCTCCGAATTACGGTCGAATTGACTATCTTAATAACAATTGGAACACCGTTAAAGACAAAGTATTTTGGATAGCCCGTTGAATGGTTGTTTTCGTTTCAATTTAGGTGCAAGAGATACATTTTACGTTTGTATAAATGGTTCCAGGAAAATTCCAGTTTATTACACCATAAAATGTGGACCGTGTATTGACGTCACTTGTCTGTCAAAACACCGTATGTCAGCACATCTGGTTTAGCTAGTGTAATAGTCTCTACGTAATTAAGAACATCGTTGTGCAAGGTAAGCTTTTTTATTTTACTTTTACATGACGACCGCAGTTGGTCAATATTGACACAAAACAGGATATAGGAAACAACATTCTAACAACCTACAATTCTGGTTTTGCTTTGTAGTCATAATAACTTTTGATATTTTGAATTTATCACATTTTAAATTAAGGGTTATACCTTATATTATTACGAATGAACTTAAACATTTTAATTTAGTACTAGCTAAATATTTCATTTAAATGCAAAGATACATAAAGTAGTTATGAAAACTAAAAATTATTAGACTTTTGAAATTCTAATAAACATTTGTAAACCAAATAATAGATCTGATATTTTAAGAACTTAATTTAGAAAGCCTTGTAAAGATGCTTAACACGTCAGTGATATTTTGGTTAATTCTTGGTGAATATTGTTATAATTTTTTCATTCTATAATTGTGTAGAAGGAACTAAACTGTCTTTTGATATATATATATATATATATATATATATATATATATATAAAACAATTACTTAAACGAATTAAATGAATGTTCTTTAATCAAATATTGAATATTCTGTACAAAATTGTATTACTAAGAACTTCAATATTTGATTAAAGAACATTCATTTAATTCGTTTAAGTAATTGTTTTATTTTGAACAACTGAGTTCAAGAATAGGGTAATTAAATCAATAGATAAAAAGCTTAAATACCCTTTACTAATTGAATGTTTTTTTGCTCTTACTCGACTAAGGAGCACTAGTAGTACCTTCAAGAATTTTAATATCAAAATTGTGTTTATAATAGTGTTCAAATTATTGATATTAATAGCTATTCTTTTCTTTATAGTATAAGGTAGCAAGAGTACATCTCTTGTGTCCTTCTTTGTTATATTAATAATACTTTTTACAGCTGCTGCTTAGACAGTAAATACGATATTTTTCTCTAAGGACTTCCAAGTCCCCCCTTAGGGTAAAACCGTGTTTAGAGAACTTAAGGACTTGGTGGCGCCTTTTTTGTAGCCCTATTTTAGTATTACTAGAGTCAGCAAGTAAATAATGTTTTGTCATAAGAACCACGACCAATCCTCATAAGCGCTACTCGAGGAATAGACCCCTCGCATAGTCGGAAGATAGTTAAGGTTCCATCTTTTTAAAGGAAATGCCTTTACATAAAAGATCTGAAGAGGACAATAATTATAATAATTTTAAATTTTTGTTATAAACCATATGAAAGATGATGTGTCGCCGGGACCTATCAATCATCTTTAGTGTACACGCGTTTCGTTTAGATTTCAATGTAATCAGTCTAGTCCGAGGCAGACTGATCGGCGCTACACTATCTATTGAAAAGGTGACTACTTTAGTCACATGTTTACTTTATATAGATTGTAGCGTTTTACAAAATAGAACTCCTAATAGAAACCAACTTTCAGCAATACGGAATGTTCATAATAATAAAGCTCAATGCTTAAGCCGACGGCCTTGCTTTAAATTTCTATCAGTCATAGCATTTTCACCTAAAAACGAACTAACTACTGCTGTAAATAAAGCGTTGACAATGTTACTTTAAACCATTGGCCATGTTGTCAAATATTTGAAAATTGTTTCGACTTAATAACATTATGTAGTCAGATGGTATCTCAAACGTATTACAACTGAATAGTATAAAATACGTTGTAAAAGTCCTAAATTCCACTAATTGACGTTTATCAAGTTGATATCATAAAATTAATAAATCATGCTAAACGCAAAGTGCAGAACTTTGTCAATATAGTAAATTTTAACTTTAGCTAAAATTTACAATTTTTAAAGTTGTATACTAGTTTACAAATTTTTATCCTTGGGCATTCTAAATGCCCTTTATGCTTTCACTTGCATTCGCCCTAGTTCAGAAACATTAAGGAAGCACGAAATTGGTATCGATTTTGTATCCGAATGCGACGCTCGTTCGTCTACAAATTGAACAGATTACACGATTGTTTTCGAACCGTTCTAACATTAAACAAGTCTGTAAAGTTTGAGGGTCAGTGGGATAGATTATACCGCCATGCACATTATCGGCCTTTTTTTCAGAACTACGCTCAATAAAAAATTTAAGAGTTAATTTCGTATGTCATCCAACATTTGCTAGTAATTTGTTTTTGTAGAGCAGAGGGAGATGCATCGAAATTTTGGAACAAATAATGTTCCTCAAGGTCTAATTAAGCATTGAATTACATGATGAAGCTCTACACGAGTAATTTATTTAAAAATAGCTTTGATACCAGCGACTGTTCGTGTTTAGATTAGTATCAGCGTCCCTGCTGAAATAGTAATTATTGGTTATTGAAGGAGACAGTTGTGTTCTGTTAACGTTTGCTTTTTTCTTTTGTTCCGATGTAACGGTAGATCCCTACAGAAACGTACTCTTGAAATATAAATCTAAAACTATGATCGTTTGTAAGTTTCTTATTGAGGGATCTTGCACTTTTCTTTTATTACGTTCCCATTGTGTCTCGTTCATAAACGTGTAGTGGCGTCTGACCATACCCTAACGTCATCGTGAATTCTTATAATGGAGACTGTACTTACGCTCATGCCCTACATCGGTTAATACCCATCTAGTCGTTAACTATTCTATAGCAGGTTTCTTTATCTAAATCTTGCCAGGGTACATTACTCTGACTCTATCCTCGATAGCGGTAATCCTGTAACCCAAATCTGTCTCGTTATTATGCCTCAGGGACACATAAGTAGGTCTGCAATTTTAACAAAACTGAATTTATGTTAGAAAATGACGTTGTTGAACTGTCAAAAAGTAATAAATATCATTTCACCATTATTAGGTCTTCTGTCCTGGAACTGGTTAGACGCGTACCTCCATTGATTCCTATTCTGAGCTAACCTGCACATTTTCCTAAAATTCTATAGCCTACATTTTTCACTATCTGCAAGCAATAGCCTGATCTAGGTCTACATGTACCTCCCTTTTTTCCTATTTCTGCATGTAGTATATCTCGCACTATTCTCCAAATGCCTTAGAATGCGTTTTGTTCTATGTCTGCTATTATTTTTGTTTTCCAAAGAGATCGTTCTTCCCTACTATTCCCAGAACCTCTTTGTTATTAACTTTGTCCATGTTATCATTATCATACATCTGAAGCACCGCATTTCAAAAGATTTCTACCTTTTTACTGTCTGCTTCTCTTGTACAGTGCTGTGCTCCACACATATTCTTTCAACAATTTTTTCTTTGTTTCTATGTTTTCTGTCTTTAAACATAGCAGCTACTCTTTCTTGCTAGATACAACTCGGTTCCCCTTCTATTGCTTTCTAAATATATACCCCATTTCATCGAAATTCAGTGGTATGTGAAGGGTGTTAACAAACCTGTAGCTACCAAGATCTCCCATCACTTAGTCATTTGCCGAGATAGCTTGCCAATAAATCCTTTCGCACAATCAACATTAGTTGAAAATATTGTGAAACCAACACCTGTAGTTGTTTATAATAATCATCAGGTTTAAGTGCAATTATCATTTTTCGTCATTAGGTTTTCCGGGTTGGCACTGGTTGGACGGGTACCTCCAATGATTTCAATTCTGAGCTAGCCTACACATTTCCTTGAAATTCCTACAGCCTACATCTTTGGTTATCTGTGTGCTATAGTCTAACTTAGGTCTATCTCTATCTATCTTTTTTCTTATCTCTGCTTCTATTATATTTCGCATTATTCCCTTATGCTTTGGTATGTGACCTATCATTCTATTTCTCATATCTTTTTACAGCTTTCCACATATTTCTTTCTTCCTATAGCATTTCTAGAATATGTTTGTTGTCTCTGAACGTAGTAGGTGGGTTTCTTGTTAAACACAGCACGGCTTTGTGCTAATCTTTGTTTTATATTTTTTCTTGCGTTATACGGCTTCCTAGCTAGCAAAACTCCTTACCCTCTTGTAAGTTCTTGTTTCCTATTTGTATTCTCGTTTTTGGTTTATTTTTCTCTCCTTTACATACTAGTACTTCAGTTTTGATTTTGTTAATTTTTGTATCGTATCTCTCTGCTAGAATTGTTTCAATTTCATCAAGAGCTGTGTCTAACTCTTCCTTGCTAGATGCCAATACTGCTATATTATCTGCAAATCTAAGCATACCATTTTTTTGTACTTACATAATAATTTCAAATGCCTTCTTGTATTTGACAGTATTAATTGTCTCTTCTGTGTACAAGTTAAAATTAAAGAGGATAGGGCATATTCTTGTTTCACTTTTTTCCTAATATTTACTTCTCTAAGTTCTCACTCTAATTCTATTATCCCTGTTTGCTATTTGTATAAGCTATGTACTATCTGGCTGTCCCTAAAACTCATTCCAATCTTTTTAAGTATTTCGAATATTTTTTCCATTTTACTTTAACGAATGCGTTTTCCATATCTACAAACCCTATATAAAAGATTTCTCCTTTTTATATTGTCTTCTCCATTATCATCTTCAGAGTTTTAATAGCCTTCCGTATTTTCCTGCTTCGCCTAAACCCAAATTGATCTTCTCCTAGTATTTCTTTAGCCCGTTTCTCCATCCGTCTTTGTACAATTCTAGTTAGTATTTTTGACACATGTGCTGTCAAACTTATTGCTTGAAAGTTTTCACATTTACCCGCACCTTTCTTTTATCGTATAGTGTCTATGGTGTTACGTTTGAAATCTTTGGGTATCTCGCCTGTCTTATACATATACCTTACAAGTTGGAAGAGACGTTCTGTTACTGCCTGCCTGCCAGCTTTTAAATTTTCTGCTTGCATCTTATCTATACTCGGTGTCTTACCATTTTACAGAATCTTTAATGCTAATTCAAACTTATTTCTAAGTATAGGATATACCAGGCCATCCTATTCAAAGTCCGATTCCTGTTTTAGTTTTAGTACTGTTAGTTTCTATCTTGCGTATAAATTCCCTATATATACTTGCCATTGACCCATTTTCTTTACATTTTTTATGATGAAGTCTCCTCCCGCGCATCTTATATTTTTGCTATACGGTTTTATTTCTCTAAAATTCATTTCAATTAGTTTGTGTGCTTCGTTTGTCTTTTTTATTCTATATAAGTTTGTATCTCTTTACACTTTTCATCAATCCATTGTTCTTTAGCTTCTTTTCTATCATTTTTCGGGCCGGGCCGGGCCAAACGATTCGGGCCGGCACGAATTTTTCGGGCCGAAAAACGCATGAGTAGATACTCCACCGCCCTTTCACTTCAATCTCACATTGAGTAAGTAAACGTTCTTAATTATATTTTCACATAAGTGTCTTCATGAACCCATTAATAATCAGTTTTTCGTCTTGTTTAGTGTAAAGGAGACGTGATATTATAACTCACTTCTTATCCCAAATATTTTTTTCTAGTCCTATTTAATGTCCCTCATGTTGTACTTTAGGCAAGTTAAAAATGCTCAGGACATCGAACTAGGTGATTTATTCATAATTCAAAAGTTTGCACGATTTATATTATGTATATGTATATACTTTAATTTCAATCATGCGGCGAACGTCGATATTATCAATCGCGTGTATAGTTTATGTCTACCGCCTAAAACACCAGAGAAGTATTGCAACGTTCATTTTACCAATTTTCCCTTATTTGACATTTACACATGCGCAATTAACACACCTTAAAATATAGGACACCTTTATTTAATTTAAATACAGGCAAGGAATGCTTTTATTTAAGGCGCCTTAATTTTGACATATACCAAATGCCTAACGTACAAACTTACATTTAATTGTCTGTTTTGTCTATAAATATTGTGAAATTAAATGGCTTTTTGTAGTGTTATTTCCGTATTTAAATTTAGAGATATATTGTCTAAGTTTGTAACACGAAAAAGATATAAAACGTCAACGCTCTAAATACGAGGTTGCTGTTTTGTAATGCTTTTCCTAAAAGTAAGGGGTAAAAATCTTTTTGAAAACAGATATGCTATGGACTTGGGAAGAAGTAAAAAACAGTGTCTTAAAGTAAACTCGAAGGGTATTCCGTGAAAACACTTTGACAACACATACAAATGTTATGGAATCAGTGGGAAATGAAAAACTCAAATAATAAAAAAAGGTTTATCTTTGTGTGAATTAAATTTTTTTGATCTTTTCCAATATAGTTAAACATGTATTATAGGTCCCCTTATCACAAAAGAGTTTAATTCTTTATTCATTTTTAAAACATAACCTATAGATATAGAATACTAAACATATATGTCAAAATAAAGAGTAAAGGAAAAACACTTACTCTGAAATAGTGTAGGAAATTACTATGCAGTACTAGCGCGGTCTGATATTTTTCAGGAATTTTTAAGAATACTGTCGGTGTTTTAAATATATCATTTCCATAGCATCGTGTGATATAAAGCCACTATATAAAGATATAAATTCTAGCTATAGCTTAATCAGTTAAGTAAAAAATTTTTGTAATAAAATCATGCAAACGGTTGCACCTTGACCACGAAATTATTTTAGCGACCTCGAGATTATATTGCTTCCGTCGCAAGCGATCTATGCGATAAACCTTCTCTCGGTACACTAAAAAATCAATTTCCGCCTTGATATACAAATAACTAATTAAACGTTACCATGTAATATATATTAATTAACGTTAAATTTTTTACTGCTGCATGTATTTTAAAATAACGATTTCAATAAAGCTTTCGAAAAAAAAACGTTAATCGTCTATTCGTAGACTATAGTTATAGCAGATACTTCTAGGGTACTTGAAATTTTGAATTTCATACTTTGTATACTTTGATATTATCACCAGTAACGTAACTAGCCTTTTGTTTGGGGAAGAGGGAGGGGCGCACTAAATAGCCATTAATCATTTTATAAATTCAACTTAATTTTTAGCGTTTTCTAAACACCCTTCTTGGAGTGGGCTAGAATATTTACGGGGGGGGGGTAGTCTTTTAAGTTCCTTACTCTTTAGCTGCGTACATGATTATCACTTAATTTATTGTTGAATAGAGAAATTGGTTGCAGATATAGTTTTTTATTTATTGCAAGAAAATATATAATAATGCCATTATCGAACTCATAAAAACCCATAAAAAAAGGATAAAGTAAATAAAATTTTATTGGTATATAAAAGGAATTATGTACTGATTCATACCTTTTGGTAATAATTTTTTAAAAACTTTTCAACCTAAAACAATTACTTCATTTTACTTCTATTCAATGAGATAATATGTATTTCTAAAAAATAAGGTATCCTCTACATACCACAATTTGAAAATCCAACTTTTTTTAAGGATACATTCGGTATATTATTTGACTTTCAGGTTCCTTAAGTTCTAATAACATTAGGTACCAATTTTCAATCGCTTGTGACATTAACCGATGAAGTTTGGTACCGTTTATACTATGACCTATAAACAATTTATTTAATTTTTAGCATTCAGTAATTCAACAAAAGTGTTAAATCTTGAACTTTGGCACGATTTGTCAGTCGGTCAAATAAAAATTTATAAGAACTAGAATAAAGACAATCAAATTATAGGTCAGAGTTCAATTCCAAAAGTTTCAATTTCTCAAAGTAAAAAGGCCATAAATATCCGTCTGTAACAATTTCATAAACATTGAAAATTGCTAAACATTTTGTACTTTTGTTACATATTTCTAGGATTTTTTAAAGAATCAAAAATCAAATAATGTACTACGGTATGTTCCAGTAAAAGATATAGCCGATCCGAGGACAGATCCACCTTATGGGATCCACCCATTGGATCCACCCGATCCACTTTTTACATGTAAATTCCCATAAGGAGGATCTGCTAAGTCTTATTTTTAAGGGATTTCCTTTTTGCTCCCTCCTTGGTCCCCTCATTGCTCGGACACGCCCACATTAACCATTTTGATTACGTCACACCCGCCTTCTTTCCATCCGCGAAACAAATCTTTCTCCACATTTCCACCCACGAGATAAATCTATATTGTTTGATTTCAATTAATATTAGATTTTTTTCAGCTACCTGAATTTCTAAGAATTTTTTAGATAGCATCATCCCTCAGGGAGCTACCCCAAATTTAAGATTTTTTACCGTTAGCATTCTGAACCAAATAGATTTCTTCGACTAGCCATTTCCACCAACGAGATAAATGTGCCTTGTTTGGTACCAATTAATATTAGAATTTTTTC
Source organism: Platerodrilus igneus (assembly GCA_036346225.1). Taxonomy (NCBI): domain Eukaryota; kingdom Metazoa; phylum Arthropoda; class Insecta; order Coleoptera; family Lycidae; genus Platerodrilus; species Platerodrilus igneus. The sequence continues at coordinate 170,019 of JARFIW010001242.1, forward strand.
AGCTACCTGACTTTCTAGGAATTTTTCTTATATCATCATCCCCCAGGGAGCTACCCTCATTTTAAGATGTTTTGCTGCTAGCGATTTTTGCGGGTCCGCATAAATTTTTTATCCATGCGATACGTCAAATTAGTCTAAAATTTTACGCACAATTCGCATCTGTAAACAGATTTAAAATAGGACCACCCTTTACCGTTTTACACACATACCTTCTAGCGAGAATATCGCCACCGCACCACTACTCGCTTTTAATGTCATACCATACTTTTATCTTGTTTAGCTCATCTTTTGAGATAAATATATCTTGTTTGGTATCTATTAATATTAGATTTTTCTCAGCTACCCGAATCTCTAGGAATCTTTTAGATTGCATCACTCCTCAGGAAGCTACTCTTATTTTAAGATTTTTTACTAGCAGCAATTTCTAACCGTCCTTGTAAATTGTTTAGCCATGCGATACATCAAATTAGTCTAGAATTTTACGCAGAATCCGAATCTGTAAATAGATTTAAAATCGAAATATTTCTTACTGTTTTACACACATATCCTCTAAATTATAACTTTTCTGCAGCTCATACCTAAAAGGAAATCCAAAAACCATTCTTAAAACTTTTTATTACAGACAATTTTTACTAATACAGTTTAAATTTTGTAAACCACATTTCTAAATACATATTCACAATTTTTATTCTTAACCTAGGACTACTCACATCGGCTTATACTTATTAATATTTATTTCTAAATAGAGCACCTTTTCCAAACACCAACCGGACCCACGTGTCTTAAATTGCTCTGATTTTGTTTTCATGGTTTCGCTTAAGACCTCGTACATGTTTTCCAGATTAGTAGAAAACGTTATAACCATATTTTTTGTGTTGAAGAATTTCACATTGGTAGTCTCTTTCCCCATTTTTGTGAAGACGCTGTAGAGTTCGCAATTAACTTTTATTGCTGTATGTTGTGTTCTTTTTTCATTAAGTAATCGAATAAAGCACTCTTTCTGCTTTTAAAGAAACTCGGACACTCCATCGTCGACACTGGCGTTCTTTATGCGATAGCTAGCCATACGGTTGTTAAACGCTGTGCTAACCATTTCTACACCATCGTCGCTAGTACCGGTAACTGTTGCATTTTTATGTCTGTTGCTCCTCAAGTGTGCGGCATACGTAGTCTTTTCCATTTGAAATCACATACTTTACACATAATTCGTGATTGTTTCGTACAAAACCGTTTAACAGCTGGCGGAGCTGAACGTTTACGGCTTAATGACATACCGTGCTGTTTTTCCTTGTGTCGCAGTAAGTTGTCTATTCTCTTAAAAGCGATACGGTAAGACACACAGTTTAAGTACTTTGCTGCTGACGGATGTATAAGCTTAACCGTGGACGATGTTACACCACAACATTTGTTCTGGTGCCGTTTGAGAGCATTTTTCCAGGTATAGGAAGCACCGCAAAAATTGCAATTAAAAATATTTTTGGAGGGCATTTTAGTACAAAAGAAAAATCCGCACTATAGGACTTTGGTGAAATTTGTAAGCGAACTAACTTATAACTAATGAGTTTACTCTTGCGTACCTGCTTTATGTACCCTATAGAATGCAAACCGAAAGTTTCCGAAGACAGCCGAACGAAGTTAAGGATTCGGCGTAGAACTAAATGACGTCATCTTTTGCCAATTCTTGCTGCTTGTCCAGTACATTTAACACCAATGCATGCGCCCGGTTCGCATCGTCCATGCTGCGAATGCAGTTAGTAGAAACACCGGCAACGTCTTTCATGTTATACGGGTCAGCAATCACATCGTGTGCAGTTTAAAAATCCAAAAGGGTGGCAGCTCACGCACACAAATTGGCTGCAAGTCGTGCGGTAGAAGATGCAGTGCTACTACAAACAAAAACTTAATAAAACACTTTAAACCTTTACTAAGAGAATACCAAGCTTGTTGTCTACAGGATACTTACTAATAAAGCAATTTAATTTTAAATAACTTCTACGTCATATTTTCGGAAATGGTAGGCTTGAATATTTTCTAAATGAATCACCAAGCGAAAGTATATGCTTAGCGGCATTAAAATTAACCATTAGTTTCTCATTTTACAAGCGCGGCTAATTATAGTTTAAAATTTAATTTGTTTTAAATAACGAATTTGAATACTTTACATAGAATTTGTGGTTGTTTTGTACAAGACCCTTTAACAGCTGGCGGAGCTGAACGTATGTTGCTTAATGACATACCGTGCTGTTTTTCCTTGTGCCAAAATGTGGAGTAAGCTATCGGACAAGCTACAAAATAGCTGCTGTTTAGTGCATAATAACCTACTACAGTACGTGTATTGGGGAAATGGTAATACAAAGAACTTTTACGGGCTTGCAAATTAAGTTGTCCGAAAAACCAGAGGAAAGGGAAAAATTGACAAACTATGTGCTTTGGGCTTTTAGTTTTAACTATTTACCTATAAATTATTTGGAGATAGTAGAGGAGGAGGACAGCCAAGATAAAATAAAAATCTTACACAAGTGCTACATTAAAGCAGGTAGTACATATTTTACACAATCTGCAACACCATATTCTACAATTCCAAAAGAAATAGTCATTTCGGAATTGGGGTTGATAGATACGCCTAACATTCGCCCAGAGTTTGTACGACAACGCGTAAATATTGGCAGTAAACTCTATCCGTTTACGCTAAAGGAAATTGCCCCATTATGCATGTCATACGCTGTAAGTGAAAGAAAAAGACAACTGGAATTAGAGGAAATGGATGCAAAAAGGCGAAAGTTGAACTACATGGAAAACACTGCGACAATACGCGAACAACACAAAGATGTGTTAGACAAAGAACATCTTGTTAGAGAAAATGAGAAAAAACTAAAAGATTATTTTATGTGCCGATGGACTGACTTAAATACATCCGGGTTGTACAAGCTGTATGCATTTGCGGTTAGTAAGAAAGATTCTTTTAGTTATGTAGGCGTCCTACCGGAAAATAATGGTACTAAATCCGTATACTTTTTAAAAGATTATTCTAAAAACGTATTTATCAAAATGGCAGATAACAAAGACGAACTAAGGAATGTGGGTTTTGTAACCTTGGCGTACACCACACGCAAAGGGGTTCCGCTAAACATTGAATATTTGCCTAGTAAAGAACTTTTAAGATCATTTAAAACCGAGGGTCTTACAACCTATAACGACCATATATTCCCAAAACGGGTGGGCATGTAACTACGCAACAGTGCGTGGAAGAATAAGGATTCTCTCTAATAAGAAATTAAAATTTCCATGTACGTAGCACCAGTCATTGGGAAATGGTAAAAATGTTAAACCTATAAAGGCGATTATTAATTGTTGTTTAGAAAAATAGTAGTTTTCTTGGACTAAATAAAATAGCTTAGGCTGATTAATGTATATGGTTACATATTCTCGTACACATCTACATACATCTGCTTACGTCCACATACAGACATGGCATGCCGGTAGTTTTTGTTTAACAAATAGTAGGAAAGATACGTTAGGTGTTAGTGCGTGGAAACTCATCGGATCGTTGGATTAAAAAAAAAACGGTGCGGTGGAATGTATGGCGGTTCCCGTTAGAATAATCGAAAGTGGTTAATCAATCGTACTAAATATTTAAATATGCGAAAGTGTAAAAGCTTACATAAGCAAAATTTAATTATCAGACAAAAAAGTGCGCGATGGGCTACACTTATAAAAAAAGTATAGAATGGTGCTCTGCAGCGGTCCTAGCAGTAAAAAAACGACTGACTTTTTCAGAATAGCAGTAGCGCAGAGAAGGGGTAAGCTTGTATTATACAGTGCACTGTTACTATAAATAATGTTAGTTTACCGGTAGCTCGAACGTGTAATTGATCACGACTTATAGATCCCTCGGAGGTTTAAAATTCTGAGACCATTGTCGTTTGAAAAATGTTTGGAAATTATCAAAACAGGAGCGGGTCAAAGTATAAGTTAGATGGATGATTGACCGAGTTTTTTCTACCTTTTACAAGGGAATCAAAAGTTAACATACATCGAGCATCTAATTCTCTATTTGGGTGGTTGCGATTATTTGTCGGTTCTAGAAATAATTACGTGCTCCCGACCGCTATGCGGAAAATTTGGTTCTAGGAAATGAGCAACCTACGAAAGTACAGAATACTTGGTATGAATGCTAATTGGTTTAGTGACCGCCCTTGTGCACTCTTCGAGTGTCTTCGGCGATCTTCGATTGTTTCCAAAATGTACATAAACTATGGCGCTATACATGGAGGCTGGTCGAAGGAAAATGTTATCCAAAAATATTTTTAATTGCAACTCTTGTGGTGGTTCGTATACCTAAAAAAATGTACTCAAACGGCACCAGAACAAATGCCATGATGTAAGATTGTCCACGGCTAAGCTTATACATCCGTCAGCAGCAAAGTACTTGAACTGTGGGTCTTGCGATATTGCTTTTACGAGGATGGCAACTTACTACGGCACAAGAAAAACAGCACGGTATGCCATTAAGCCATATACGTTCAGCTCCGCCAGTTGTTAAAGGGTCTTGTACAGAACAACCACAAATTCTATGTAAAGTATTCAATTTCGTTATTTAAAGCAAATTAAATTTTAATCTATAATTAGCCGCGCTCGTAAAATGAGAAACTAATGGTTACTTTTAATGCCGCTAAGCATATACTTTCACTTGGTGATTCATTTAGGAAATATTCAAGCCTACCATTTCCGAAAATATGACGTAGAAGTTATTTAAAATTAAATTGCTTTATTAGTAAGTACCCCGTAGACAACAAGCTTGGTATTCCCTTAGTAAAGGTCTAAAGTGTTTTATTATGTTTTTGTTTATAGTAGCACTGCATCTTCTACCGCACGACTTGCGGTCAATTTGTGTGCGTAAGCTACCACCCTTTTTAATATGCACGCGATGCGATTGTTGGCCCGTATAATATGGAAGACGTTGCCGGTGTTTGTACTAACTGCATTCGCAGCATGGAGGATGCAAACCGGGCGCATGCATTGGTGATAAATGTACTGGACGAGCAACTAGGATTGGCAAAAGATGACGTCATTTAGTTCCACGCTGAATCCTTAACTTTGTTCGGCTGTCTTCGGAAACTTTCGGTTTGCGTTCTATAGGGTACATAAAGCAGGTACGCAAGAGTAAACTTTTTAGTTATAAGTTAGTTCGCTTACAAGTTTCACCAAAGTCCTTAGTGCTGATTTTTTTTTGTACTAAAATGCCCTCCGAAAATATTTTTAATTGCAACTCTTGCGGTGTTTCCTATACCTGGAAAAATGCTCTCAAACGGCACCACAACACATGTTGTGTTGTAACATCGGCCACGGTTAAGCTTATACATCCGTCAGCAGCAAAGTACTTAAACTGTGTGTCTTACCGTATCGATTTCACGAAAATACACAACTTACTGCGACACAAGGAAAAACAGCACGGTATGTCATTAAGCCGTAAACGTTCAGCTCTGCCAGCTGTTAAAGGATTTTGTACGAAACAACCACGAATTATGTGGAAAGTATGTGATTTCAAAATGGAAAAGACTACGTATGCCGCACACTTGAGGAGCAACAGACATAAAAATGCAACAGTTACCGGTATTAGCTACGATGGTGTAGAAATGGTTAACACAGCGTTTAACAACCGTATGGCTAACTATCGCATAAAGAACGCCAATGTCGACGATAGAGTGTCCGAGTTTCTTTGGAAGCAGAAAGAGAGGTTTATTCGATTACTTAATGAAAAAAGAACACAACATACAGCAATAAAAGTTAATTGCAAACTCTACAGCGTTTATACAAAAATGGGGGAAGAGACAACCAATGTGAAATTCTTCAACACAAAAAATATGGTTATAACGTTTTCTACTAATCTGGAAAATATGTACAAGGTCTTAAGCGAAACCATGAAAACAAAATCAGAGCAATTTGAAACACGTGGGTCCGGTTGGTCTTTGGAAAAGGTGCTCTATTTAGAAATAAATATTAATAAGTATAAGCCGATGTGAGGAGTTCTAGGTTAAGAATAAAAACTGTGAATATGTATTTAGAAATGTGGTTTACAAAATTTAAACTGTATTAGTAAAAATTGTCTGTAATAAAAAGTTTTAAGAATGGTTTTTGGATTTTCTTTTAGGTATGAGCTGCAGGAAAGTTATAATTTAGAGGATATGTGTGTAAAACGGTAAGAAATATTTCGATCTTAAATCTATTTACAGATTCGGATTCTGCGTAAAATTCTAGACTAATTTGATGTATCGCATGGCTAAACAATCTATAAGGACTGTTAGAAATTGCTGCTGGTGAAAAATCTTAAAATAAGGGTAGCTCCCTGGGGGATGATGCAATCTAAAAACTTTTTAGAGATTCGGGTAGCTGAGAAAAATCTAATATTAATAGATACCAAACAAGATATATTTATCTCGAAAGATGAGCTAAACAAGATAGAAAGTATGGTATAACATTAAAAGCTAGTAGTGGTGCGGTGGCGGTGTGCTTGCTAGAAGGTATGTGTGTAAAACGGTAAAGGGTGGTCCTATTTCAAATCTGTTTACAGATGCGAATTGTGCTTAAAATTCTAGACTAATTCGACGTATCGCATGGCTAAAAAATTTATGCGGACGGGCAAAAATTGCTACCAGCCATCCCTGGAAGATGATGCTATCTGAAAAATTCCTAGAGAGTCAGATAGCTGAAAAAATTCTAATATTAATTGATACTAAACAAGGCACATTTATATCGTGGGGGAAATGGCTAGTCGAAGAAATCTATTTGGATCAAAATGCTAGCGGTAAAAAAATCTTAAATTTGGGGTAGCTCACTGAGGGATGATGATATCTAAAAAATTCCTAGACATTCAGGTAGCTGAGAAAAATCTAATATTAATTGATACTAAACAATATATATTTATCTCGTGGGTGAAAATGTGGAGAAAGGTTTGTCGCGCGGTTGGAAAGTAGGCGGGTGTGATGTAATCAAAATGGTTGATTTGGGGGTGTCCGAGCAAGGAGAGGACCAAAGAGGAGCAACGAGGAAATCGCCTAAAAATAAGACTTAACAGATCCTCCTTATGGGAATTTACATGTAAAAAGTGGATCGGGTGGATCCAATGGGTGGATCCCATAAGGTGGATCTGTCCTCGGATTGGCTCTATCCTTTACTTATTCCGCAAGTATCTTGATTGTAACTCAACATCATTATACTCTTAAATCAAACAAAAGAGTGATAGTTACTTGTTGAAAAGAACTGAAAAAAATATCTTTTCATTTACTGAATGAAAGTCGGGTCGTCAGTTTTCATTTTGAGTCGGGACGGTCACTTTTCTGCGTCAGCCCGCCCCGGCCCGAGTCCATCCCTATCCCAGAATATATATGGCCGCCATGTCTAAGCTGAATTTAATGTTATTCCATTCTGTTTCTACTTCCTTGTATCTGTAATCTTCCAGATGTCTTTCAGCAATTTATTTGTTTTTATTCAGATATTTTGTGGATGTTTTTATCTTTTAGTTTCGCAAAGTCAAAGAGCCCTTTTCCCTTTCCTTTTTCAAATTTTTACATTTAAGAGCAACCTTCATAATTACAATTTTGTGGTCAGTGCCTATATCTGCTTCTGGGTAGTTTCTACAGTTTCTTACTCGATTCCTAAACCGTTGTCTAACAAGAATGTAATTTATTTTATATCTTCCTATATCTTCTGGTACCTTCCACGTGTATTGTCTTCTAGCATAATGTTGTAATAATGTGTTTGTGATGGTTAAATCTTTCTTTTGTCGTTTCTCGTGCCTAAACCAAATAAAGCTACTACCGCTACTTCCCTACCCTCACCTACGACTGCATAAATATCCCTCGTAGTTATTAAATCTTTCTACACATCTTAGTATGTCTTCGATATCTTTGTAGATCGCCTCTACCTCTTCCTCACTGTAGCCAGATGTGGGCATGTATACTTGTATTATTACTGTATTTACCGGTTTAGATTCAAATCTGACCATGAATACACTTACGTTCTTTTGTAAGTAGTTTTCTACACAGTGTGCTATCTTTTTCGCATAACTATCTCCACGCCTGAATTTCCTTAAACTGATCCTGTTTGAATTACCCTAAAATCTCCGCTCCAAAAATCCCACATCTCTGGTCACCGAACTTTGCTGATCCCTACTATGTCTAATGTTAAACTATTCATTTCAATTTTCATATTCTCTAGCTTACCTACTTGCTTAATACTTCTGACATTTCACGCTCCGCTTCGCAAAATGTTTCTTGGCTCTTTTTTTGAACTTTCTGATCACATCCTCTGAAGTAGTGCCCTCTCAAAGATCCAAATATGGGACTATTTTAAATCCGGAATCATTTACTCCAGAGAATGCCATCATTTTAAATAACAATTTAAGTACGCATTATACTTGGGAGGTAATGTGATGGTTTCCCGTTGCTTTTCACATAGCAGGTGTGTGGCCTAGAATGCCCTACCTACCCTTATGGTCTCTACCACTCTGTACCGAAAAAACTGCTGTCCTGTTTCGGGGACCTACCCTAGTCTGGTTCCTCTCTAAAGGCTCCAGTAATTTGGTTAGACGGATAGTACGGCTCTTTAGCGTACTGAAACACGTAAGCCATTCTACTCGTTCTAGTAATAGAGAACTTATTTAAAGTGTGTTACGTGCCATTGCACTTAAACAGTGTTTTTAGGTTAAGTTTTTGATGTATGGAAGTTTCGCGGCATAAATTCAAATACGCGATGCGCGGGAATTTTAAATGGACTAGGCGGAACTTCCGTATGTCAGAGTAGTGCATTCGCGCAGTGTGCTTATCCCTAGAGGGGTAGAGCAATACTAGACAAAGGGTGGGGAGAAGTGTTTCCGTGACGCTCAAAATCGCGGCTTTTTGCGGTGAACTTTCAAGGTGTGTGGTCGGTCAGGTATCGTAGTGTGCCTTATCTCTAGTATGTAGATTTTCCTTCTGTTTTATCTTGTTGTCGTCCCCTATAAAACCTGATCCTGCCGCTCCCTACATATTAGGTAGATAAATTTGCAGCCACCTCGAGGCAAACCGGACTCCACGACCCCGAGACAAATTGGATGTCCAAGCTCAGCCGACAGCCCCGGAGCAGAGGCCTACCGTAGCGCGACTTCCTGCCGGATTTCTTATGTAAGTAATAACGTATTACCTTTTGTTTTTAATTCTGTATTATTTATTGCCTTAATTTTGTGTAAATTTTCCGGTTATGGCGCAATATAAATTATTGGTGACGTCATGGTAGATGATCGCGCCCAAATCTGTAAAAGGTTCGCGCTTTCCTCCGCCAGGGCGTTGCATTGCTTTTTATCCATTGCGCTTGCGCGATGTATCTTATGAACTTTGGTAACTGTATTACCGGCTTTTAGGAACTATCTATCACCATATAAATGTTTCACCATCTAAAGTGTAATACTTTGTTAACTGTCTTACCGACCATATAAACTTTCACAATAAAAGTGTAATAAGAATGGCGCTCTTATCAACGTGGTGAGGTTAGGGGTTTTTTCTTGGTTTTTAGGTTATAATAATTTACTTTATAAAAATATAATGTATTAACAGCTTTCTCATTTAAAAAATCCTAATTTTATTCATGTAAGTATACAAATAATTATTTACCTTAATTAGATATCTTTAAATACAGTTATTACAAAATTATCTATTAAAATATAACTTTTGCTTGTTTTCATAACTTTAAAAGACCGTTTTTTGAAACTTAAATGCACTTTTGTGTTACATTCTAAAAACTGCATTATGGATTTACCTATTGAACTAATATCTTAATTACCTTTACAAGAAAACCTTGTGGTTAAACCTTCTGATTTGCGTCAGTATAGCATATCGTATACATATATCGTGTCTCAAATAGAATTCAAAATGAATATTTCTCATTTAAAATCCCTAGAACTAATTTACGAGCTTGAATGCAGGAGTATTATTTCGGCGTCTAATCAAAACGATAGAAGATCTCAGCTCAGAGCAATTTTAGCCCAGGAAATGAAGGGCGTTGCTATCTCAAAGAAAATTGTTGGCGATTGGCCTCATAACGAATCGGAAATTAGATTGTCTTTGGACGACATATCTGGTATAATAAATAGAACAGATCCCCGTCCCAGTGATGTAGAGTTAGGGAGATTGGCTTCGAGAATAACGCACGTCAAACAACGTATCGAATTATTATCTTTATATGACGATGCCCAAGCGACTCAAGCTAAACAAAGTTTGTTGTCCGAAGTATTATTACTGGAAGGAATTATTCTTGAAAGTCTTAATCCAAACGCAGACGTAGATATATCGTTACCCTTTTCAAATCTCGCACTCGTTTCACCCAATCCTGTAGGAAAATCCATACCTGTATACAAATGGGGTCTCACTTTTGAAGGGTTTGATTCGCAGGTCTCTTTATCGTCCTTTCTTGATCGGATTAATGATTTCAAAATTTCTCGACAGTGTACAGACCAGGACCTATTTGTCTCAGCAGGTGACTTGTTCGCAGACTCAGCATTGATATGGTACAGAAACATACGAGACCAAATTTCTACCTGGGAGGAGTTAGTTGCGTGTTTGAAACGAGACTTCCTACCTCACGGCTATATTAACGACCTTTGGAACGAAATACGTAACCGAACCCAAGGTCCTGACGAAAACGTTGTTTCTTTTATTACCTCACTAGAAGCTTTATATAGCAGACTCGACAAAAAACCTTCAGAATCTGAAATTATCGATCAGTTACTTAGAAATTTAAACCCCTATTTCTCTGAACGTTTGGCATTACAGCAAATCTCTTCGTTAGCCCACTTTAAAGACCTATGTCGTTCTCTTCAGGAAGTGAAGTTACGGATTAACAAATATCGTCCGCCCCCAGAGAAACAGTCTGGCCTTTTAGAACCTGATTTAGCTTGCCAAGCTCGAACTTCCCATAAAGTATCTACCCTTAACGTTCCTTCTACCGTACCTAATAACTCACTTACCTGTTGGAACTGTAAGCGAAGTGGACATAACTATAATGTCTGCACATACCCTAGAAATATTTTTTGTTATGGTTGTGGTCGCTCAAATATCTACAAATCTAACAGCAGCAACTGTAATCCTAATATATCGGGAAACTCCCGTCGAGATTTCAAATCAGGGTGTGAATATCTCAAGGATCCAAAATCGCCCTCATCACCAATCATTCAACGGACCCAGACGCCAATAAATTCAAATCATAAAACTACTTCTAACGTTGTCCCGTCATTAAATTTATCTAATAATAATACCGCTACTATCAATGTACAAAATGCCTTACCTTCATTAGAGAAATTATGCTATACTACGCCATCCGAGTGGTCTAAGTGGTTACAAATCGTCAATTCCTTTTACCATAAAAAGACTGCTGCCGTTTCACAACTTGTTAAAAAACCCTTTGATAATCGTCCACACTTATCTATCCCAATAGGTTCCTTAAATGTAATTGCTTTATTGGATACAGGTTCTTCATGTTCCCTTATAAATAACGAAGGTTTACATCAATTATCTAAACAAAATATTAATATTCAAATTATTCCCGAGAAAACTTCCATAAATTTAGCTGACGATAATCAAATACATGTAACCGGTTCCCTTAAGTTAAGAATTCGAGTAGAATCTCTTGAACGTGAGGTTTTATTTTTGATTGTCCCTGCATTAGCGTATCCTTTTCTACTAGGTGTTGATTTCTGTAAACTTTTTAATCTGTCACTTTATTTCCAGGATTTTTCATGGCAAACCTCTCTTAAAACGAACTCCTGTGCATCTACAGGAATATCTAACAAAATTTCTCTTACTGATTCCCAAAATGTAACTCTTAACGCTACAATTGACAAATTTCGCAAACTTAATACCTCTGAACTTGGTTGTGTTACAACGGCAACACACGTTATCTCTACAGGTGATGCCCTTCCTTTTAAGCAACGTCAATATCCCTTATCGCCTGCATTACAAAAGCATTTACATGCTGAAATAGACAAAATGTTAGAATCTGGTGTTATCTCTCCTTCAAATTTATCGTGGACGTCTCCCGTATTATTAGTTCGGAAAAAGAATGACGAATGGCGTGTCTGTTTCGATGGCAGAAAGTTGAATTCTGTGACTGTTTCAGACGCTTACCCTTTACCAAGAACTGACTCGATTTTAAGCCGGCTTCGTAACGCAAAATTTATCTCATCTATCGACCTTAGACAAGCTTTTTATCAGATACCTCTCGACCTATCTTCTCGTCAAAAAACTGCTTTTTGTGTTCCAGGCCGAGGTCTTTTCGAATATAATTTTTTGCCATTTGGTTTCTGTAACGCTCCACAAACTTTACAACGTACTATGGATCAAACGTTAGGTCCTATCTTACATCAGGAACGTGCCTTTGTATTTTTAGATGATATCTTAGTTATTTCTAGTTCTTTCGATGAACATATCGCCACATTAGATGAAGTTGCAGAACGTTCAAACGCAGCAGGTTTTAAGATAAACTGGGAAAAGTCTCAATTTTGTCGTTCATCCCTCACATTTCTTGGTTTTATTATCGATGGGACTGGCTTACGAGCGGATCCTGCTAAAGTCGACGCTATTACTAAATTTAAAACACCTAAAACTGTTACCGAAATCAAACGTTTAATTGGAATGATTAGCTATTATCGCATCTTTCTACCCAATCTTTCAACTATATCTGCACCCATTACCGCTTTAATTAAAAATAAAAATAAATCCCAAACTATCGAGTGGAATTCAGAATCCCAACAGGCTTTCGAACAAATTAAAACGTTAATCACTTCAGCGCCTATCTTAATTTCACCCAATTTCGATGAAAAGTTTTATATACAAACCGATGCCTCACTTACCGGTTTAGGTGCAATGTTGTTCCAGGTAAACAATGGTTTAGAACATCCAATCGCTTATGCGAGTCGTGCCTTAACTTCTGCCGAACAAAAATACTCTGCTACCGAACGAGAATTATTGGGCGTTATCTTTGGCATCGAGAAATTTAGAGGATATGTCGAAGGTACGCACTTTACCGTAATCACTGATTGTGCAGCTCTCACTTGGCTTAATAACTTGAAACAGCCCGCAGGTCGTTTGGCAAGATGGAACTTGCGTATATCTCAATTCACTTTTGATGTTAGGCATAGGCCTGGCAAATTAAATATCGTACCTGATGCCTTATCTCGTGATGTCGTTTCTCTTAACCTTCCAAATTTAATTCTGGATACCTGGTACCTCAATATGATTAAAAAAGTTTCTGATAACCCCGACAAATTCCCTACCTTTCGTGTAACTAATAATAGACTATATAAATTTGTATCTTCGTCCCCACATAAAATATCGAATATCCCTGAATGGAAACTGGTCGTGCCCACTGCAAACCGCAGTGAGGTGCTCAAGTTATGTCACGATGATCCCATAGCTGCACACCTTGGTGTTACAAAAACTCTCGCTAAAATATCTGAATTATATTACTGGCCCACACTTAAGCAATCTGTTTGTCGTTATATCAAGGGCTGCAAAATTTGTGGTTCCCATAAGAGTTCACAAGACGCTCGCCCTGGTTTAATGGGTAACTTTAAGCGTGTATCTTATCCCTTTCAATTAATATCGCTTGACTTATTAGGACCTCGCCCTCGATCGAAAAGAGGTAATCAATATCTTTTAGTCGTTACCGATTGGTTTTCTAAATTTGTTATGGTGCAACCCTTACGTAAAGCTACATCCGCAGCTATAATTAAATTCCTAGAACAAAATGTCTTTCTTATCTTTGGTGTCCCACAGATTATCCTTTGTGACAATGGTGCACAATTTATCTCTAAAGATTTTCAGAATTTCGTTAAAAGTTATAAAGTACAAAAAATTTGGTTTAACGCAAAATATCACCCCCAAGTAAACCCTACCGAGAGAGTAAATCGAGTCTTAATTACCGCTATTTCGTCCTATATTGATTCAGACCATACTACATGGGATGAACATATCTTTAAAATTGCTCAAGCTTTGCGTACATCTAAACACGAAGCAACCCAATTCACTCCGTCTTTTCTTGTTTTTGGAAGATATACCCCAATCGATGGGAGTTACTATGGTTTAGTGCCTGACGATACTAACGTAATTGAATTTGACGATAAAGTACGTTGGGACAAGGACCAACAGTCATTACCTTCTATCTTTAACGACGTTAGAAAAAATTTGTTAAAAGCTACGAAAAGAGTAAGGACCATTATAACTTACGTAAACGAAATATTTCCTTCGCCTTGGGCGAACAAGTTTGGAAAAAGAACTATGTCTTATCGGATGCATCTAAGAAATTTTCTTCAAAATTGGCCCCTAAATTCATTCTTTGTAAGGTCACTCGTGTCATTAGGCCCCTTATCTACGAACTTCAGGATGCTGAAGGAAAACGCCAAGGCAGGTGGCATATCAAAGACCTTAAGCCATTCTCTGCTGACCCAAATGCTACTTAAGTTTTTCATGTTCCATGCTCCTCACGATTTACCTAATATTTTTTTGTTCTCACCATCAATTAGTTAACTTTAATTACTTATTCCTTCTCTCATATAGTATATAATTTCTTACACGTTTAACTTTACTTACCTTAATTTAGCTATCTTTTTCTTTTGGTTGACTTTTCCTTCACCATACCGTTAGATATATATCACTTCATTCTCTACACCTCCCAATATAACTCTGTCGTTTCATTTAATTAACCCTAGAACTTTTCCTACTACATATTATTTGGTTTTTAGTATTTTCTTACATGGTTTAATTGTGTGGTAATTGTCGTAACTTTGGTTGCAATAACTCATTGAATTTTTATGATTGGTTTTAGCTGATGTAAGAGTGAATGCTTTCTTCCTTGGACTCACATAGGAGACGCGGCCTATGCCATTGTAAGAAATAGTTCATATTCGCAGTTGCAAAAAATTAGGATTATCTATTCCATGTGTTTTTCCTCTGAATTATTGCAGTCGCCCACATTATACTACATCATTATTTCTTTCTTTTTCTATTAAATCAACATAACTTATAAACATTTTTTTTTCATTGTTTTTTATTGAACTTTGTGGTGAGATGCTATTGCTTCTTATTGTTATCTTATTAAATTCTCGGTTGTTTTAACATATGGGGACAGTGTATCTGTATTTAACTGCTTATAATTGGGCTTTTGTGTGTGTTTAGGGTGCTACCGATTTGAAATACTACCTTAAAACAGTTTGTTTTGTGTGTTTGTATCTGTAACGATACTTTTAAGTTGTCGTGTCTACCTTTGTCTGATTTTCTTATCGTAGTCGAAGCACTCGTTAGGAAAATGATCGTACTAGTTCTCTTAGGAGCCTAGTGAATGTTAACATATATGATACCTTATCTTGTCGGATTAATATCGCAGGTGGTCCTTCAGACTGCGCTGTGTTTAATAGGGACAATTCTCTACCTTCTCTCGGACGCTTGTCCAAAAACTATACTTTTTTCTTAACCCGCTATCTCCGCTATGCCTTATTCTTCTTTCGGTGGACCTGTTCTTGTCCCGGAACACCCGTCTGCCACATAAGAATGATGTTCCCTCATTCCGAGCTACTGGCCACACTGGTTGGTTGAGTAGCGCTTTGCTATCCATCTTTCCCTCTGTCGCTTTTGCTCAATGCGAGCCCTTCCTCTACTTTCTTCTACCTGGAGGTGCCTCTTATGCACTCCAAAAACCAACCTCCTTCTTTTTTACCGTTCCTGTTTCTACTGCCCTTTCATTTCTGTTAGTCACCGTGTGGTTGCGCGGGAGGTTTCCACAGACACCTGGACCATGTCTCTGCGAATCTTTCGTGGGGTCATGCGGTGCCGCTGTCAGTGCATGGGCTCTGGCAGTGAAGGTATGTATGAGTGTGTGAATGTGTGAGTGGATGTGTATATCGTTATATACCGTGTGGATATCGGGTGATTGTTTCACCGATATCAATTACCGCCGGGTGCAGGGATTGCACCCAAATGTCTTTGCCGGTCTCTCGTGCTGTTTCGTGTAAACGGACCTGCTTCACGGGTTTCTCTTTTTAGAGGGCACGAGTCAATCCCATTTAAACGGCTCTACTGGAGCCACTCTATTGTTGTTATTCATTATCTTGGGTAATAACTAGGCCAATATCTTTGTCTTCTTTATTATCTTTGATAATACCCTTAGTTTTAATATCGTTATCTTACCGATTACTTTAGTAATAACTTTAGTTTAGTCTCGTTATCTTACTAATTACTGTTAGTAATAATTTTGGTTTAATTTCTCGGTTATTTTTAGTAATAGCTTTTTTAAATTCATGTCACCTTACCTACTATTTCTTATAATCACTTTAGCTTAATATCGTGTTATCTTATCGAGTATCTCAAATAATAACTAAAGCTTAATACCGTTATCTTATTCATTACCTTTGAGGATAACAACTTAAGCTTAATATCGTTATCTTATCTACTATCTTTAACAACAATTTGAGATCTTGTCTTATCTTTTTATCGTCCTAACGTGTGGTATATATGACCAGACGTGGGAATTATCTTTTCTGAAATTTAAGTGAAAAAGTTAACCCGATATAGAAATGTAATTTGTCAGGTTAGCATATAAGGATTTAGTAGGTGGTACTTTTGGTAAATTTGTTGATTCACAACTATGTCATGGACAAGTTTCAAATGTGCATCGTAGAAAACCAAAGTACCAGTAACAAAATTTGCTAGAGTGCAGAGTGACGCACTCCATGAAAATTTTTAAATTTGGGCACTTCTTGCCAAAAAGAAGAATAGTTTCGATGCAACACTCATGTGTGTTTGCACATAACAACTTTTATGTTAGCTTTAGTTAGATAGGTTTAGATAGTTTAGGCGACTTGTCGCACCCGTGTTAGTTTAAGTAGTGTTTCATGCTCCCCGACCAATTTGTGCTGTCGGTAATTAGTGTAGTCAAAGACTATCGGGCTACCTATTCCGTTTCCTGGTACTTCGGTAGACGTGTTATCGGTCGAAAAAATCAGGTGGCGCCTTATATAAACATTTTGTAGGTTTTAAGTTAGGGTTTATATAGGGTAGTTAGGATTTAGATTTTAAGCTGTTACTGTGCTAACAGACTTTTTCTTTTTTTAAGTTTTTTCTTTTGTGGCTTTGTTTCGCGGCATAAATTCAAATACGCGGTGCGCGGGAATTTTAAATGGACTAGGCGGTACTTCCGTACGTCAGAGTAGTGCATTCGCGCAGTGTGCTTATCCCTAGAGGGGTAGAGCAATACTAGACAAAGGGTGGGAGAAGTGTTTCCGTGACGCTCTAAATCGCGGCTTTTTGCGGTGAACTTTCAAGGTGTGTGGTCGGTCAGGTATCGTAGTGTGCCTTATCTCTAGTATGTAGATTTCCCTTCTGTTTTATCTTGTTGTCGTCCCTTATAAAACCTGATCCTGCCGCTCCCTACATATTAGGTAGATAAATTTGCAGCCACCTCGAGGCAAACTGGACTCCACGACCCCGAGACAAATTGGATGTCCAGGCTCAGCCGACAGCCCCGGAGCAGAGGCCTACCGTAGCGCGACTTCCTGCCGGATTCCTTATGTAAGTAATAACGTATTACTTTTTGTTTTTAATTCTGTATTATTTATTGCCTTAATTTTGTGTAAATTTTCCGGTTATGGCGCAATATAAATTATTGGTGACGTCATGGTAGATGATCGCGCCCAAATCTGTAAAAGGTTCGCGCTTTCCTCCGCCAGGGCGTGGCATTGCTTTTTATCCATTGCGCTTGCGCGATGTATCTTATGAACTTTGGTAACTGTATTACCGGCTTTTAGGAACTATCTATCACCATATAAATGTTTCACCATCTAAAGTGTAATACTTTGTTAACTGTCTTACCGACCATATAAACTTTCACAATAAAAGTGTAATAAGTGCGGGTCCATTCAGAATGGGAAAGCTTCTACAAAAATTATAAGTTAGTCGATAAAATAGAATATGTATAGTTACAACTAAAATACTGAACTATTATTCAACCCAGGTGTTTGAATACATTTTCAATATTTATCCTTTCAACAAGTTATAAATGGAGCTGTATAAACAAATTTATAATTAAGCTTTACATTTAGATAAATACATTTCCACAAAAGAGTGCATTCAAGTATAAGTAAATAAATGATTTTTAGGACAGAGCTATTTTCCCTGCAGTAATATGTTTTAAAGGCAATCGATTGACAACTGCTACCATTCAAATATATGTAGAGCGTGAAGCCTTTTTTCCGTTAGATATAGAATATTTTATGAATTCATTTTTAGTTCGAAATTAACAGTTAATTCTGTCAATATATTTTGTTTCTGCCGGTACTAAAAAATCATACCGGCCATTTGCAATTGGTAAAACGTCAGAATTCTTAAGGCATAGGTTTAATCGTTTTGTGTTTGTGATTAAATTTACTGGTTTGTGTGTATCTGCTTTGGTGCGTCCCTTAGCGTTAAGTTTCGAATTCAGTGTGTCACAACAAACAAAAAGAAAACCCACCCACTTAAACTAATAATTTTTATTTGAACTATTTACGATGCAGTCGGCTGTATGTCTAGTATGAAATAGACAACTATGATGTAATTATTAGCACAAAAAAATAAATAGCACTAATTACGTGTACTTTGGGTACGTAAAACCTTTACTGTCTCACGGATAAGCCGACTCGTCAATACAGGTATCCGCATACCTCAATACGAACTATGGGCGTGCTTTTTGCAAACTGGGTTCGTTAAGAAACTGAAACATAATTTCGTATGTCATCTATCATTGCTGAACAATTTACTTTGTACAAAAGAGGGCTGTGCATCAAAGTTATGGAACAAATAACGCTTTTAAAGTCCAAGTATGCCTTTGGCTTTAGGTTACAAAGCTTCATACAGTATTAATTTCACGATAGCTTTAATACAAGCTTACTGTTCGGAACAGATAGGTTTCACTGCCTTTGATAAAATATTTGTTATAGGGGTCATTATATTTGAACATAGTATTGGTGGCCAGAAATAGTACACACAGATAGCCTTTATTATAAAACAGCTGATGTGTTAGAATTGTATCCTTTTATTATTATTAGCCTATAGGTTACACGAACTGCGTTGAATGCGTCGCTGAAAACGTGTATGAAAAGATACTTCTGGTTTGCAAACTTGAAATTGTTCACTTATTTTCGTTTTTCACTTTGCCTGGCTAGCTCAATGAAGTTTACCGAGTTTTCAAAATGAAATAAAACGCGGCACTATCACAAAGCATTTATACAATATGAAATATCTTCTTTCATACAAAAGCATTTACAACGTCGTTTCTTTCAAACATAAAATAATTTCTAAAAAGTCTTTGTCACAAAATATTGTTGCTTATCCTATTTTACATTTACAGAATTAAACTTATTCTTTTGAGGATCTTTACCCTGGTTATAAATTATATCCACACTGGTAAGATTTGTTTTGACCAGAAAAAATCTTTGACATATAATTTATTAAAGATCAGAGGATATCGAATTCTGAACACCAACTTCTGGTAAAAAAAAATCCCTCACACAAAAAAATTATTAGGATTATTTTAAACTAGATCTAAATACTCTAATGTCAGTTAAAAATAAACCTAACAGTGATACTTGCAGAATCCACAAAACGCTGCTCGTAATTAGAAATCTTCTTATTTTAAATTAATCTCCAAATCGGCTTACAAGTTTTTCCAAATTAAAATTCCTGATTTCCAACAGCAATTATTAAAGTACATTTTTGGGTTAAATCTTCTTTTCAATTATTTAATACATCTTTAAAAATAGCTTTATATTGAAGAATTTTTGCCTTTCCTTCGTAATTAATAATTCCATTTTTGTATGTAACTTGGGTTTAAAAACATCACTGCAATATTCATTGCAACCTCGCAACTATATTTTACTACATATTTCTATATAACGCAACGGTTAGCGTTTTATAATAACATTTCTTGATCTACATCGACTGCATCGGATCAAATTTAATGAATGAATTCCGAATGAATCTCTCTCTCCTTGATAAGCGCTTCTTTATATATAAATTGAGAAGTAGATAGAAGTTTCAGTATTAAGTGCCCTGGTGAAATTAGAAGAGAAGTTTTATCGTTTTTAGAAAAAAATTCAGAATTATCGGAAACTGCAAAAGATGATGTTGAAGCGATGGAAATAATAGATGAAACTGATGAAAATAGTATGATTAGAGGTGTTGAAAAGAAGATGAAAGAACTTTCTGTAAATGCAGCTCTTAAAAATAAAATAAATAAAGGTAGTAAGACATTAAATAATGATGAAATAATTTGGAAAGTAGAACTTAATAATTCGTTTGGGATAATTACAATTGGAGAATCAAAGGGTCATGTGAAATGGCGCATGTATAAATATTGAGAAGTAGCGTTTAGTTTGTCGAAACAATAATTCAAATTTGCGGATATAAGAAAAATTGTAAGCGTAGGAAAAAGAAAAAATTTATTGAGATGAAAAAGGGTGAGGTAGTTAAGAGTATACGTGTGAATTATTCTGAGAGAGAATGTGCAGATAATGTAGGTGAGGGATCGATGATTGTTAAATACCCAGGTGAAGTTATAAATAAAATAGAATCGTTATTAAAGGTGGAATCTTATGAATTGGAAGATAGAGAGTCAAGAATTGCTACTGAAAGTGAAAATGAGTTAAGAAGTTATTGATAGCGAACCATTTAAGACTGAAGTATATGCATTTAATGAAAAGTAGTTGAAAGATATATGGTTTGAAAGTAACGTAAGTATGCTAGATATAGAGATTCTAGACCATAACTTTTTTGACGTAAGTAGTATAGATCGGTAGTTGCTGGCACAACTTTATGAAAACTTTACACCAATGTTTTTCCAAAATTATGATAATTTAAAGAGGAATGTGCAACAATATAATAAGTTAAGTGTAATAGTGAAGAGAATTTTCTTTGAAATGAAATTTGATGAAACCGTGTGAAGTATGAAAAGTTAGAAATATAGGATATGTTAGATTATAGATGATATTAGAATAGAGTTAAGGAAAGTTTAGTTGATTATAAGATAGAAATATGTGGATTGTCAAATGGAGAAAGGCCCTAGTATAAAAAGATTATGCGTGTTTATTATAAAACTTATAGATTAAGTTATAGATAGCCAGTAGTTAAAAATAAAAATAGTAAAATTACTCATTATGCGAAAAAAATAACACAGACTTCGTATTTTATATTTTGATTTGAGGGAAAAAGACGTAATACGGAGTCACAAGAGAGGTCATTGAAACCCAAATTTTACAAATAATTCCCACCAAAATATAAAAAAAATAAGAAAAAATGAAAATTTCCGTAAATTTATGGTTACGCCCTGATTAATACAAGCGTATTTTTATTGATTGATGTACAAACGAAAACTGCAATTATCCGTGTATAAATAATCACCATATATGATAAAAGCGTATTGTAAATAAATAGCAAGTAAGGTAAGTTGTATATGTAAAAATCATTCATTGTATGATACTGTAAAACGCATTCAATGCAAACGCAAATGTATCATTTTAAGATAAATACAAAGCCATTTATTTTCACTAATTAATTATCAATACATTTTTGATAAAAATGCTTTTAATTTGCTGTAAATAGCATAGAATAGTACTAGCTATACGCATTTGGATAAAAATAAGTAACTTTGTGTATTTGAAACCTCAATTCTAACCTTAATAGGTGTATTAAAAACACGTTTTGATATTAAAAACAAATATTTTCTATAAAATTCAATTCCTTTTGCACTAAAGAGCAATTAAAGTTTACAGAAATTTAATTTAAATAAAGAATTCTCTAGAATATTAGTCATACGTATGTACTACGTAAATAAACTAATTCATAAATTACAAGAAGCGGCCGGAACATTAAAAGACCCAGAAAATGTAATAGAAGTTAATAAGAAATATTTATTATCTTCGTATTCACTGTTGAATAGAAGCGATACGCCACAGTAATCGTATATGTGTTAAACAAGGACAAATAGCGCGCGTCACGAATAAGTTGAACAAGATTACGAGGTAATAAACACCGCGATTTTAGACGCTAATGAGTTTTCCTGCGAATCCTTGCATCATAATGTTCCATACACATTCCACTAGGTTCCATAAAATATATAATTTGTATATATAAGAAAGCGTTTATTAATTAGGAGATTTATTCGATTCTTAAATTCGATTGCAAAATGTTATTTTGATTTAAGGCGCAAACTGTTGCTTTGCAAAGATGATATTTGAAGTATGCAGTAAGCATACTGTAATTTAATAATTACGATGGTACAACGAATATAGAAGTGATGTTTCAAATACAAATTACATAAGATACGGAATTTATTAAATTACAATAAAGAGGGAAAATTCTTCAACATAATGCTATTTTAAAAATTTTACTAAATAATTGAAAGGAAGATTTAAGCATAATGTACGTTGATATCTGTTGTTTAAAAGGAGGATTTTGAATATGGTAAATCTTGTAAACTGATTTGACGTCGATTTAAAATAAGAAGATATTTAATCAGGAAGAGCGTTTTTGTGAATTCTGCAAGTATTACTTTTAGATTTATTTATAACTGATATTGGAGTATTTGTATTTAATTTAAGGTAGAAATATAAGTGTTAATCATATAATATTTTTTTGTGAGTATTTCTTGCCAGGAAAGTTTGTGTTCAGAGTTCTAAGTACTATGATTTTTTAATAGATTATCCGCCAAAGATTTTTTGGCCAAAAAAATCTTACAAGCGTGGGAATAATTATAACCAGGTAGACCATTCATAAAAAAGAAATTTAATTCTATAAATTGAAAACAAGGTAAGGAACATTTTTTCGCTAAAAATTATTTTATGTTTAAAAGAAACGATGTTGTAAATGTTGTACATACTTTTTTATGAGAGAAAATATTTCACACTGTATAAATGCTTTGTGATATTGCTGTCTTTGATTTTATTTTGAAAACTCCGTCAAGTCCGTTGGGCGAGGCAGGCAAAGTTAGAAAAGAAAATAAGTGAACAATTACAAGTTTCACAAGCTGCTGTATCTATTTCATAACACTCTTTTAGTACCGCTTTTAACGCGGCGTTGTCACGGCACTTTTCAGCGGCGCTCCAATGCGAAGCCCTTTCATATCGATATATACTGATGTGATAAAGGGTCACGAGAGATAATTGAAACCCGAACTCTAGAAATAAAGCCCACTAAAATATAAAAAATCCGGAAAAAATTGAAATTTCCGTAAATTTATGGTTACGCCCTTAATAATACAAGCGTATCTTTATTCATTAAAACGCCAAGCAAAAACGCAAGTTCCGCGTGTATAAATAATTATCCTGTATGATATATGCTTATTATAAATACATAGAAAATAAAGGAAGCCATATATGTGAAAATAATTAATTTTAAGATACCTTAAAACGCATTAAATGCGAATGCAAATCGAACATTTTCAGATAAATACAAAAGGTATTTGTTTGTAATAAAAAAATGCACCTTCCGTGCATAAAAATAAATAATTTCGTGTATTTAAAACCCCAATTTTTAATCCTAATGTGTATTAAAACACGTTTTACCGTGTAAGCAAATATTTTCTATAAAATTTTACTAATTTATATTACAAAGCAATTAAAGTCTTAAATTAATCATATTAATTGACTTTGTATTACATAAATTTATTTTAAATATATAATTTTGTAGAATAGACAAGAGGAATTGAGAAAATATACAATTACGTATGACCTAATAGAAGTGGCCGGAACATTAAAAAACCTAGAAAATGTATTAAAAATTTATAAAAAATATTTATGATTTTTCGCATTCACTGTAGAATAGAAGGAGACCGCGATAATTAACTTTAGGTATTAGAGAAGAACAAGGTAGCACAAGTCGCTATTATAAATCGATCACGCGAGTAAGCGCTAATGAGAAATTCCCAGAAAATTACGCCAGATAGGCGTGTATTATTTGGAATAGAATCACGTAAACACTAGAATATTCTAGAAAATAAATAATTTTTGTATATAAACGAAAGCGTTTATTAAAGTATTCATTCATGAATTCTATCGCAAAATGTTACTTTGATTAAGTCGCAAGCATGTTGCTATGCGAAGATGATATTTTGAGTATGCAATATGCATATCGTAATTAATAATTCAATTAAAACGTTGTTGATTAAATGGAACAGTGAATAAAAAAGTAAAGTTAAACGTAATCTGCATATAAATATAGAAGTTATTAAATGTAATGAACCTGGAAAATTCTTCAAAATAAAAAGCTTTTTAAATATGAACTTAAGTAATCAAGCCGAGGGAGCACATTGGTTTCTAAATGGTAAGTTAAATGGAAATCTTGTAAGCTGATTTGAACTTTAATTTCAAATAAAAGCAGAAGATATCTGATTACAAATTGAGAAAGTGCTTCGTGGATTTTTGCAAGTATAATTTTTTTAAAACATTATTTGTAACTGATAGTTGAGTATTTGTCATTTAAATTTAAGCAATAATAAGTCCTAATCATTTAATATTTTATTGTAAGAGTACTTACCAAGAAGGTTTATGATCGGTGTTCGAAACACTCCGACCTTTTAATAGATTATCTGTCAAGGATTTTTTGGCCAAATAAACTTAACAAGCGTGAGAATAAAAAGCTAGGTATACTATCCATAAGAGAATAGATTTAGTTCTGTAAATTAAAAACAAGGTAAGAGATATTTTGACAATTAAGTAAATAGGTATTTCTTAGAAATAATTTGATGTTTGAAAGAAATGATGTTGTAAATGTTCTATATGCTTTTGTATGAGAAACAATATTTCGTACTGTATAAATGCTTTATGATATTGCTGTGTTTGATTTCATTTTATAAATTCCAACATTTCCGTTGAACTAGCCAAGCAAAGTAAAATTAGAAAGGAAAGTAAGTCAACAATTTCAAATTTTACAATTTGCTGTATCTGTATCACAGCACTCTTTTAGCGACGCACACTCAGTTGCCTGCTGCTTGCCACCTCTCTGTGCTTTTTTAATAATTTAAAATAATTTTAAATCAATACAATTAAATTTTTTTGCCCCGACTAGCTCAGTGATACCCCGCACAAAGTGAACGATGATATGATAACAAAGAATATTTATCCACTCTCCTCTAGCACTTATATACCTGAGTAAGGCAAACAAAATTTACCAAAATCTGTATAATAACCAAAAAAATGTACAATTTACAACTCTACGTCTTCTGTAATATCATTTGCTATTTACAAAACTTTTGAATCAAAATTAGAATAAATATTCCTATTAAATTTGTTCACTACCAAAATTATAACCCTTTTTAAGCAATTAAAGCCAGCCAAACTTTTATATCTTTATCTTGCGAGTTACGTTGAACGTTCAAAGAACTATTTACTTTTTAAAACGTACTTTCTCCAACCATAGTCTTGTTGACTCTTTGCACAAATTATCTAAATTACACATAAGTTTCAAATGTTCAAAATATGATTTATACTATAAACTGTAAAATAAATTTTAACTTAGTGTTTCTCCTATTGGTTCTCACGGAAGCTTCCTGATCCAAATCGGTTGTTAGTTTAGTGGTTACCAAGTTGTTGACCCGCAGCTTGAGATGTACCCCTAGTACTTCGAACTTGTTTTCCAATATATTTAGGGTTTTGCTCCAGCAATTTATTGTTTTAGCGTCGTAATTTATTTTTTTTTTGTTTAGTTAGTTCTTTAATTCACTGCTTAGTTAGTTTCGTAATGTCATTTCTTATTTAATTCCTTAGTGCCCTTAGTTAATAAATAATAAAGATTATGTTTACATTAATTAAATTTAAACTTGCGCTTTTATATTAACGGCAGAGTTTTATTCGTACGTGTTTCAACGCGCACTTCTACTGTACTTCACTCGACTTCTTTAATTTCAATAAATTTTATTTTATGTCACTTCTAACTTTACTCAATTTCAGTTTTAGTGCAATAAGTTAGTTTCGATTCTGCACGTATACCAGAACTACAACTCCATATTTTGTTTACCTATCCTGGGTTTTATAAAAATGTGGCAACCTATACATTTCTCATGTCACGTACGCCTTTGCTTCAATATCTATACCTTATTGCGTTATGAAATATGTTTGTTTTTTAAGGATCTTTTTATTACAAACCAGTACAAATTTTATGCGTTCCATTGACCTCCATTCCTCACGAGATGCATCGAGTTTGAAAGAGATTTCATTTCCTGTTTGTTTTACTTTAAATATGACAAATTTGTATTTATTTCGAGTTTATAAATATTTTAAGTGTTTTAAAATGAATTGGGTTGCGCCTGGATTTGTTTTATTTACTAAATGTGATTAATTTATTACAGGTTGAGATTCCTTTTATTGACTGTAGTTTGTTATTGATTTTATACAAGGTGATTTGAATTTGCTTTGGCGCTTGAGAAATTTTTAAATGTTTAAAACAGATTGAATGGATTCCAAAATTATTTATTTTGATGAATGTGTTTAAGGTATTACAAAATGAGCTTTCTTTTATCAACTGTGGCTAATTATTGTTTTTATACAGGGTGCTTTGTATTTGCTTTCTGCATAATGAACGAATTATGTACTTTTTATGATTTCAATGTTCAGTTTTTTTAAGTTTGCTTGGCCAAAAACTCTTCAAAGATAATTTATTACATGTCAAAATGCTTCGAACTACTTCAAAATTTGTTGCAAACCACTACTTTACAAATAATAAACACGAGAATTTATTCTAATCTAAATTACCCATATCATAATGGTCTTATCAGTGTCAAACAAAAAAATCTAAAATTTGTACTTGCAATTCTTCTGGTCATATATCGCTTATTTAAATCTTCTTTTTATTACCGTCAACGGTATTAAATCCTTCCTGGTTTAATTTTAAATTGACGTCCAAATCCCAGTTTATTAGTTTGCAAAAGCGCATCTTTTATTTTTAACTAGTTAACTTTAAATTAGCTCTTGTATCGAAGAACGTTCAATCTTTATTGTATTTTACAAAACAATGATGTTTCGTTAATATATCGCAGTTGAGAACTTCTATGTTATTGGTAAAACAAATTTAAACATATACGTTTCATGGTCGATCTTTACTTAACGTAACATTTTGCTTGGCGCGAATGAAACCTTTTATCTAAGTTCCTTTTTATACATAAAGATTATTTCTATACGTCAATCTCGAGATTCTTCCGTATCCACCTAAAAAATTAGTCACATATGTAATATAACATTAACACGCTTTAACGATACACATAGTGTCAATTTTATGATTTATATTTTATGTTAATACGTGCCGTATATCCGTGTCTAATGCACGAGGTAAATGGTCGCGTCTCATTCTCTCTTATAGTAACCCGAAAAGCTGTAAATTAGTTCTTATCTATCTTGGTTTCATTTCACTGCTTTTTTAATAGGTGCACAAGTTCCTTAAATAGAGCGTTTATTCACAATTGGTAATTTAATAGTTTTAATAACATTTTTTAAGTAAAAATTGACGTATTTGTTTTTACTAATCTCAAAGGCTCTGGAATGTAGGCTCCTTTCAAAACCCTTATAATGTTATTTTTGATATTATACACACACGGAAAAATAATTAAAGCTCGCAATTACTTTGCATCCTAATAAAGTATGGATTCCAGTATAAATACGTAACTAATTAACGCTTCAACTGCTGTTTTTATTTTATGTACATGCAATAATATTGATATTGTTTTTACGCGGATGTATTAAATGGCTTTGCATCTATCTCTTAGAATGAAAATCGTTTTTATTAAGTATAGATGGCTTTATTTACACACACACACACACACACACACACACACACACACACACACACACACATATGTGTATATATATTGTAACAATTTTATTTTCTGATAATATTTCTACAGGTATCTAACCTATTTAATTTATTAACAACCAACTTAAGTATAATAATGCTACACTATCTACGAAATACATATTACATATTGTCGAATACAATATTACCTTTCAATTCGAAAGTGTAAAATTTTAAATAATGCGGTAACAAAAAGATGCCTTTTTGTTAGTGTCATCATAAGAGTTCCCTCTGTTAGACGATTGTAATATTAAGCTTGTTGTCAGGCGGCAACCTGCGTGATATTATCACTTCCAACTCAGCTGTCGTCAGAAGAGGCCAATTGTTCCTTGAACGCAATGACGATGACGTTAATTCAGTCCACATGTTGGAAGCATCAGAAAATCAAAAACTGTTTTCTTAAAATGTTATCGTCTCGACGACGCGCACTTTTGATGTCCATACTTGCTGGAATTAGCTCGCAGATGACGAGACGTTATTTTGTTTGAATGGCCTTTGGTTAACAGTAAGTAGTACTGAATTTATAGTTTTACTAAATCAATATTTTTAGTGCAACTTAGGAAAACTTAGGAAAATTTAGCTAAATTTAGGAAAAATTTAAGAAATATAACTAATGTATTTGGACAAGAAATGAAATTTATCAGTATTTAGTGAAGTTAACCTTTGTACGAATGTCGATTTGGCGTGCATCAATTATTTAATATGGACGCTGTGATGCTGTTTGGAATTTCAGTATGCAGCTAATTTGGTTGTATGGAATTGGGTATTTTGGTTGTTGAAACAAGCGAATTATAAATCATCAATTATAATTCCGGGTATGGCCCATATACCTAGCAGGTATTTTTCCATCGGATGAACATCTGGTATGTAAATTACTTTCATATACGTCAGCTGTAGCATTGGATATAGCAGACAAATAATTTTTTTGTTTGATCACGTGGTGATGTTCAAGTTCTTTAGGTGAATGACAGACTATTTATTTTTCAAATTAAGCAACAGGAACCTGTAAATTTTCACTTTAAATCTTTTTATTAATACATTTAATATACGGTAGATGTCATTATGAGATAAGAAAAGTTAAATTCTATATTTAATGAAAATTGATTTAATTATTTGAAACATAATTTACTCAAATCTTAGAAATTAAATTTTTACATTTCATATTTCACTAATTGCTAAGTGGAATATTTTTGTGAGATTAAGTAGTGCTACTCAAACCAACCGAAATTGTTATTTATAGCTAAATATTCAGAAAAAAACTCATGCTCACTCATTTTTAAATAAATTTTGCTAGACATTTCTAATAGAAATTACCATGTTTTATCTGTGAGAAGTACTTATACTATCAAGTACTTATGTACATATCTTTCAATAATTTAATTTGATCAAACTTATATTAAAAAAAAAAAGATGTCTTGTAAATAACTTACTAAATAATGAAGGAATAGATTTTTATTTGGTCAAGACTATCTTTATTAATTGGAATGAATGAAGGTTGATTCGAATTAATTATTAAATTTTGGATGTAAATGCACAAACAGTGCTATCTTTGTTTTAATCTGTTCACAGGTGTAGCAGTGCATCTATAAAGGTCAAAGTCGAGCCATAAGGTAAGAAACTTTAGGGATTGTGTTTCAGTAATATATTGTATAGCGGTAATTGAGTAAAGGTTTCCGCATTCGCCTTATACAAGGGACTTAAGTAAGGTCTTCTTCGTATACAAAAATTCGGTGGCGCCATATTCTTTACATTTTTGGTCGCAGTCCAACCCCGACCCACAGCTCATGTTCTACCCAGAGCAAATAGTTCGACTAGCCGCTTAGCCTTTTGAGGTTTCCTCATCTACGAGCCATTTTTCACCGAAACTTGCCGTGGGCTCTTTACACTTACTGGAAATCCTCGTCAAACTTCCTTGTGCTTTACAGCTGGTCACATAAAAAAAAACCCTAATAGGAAAAATCCCTTAACGTAATTGAAAAGGTTATAATATATATATATATATATATATATATATATATATATTGATATGATAACGCCGTACGCCGATGCGATAAACGTCCAGCTGAACGTGTTTTTCTTTAATCTTCTAATTCTATTATGCCACGGCTAGCCCTTTTTAATTTACACAGAGTGCACGACGTTACGATGATTAATTTTCATTTACCCTTTATGGTTACCTGTTTGAATTGATAAAACAAGGTCAATCAATATTCATATAATGAAAGGAAATAATATTTACAATTCACAATTTTTGGAAATCCTTTAAATACACCCCTCAATCAATTAATATTATATGGATTATTTATCCCAAAATTTATATCCCTTTAGTTTAATTTAAAGTCACAAAAACGACACCTTTTACAAAAAAAATCTGAAACGTTCAAGACGCTTTTATGATTATTACGTAAGTTTCAACGTATTCAATGTTCTTTTTGATTCTTTACAAGTTTTAGAAAAAATTAATATATTCAGTGTTAAAATTTAAATTTGAAAAGATTCCTTAAGATTAGGTAGCTCTGACCTGTGATATTTTGATTAGTTGTTTCGTGTTGTGGATCAACACCCCCTTATTATCTTCAATCGAAAACCAATGCTCTGCTTTGTACTTCTTAACGTACGTTGAACCAATATTTTTGTTGCTCCCTATTTCCAAGGTTCACCTCGTGCTTTATTTTATGTTTCTCTGGATACGCCTTGGTATCTTCACTTAAATACCACTTGGAATTCGTAGGTTTCTTAGTATTATGATTTTATAATTATTCCACTTATCGTCGTGAATTAGAATTAGATTAGAAGTGGACTAGAAGTGTATTAGAAGTGGACTATCATTGTATTAGAGGCGGATTAGACGTGGATTAGATGCCCTATAGCATTATAAATATTTAATTTAAATTAATTAACCAATTTCTACTCGCGTTTTCTGCAAAAACGGCAAAAGCTTTTTCATATATTTTTAACGCAATTCTTACACAGCTCTGTTTTTCACTATAATATAAATTTTATTTATCTGACGCGTAAATATTTGATTAAGAGTATTATGGATTCGACGTACTTCAAATTGAGACTGACTGTTTCTTATCACTTCTGGGAGTTATATAGCTTTTGCCCTCTACATTTGAATTGGTTTTCCAAGCAGCCTTGCAACCAACCATATTTGTTCTGGACATTCCTAGTATATTTTCAAGCTGATTTCTGATGAAACTATTTTGGAGTTTCGTAGCATGTTGTTATTTACTATTGTTTTACAATCTTTGATCGCCTTGTTATTGTTATCGTTGCTGAACTTTTAGAATATGTCTGTTGTTTTGTGTAGATAAAACCTTTGGAGAATTGTACAAAAATAAATGATGTAACACGAGTGGTTTTCGTTTATGTATTTATTTAAACTCTTCTTTGAAAGTGCGTTTTCTTATCAAAGCGCTTATTGTTCCTTCTTTATTACAAGCGTAATTGCGTGAAGATTTAATAGTTTTTATCTTATCTTCTGCGTATCTGTTTTATAAACTTGTTCAACACTTCTCAAGGTAGTTTAATTACATGTATGATTATTTCTCTGCTGGATACGCGTCCTATTATTGGAAGATGTGCTTTCTGGCATTGACTAAAGTTAATTACGGTCCATATACAAGGTGTTAAATGCTTGCTGTTTACATAATGTGCGAATTATTTATTTTCCTGCTAAATAAATGCAGCTTTCTGATTCCCACTACTATTTACAGTTACTATGCGACTCTTACTACTCAATAGACCCCTAAACAACCCTTTACCTCAGCAATATATATATATATATATATATATATATATATATATAATGCATGTGAATATTCGGGTTCATCCGCCCTGTATTATTGAAAAGATGCAATATGATGTGTATTCTTACTTTATCTTGTTCGTTTTTTCTCTCTGGCTCAGCGATTAATATGCTGTGAATTTTACCAAAATAAAATAAAACAAAGATGTATCAACAAAATTTTTAAAAACAATGCTTGATACGTTCAAAAACATTCTTTTTCTACACACATTATCTATGAAATCCACTAACATACAGATCTAAATAATGCTCATACATGCAATTTACAAGTTTAGAAAGAAACAACATTTTTTTATACTTACATATTGATACAATCTTCACCTAATCCTTGTTAATAATTAAAAAACCCCCAAAACATGTAAGTCACAAGATTTTCTTTAAAAATTTTATGGATAATTTAAATATTTTTCTATTACACTATCTCAGTATAGCTCATCAGCGATGCCGAGAAAATTTTTTTGTAAGAGTCACACACCTCGAGATCTGATCCCAATATTGCTAAAATAAAACTATCCATTCACAAATAATTTTCTATGTGTAAAATAAAAACTTTTTTACTTTAATTAACGTAATAATACACAAATTGCAGCAGTAGGTTTAAAACAAAGATATACTTGCGTTTTGGACTATTAAATCTTTGCTGGTATTTATACCTCAGTAATCACATGTCTTTGCTTATAATTGTATTAACGGCATCGAAATATTTTTTGTTCCAAATTTGTAGATCTCCATTTTACTCAATCTTCATACGTCGAAGTAGCAGTTTCCAAAAAGTACTTTTATAGATTAAAATAGTCGGTGACCTTGTAGCAAGATAATTTATCATTTATTAAAGAAATGAATTACTCTTCTTTGCACTCCATTCTGTAACTATCTACCAATGATCGAATATTGAAGTACTTATCTTGAACGTTAAACCTTGAATGAGTTATTCATTACTCTCACTTTTTGTACAAACACATCCTTAGTACGTCATTTCCTCTCGAACTTTGATTATATTCTCGACAGTAAGTTATTTCCATGGTGTAACAATTAACCTCAATTTTGCATGTTTTCTTATCTCTAATGGCCTGTCAGTTTATATTTTATAAAAGTTTTTTGTTTTTTGATAATGTATGAAGCTAATTGTTAGCTTTTTTCTCTCCCTTTACGAGATTTTGTAATTTTATAGTCATTAAAACTTGTTATCCTATTTATTTTATAGTTTGTAGAGCAGTTATTGCGTTCCGCGAGTAGAACCGTTATTCGTACAAAATAATTAGCATCTTAACATAAATATAACGCATTTTTGAGAAGTCTTGGAACTATTTGTTCTTCCAAACAGTGTATTATGTTTATTAAATGATATTTTAAAGAAGTTGTATATGTAAAAATAATTAAATGTAAGATACCGTAAAACGCATTAAATGCAAACGCAAATCGATCGTTTTAAGATAAATACAAAGCCATTTATTTTCACTTATTAATTATTGATACATATTTGATAAAAATGCTTTGATTTGCTGTAAATAGCATAGAATAATACTAGCTTAACGCATTTGAAGAAAAATAACTAATCAACGTGTATTTAAAGAACTAATTCTAATCTTAATTTTGTGTACTGAAACACAAAAGCAAATATTTTCTATAAAATGCAACCCCTTATGCATTAAAAAGCAATGAAAGTTTAAATTAATCACTTCGTGGATTACAGAAATTTATTTTAAATAAAGAATTTTTTAGAACATAAAAGAACGAGTCATTGGTCTTTACAACTACGTAAAGAAACTAATTAATAAATAATCCTTTATTCCTAGAAGCGGCCGGAATACGAATAACCTGCAAAATTCTTGTTATAAGGGATGAAAATTATCTATGATATTTGCATTCAATGTAGGATTAGTAAACCTTAAACATTAACCTTGGGTGTTACACAAGAACAAACAGAGCGCGTCACAGATAACTTGAACCGAGTAACAAGGTAATAAAACGCCGCGATTTAGGACGCTAATGAGATTTACTGAGAAAACTTGCATCAAAATGTACTATACTATTCTAGTAACATTCTAGAAAATAGATAGTTTGTATACAAGAAAGCGTTTATTAGAAACAGGATTCATTCGATTCATTCATTCATTAAATGCAGTCAATCCTTAAATTCGATGGCGAAAGTTATTTTAAGTCGCGAGTTGTTGCTTTGCGAATCTGATATTTGAAGTATGCAGTAAGCATACCTTGATCTAATATTTATTATGTATATAGAAGTGATGTTTTAAACGCAAATTACATATAAAAAATGGGATTTATAAATCACAGAAAAAAGGAAAAATTCTTCAAAATAACGTTATTTTAAAAATTTTATTAAATAAGCGAGAGGAAGATGTACTTTGGTAACTGCTGTTTGAAACAAGGATTTTGAATATGGAAAATCTTGTAAGCTGATTTGGAAATCAATCTAAAATAAGAGGATATTTAAATACAAGGAGCGTTTTTGTGGATTCTGCAAGTTTTACTTTTAGATTTATGTTTAACGGATATTAGAGTATTTGTATTTAATTTAAGGTAGAATAATAAGTGTTAATCATATAATTTTTTTTTGTAAGGGATTTTTATCAGGAAAATTTGTGATCGGAGTACGAAACCGTCTAACCTTTTGATAGATTATTTGTCAAGGATTATTTTGGCCAAACAAATCTTACAAGCGTGGCAATAAACATAACCAAGTAAACCATCCATAAGAAAACAATTTAGTTCTGTAAATTTAAAATAAGGTAAGGAAAAATTTGTTTATAACAAGTACTAGAAATTATTTTATGTTTGAAAGAAATGATGTAAATACGTTTGTATGAGAGAAAATATTTCATACTTTATAAATGCTTTGCGATATTGCTGTGTTGTCCTTCATTTTCAAAAATTTGTCAATTTTTTTGCGCTAGCCAGGCACAGTT
This sequence comes from Platerodrilus igneus, assembly GCA_036346225.1. Classification (NCBI taxonomy): domain Eukaryota; kingdom Metazoa; phylum Arthropoda; class Insecta; order Coleoptera; family Lycidae; genus Platerodrilus; species Platerodrilus igneus. The sequence continues at coordinate 204,650 of JARFIW010001242.1, forward strand.
AAAAAGGAAGGTAAGTGAACAATTGCCAGTTTTACAAACCACAAATATCTGTACCAGAGCACTCTTTTAGTCACGCTCTCAACGAGGCCATTTTCATAGCACCCTTGTAGTAACGCCCCAAACGAAACATTTTCATATATATATATATATATATATATATATATATATACATATATAAATATTAGAAAGTTAATCACACAAGGTAAGTTGAAAAATACTAACGTGTTACAGTTAATAAGATACTCAGACTTTTATGTAAAGCTCAAATGATTATTTCAAATCGAGTTAGTAATTGAAAGATGTAAAATATGAGGTCTTGGACAGGACTCGAACCTGTATCTTGGTGTTTCGCGGACCATGCGTTTTTCCCTAATATATTATATATTTAGGACTTGGCTTATAGCCGTGATTTTAAGAGTTGCTTCCTGTCTATAACCAGCAGAAGTCAAAAACTTGACAATGTCAGATATGATTGACAAAAATGCCCAACTTAATTGAAAGTTAGGTTGATGTATGGTTGTGCACACACTTCAGATTTGTAAATTTTCCGAATGTCGTCATCGGTCTCGGTGGCGTAATTGGCTAAACGCATGGTCCGCGAAAGATCAAGATACCGGTTCGAGTCCTGTCCAAGGCCTTATATTTTCCAACTTTCAATTACTAGCTCGATTTGAAATTATCATTTGGGCTTTACATAAGAGTGAGTTATTTTTTCATTTTATTAACTACAATACGTTAGTATTTATCAACTTGCCTTGTGTAATTAACTACTAAATATATTTATATATTTAATACTTAGTTTATAGCCGTGATTTTGTACGTTGCTTCCTGTCTATAACTGACAGAAGTCAAAACTTGACAATATCAGATATGATTGACAAAAATACCAAACTTAATTGAATGTTAGGTTGATGTATGGTTGTGTACACGATTCAGATTTGTAAATCTTTTAATTATCGTCGTCGGTCTCGGTGGCGTAGTTGGAAAACGCATGGTCCGTGAAAGACCAAGATACAGGTTCGAGTACTGTCGAAGACCTTATATATTCCATCTTTCAATTACTAGCTCGATTTGAACGATCATTTGGGCTTTACATAAAAGTCTGGGTTATTATTTCATCTTATTAAATATATATATATATATATATATATATATATATATTGACGTGATAAGGGGTCACGGGAGGTCATTGAAACCCAAATTCTACAACTAAAACCTATTAAAATGTAAGAAAATCCGAAAGAAATAAATTTTTTTGTAAATTCATAGTTACGCCCCGTATAATACAAGCGTACCTTTGTCCATTGATGTACAGGCGAAAATGCAATTGCGCATGTATAAATAATCACCCTGTATGATATAAGCGTATTGTAAATACCTAGCAAATAATGTAAACCAAATATGTAAAGATAACTAATTTTTAAAAACCTTAAAACACATTAAATGCGAACGTAAATAGATCATTGTAAGATAAATACAAAAGCTATTTGTGTGTAATATAATAAAATGCGTTTTGTGCATAAAGATAAGCCTTAATCACGTCAATCGACTAACTTAAATTAATTTTAAATAAAGAATTTTATAGAATATTAGGAATACAGAATGAATCATCTATACTTAGAGGTATGTCGATTTCTTATGACCTAATTAATAAAGAAACGTTTATTCTAAGAAGCGGTCGAAACTTTAAAAAACCCAGAAAATGTAAAAAAAATTGATAAAAAAATATGTATGATCTTTTGCATTTAGTGTACGAAAGAAGAAGACCGCGAGCATTACATTCGGTTATTATTTTAATGTTACTAGGAAAGCTTCGACAAACAGCTTCAAACTTTTAACAAATATAATACGCAGAAACTAAAACGGTTTCAAATGCTAAAGCTTTTGACATTATACATCCACCTTCGCTATAATGAAGTAAAATTTGTTCTACAATATGAAATTTAGATGTTCGCTTCTTTACCTACATATTCCTATACTTAAATACGACTGTTAAAATATGTTTATAACTAACAAATTTGAAATGCTATCTTATATACGCTACACGTTATGAATATTTACGTTTGCAAGATTATGAAAATTAACTTTTAGCTTGCTAAAATAATACAGTAGAACTATTAATTTCTACACTAACGATTTGAAAAGCGTTTTCAAATTGTACTTTGTTGTTTTTAAATGCTAAATAACGAAATAAATTGTAAATGAATACTAATACTCTTATAACCCCTAAATATCACAGTATATATATATATATATATATATATATATATATATATATAGTATAGCAGCTGTGTTATCGGACGTTTTTACTAATAATAATATAAAATTTTTAAGGTGTTAGAATCTTCTTTGGGAATATGTTCGTCCATTAATTAATAAAACGCTCATTTATAAATTTGTCGACGTTTCGGTAAATTTATTTCCTTAGTCATGACCTATAAGTGATAGGCTGTAATACAAATGTACAAAATAGATGTTACTTACAATCTATGTGAGCTCTGAGTAATTCGAAAAATCATCAATAGAATAAAAGCAGTTACTTTTAAAACATGAAACAAATTTTAAAAATAACAGTCATAAAAATAAAATTAGTTTAAAACTTAGAAACTATAACATATAAGAACGGTCACTAATTCAAACAAGATTCTCACAATATAGTGTTGTTGGTTTGCCTGTTAATACTGATTAGTTATCGCAATTGAGAATTGATATTTTATATGAATTACATTTTAACGATATACATGGTGAGTGTGAATTATGACTTTGCTGTCTTTATGCGCCTACTTAATTTATATAGTAATGAATAAACTGTATTTAAATTATCAATATCGGATTTGAAATTTATTGCAGAATTGTTGTTTTAATATGAAAAGATTCCAAAAATAATCGTTTTTGTAATTGTTTTCTATTTCTAAAATTTGTATATCGTCAAAATCAGCGTTATGTGTTTCTTTATTTAGATGAATTGCAAGAGCACAAGATTTTTATTTATTTTATTATCGCTTTTATGCTGGCTTATACGATTGCGTAACCATTGTTTAGTTTCCCCGATATAGCATTGATTACATTCACAAGTAATTTTATACACTACATTACTTAATAATTTTTGTTTGTAGGATCTTTTAGTGGAGTGAAGAGGTTTCTTAGGGTTCTGTTATAATTTACCGCAATCTTCATATCCGGTGTATTCAATAGTTTTATTAAGCTCGGAGTTAAGTTTCTTATATAGGGAGGCTTTTATGCAAGGTTGTGGTAGCTCTCTTATCAATTTTACTTCCGGGAGCGGTATTAAATATTATTTTTGTAGTAGGGTTCTAGGATAACCGTTATTTATTAATGTGTTTTTAAGTTTGTTAGATTTTGTTTAAGAAATTGTGGGTGACATATTTTAATAATTCTATTTTTAGAGTTAGAACGGTGTTAAGTTTATGTTTAATTGTGTGGTCCGAGTAAAATTAACATACCTTCCGGAGTCAGTGGGTTTTTATATATATCTAGCATTAGTTGGTTATTATTGTCTCTTGTTATTTTTATATCAAGAAAAGGAATACTATTGTTTTTCAACTTCGATTGTGAATTTTAGATTAGGATTAAAATTATTGAATGCGTTTAACGTTTCCGTTACAGAGTTACTTGGTATCGAGCAAAGAATGTCATCCACGAATTTAAGTATGAAGGGCATCTGAAATGAAAGTGACGGAAGGGTTGTTTCTATTAAGTGATCGAGTATAATCTGGGCGATAATCGGTGATAAAGGTGAACCCATTGGAGTTCCAGATGTTTGTAAGTAAAATTGATTTTGAAATGAGAAATAGGTGTTATTGAAAATTAAATTTATTGTAGCGATGAACAGTTGACAAGAAAAATTGCAGTGAGGTTGAATTTCGTCCCACTTTTCTTCTAATAGTTTTATAACTAGTGGTAATGGGATGTTTGTGAATAGTGATTCGGCATCCAGCGAGACCAAGATAAAATCTTTAGGTAATTGAAATTCTTTGAGCTTCTCCACCACATTAAAAGTGTCTTTAATACTGTAACTTTCGCTTAACGGGAATGCTTTTGTTAATATTTCGGTCATGTATTTAGCAATATTATAGGTGGGTGTATTGACAGATGATATAATCGGCCTTAACGAGAGAACTTGCTTGTGGATTTTGGGTAATCCATAATATTTTCCCGGAACCGAATTGTTTTTGAAAGTTGTTTTCTTATATTTTCAGATATTATCTGTTTTGTATACAATGCTTTTAAATGATCATTTACTCTTTTTGTATTGTAAACGTGGGGTCCTGTTTTAACTTTTTATATATACTAATGTCATCTAGTATTTCTAAAGATTTTGTTTCGTAATCTAGTTTGTTTAGTACCACCGTTACCTCGCCTTTGTCTGCTTTTATAATTGTTAAATCGGATGATTCTTTAAGTATTTTTTCGTCAAGATGTACGTTTTCTCCACATTTGTTTTTCTGTTGTTGCGGGATTTAATAAAAATTTGTAATTTTGTTAGTTGCTTGTGCTCTAATTACTGGCCGTTGTGCTTCTGTGTGAGATTCTAAAACAAATTCCAAGTTTGCTAATAATTCACCAATGTTAACCTGTGATGCTCGAGTGGGTAAGTTAAATTTTGGTCCTAATGAAAGTATATGTTGTACATTTTCAGGAATTTGAGTAGATGTTAAATTAACTACCCATTTTTTGTTGTTATTCGTAATCAACGCTTCGTTATACTGTTGTTTTTTCTTTAAAAGCTCAAATTTATTTACATTTGCTTTCTTTATTTGTTTGAACCTTTTTTGGTAAAAAATATTCTGCCGATATCTGAAATCCTTGTAAAGTTCCATTGGTAGTATTTCTCGTAGTGAAGCTTTAATATTTTTCATTTCGCTCCTACATAAGCTGAGTTTTTTATGTGTTATCTGTATCTCAAAATCCAGTATTTTCTTTTCGGTGCGATTATTAAATGATTGTATCTTATTGTTGATCTTCCAGGTCTTGTTTTCAAGCAGATTTAATATATTGCAGGTGTTTTGGCTTATGTGATTTGGCACAATTTGTTTCGCTCTGCAGCGTAGTAAGAACAATTTACGATTTTCCAAATTTACTAGTTTTCTAGATAATGTAGCCCATTGTTTCATTTCGTTTTTTGTATTACAACCATAATTACATTTGATAAAGTCGTAAAATCCCATGATGATATTGTAGTATAGCAGCTGTGTTATCGGACGTTTTACTAATAATAATATAAAATTTTAAGGTGTTAGAATCTTCTTTGGGAATATGTTCGTCCATTAATTAATAAAACGCTCATTTATAAATTTGTCGACGTTTCGGTAAATTTATTTCCTTAGTCATGACCTATAAGTGATAGGCTGTAATACAAATGTACAAAATAGATGTTACTTACAATCTATGTGAGCTCTGAGTAATTCGAAAAATCATCAATAGAATAAAAGCAGTTACTTTTAAAACATGAAACAAATTTTAAAAATAACAGTCATAAAAATAAAATTAGTTTAAAACTTAGAAACTATAACATATAAGAACGGTCACTAATTCAAACAAGATTCTCACAATATAGTGTTGTTGGTTTGCCTGTTAATACTGATTAGTTATCGCAATTGAGAATTGATATTTTATATGAATTACATTTTAACGATATACATGGTGAGTGTGAATTATGACTTTGCTGTCTTTATGCGCCTACTTAATTTATATAGTAATGAATAAACTGTATTTAAATTATCAATATCGGATTTGAAATTTATTGCAGAATTGTTGTTTTAATATGAAAAGATTCCAAAAATAATCGTTTTTTGTAATTGTTTTCTATTTCTAAAATTTGTATATCGTCAAAATCAGCGTTATGTGTTTCTTTATTTAGATGAATTGCAAGAGCACAAGATTTTTTATTTATTTTATTATCGCTTTTATGCTGGCTTATACGATTGCGTAACCATTGTTTAGTTTCCCCGATATAGCATTGATTGCATTCACAAGTAATTTTATACACTACATTACTTAATAATTTTTTGTTTGTAGGATCTTTTAGTGGAGTGAAGAGGTTTCTTAGGGTTCTGTTATAATTTACCGCAATCTTCATATCCGGTGTATTCAATAGTTTTATTAAGCTCGGAGTTAAGTTTCTTATATAGGGGAGGCTTTTATGCAAGGTTGTGGTAGCTCTCTTATCAATTTTACTTCCGGGAGCGGTATTAAATATTATTTTTTGTAGTAGGGTTCTAGGATAACCGTTATTTATTAATGTGTTTTTTAAGTTTGTTAGATTTTGTTTAAGAAATTGTGGGTGACATATTTTAATAATTCTATTTTTTAGAGTTAGAACGGTGTTAAGTTTATGTTTAATTGTGTGGTCCGAGTAAAATTAACATACCTTCCGAGTCAGTGGGTTTTATATATATCTAGCATTAGTTGGTTATTATTGTCTCTTGTTATTTTTATATCAAGAAAAGGAATACTATTGTTTTTTTCAACTTCGATTGTGAATTTTAGATTAGGATTAAAATTATTGAATGCGTTTAACGTTTCCGTTACAGAGTTACTTGGTATCGAGCAAAGAATGTCATCCACGAATTTAAGTATGAAGGGCATCTGAAATGAAAGTGACGGAAGGGTTGTTTCTATTAAGTGATCGAGTATAATCTGGGCGATAATCGGTGATAAAGGTGAACCCATTGGAGTTCCAGATGTTTGTAAGTAAAATTGATTTTGAAATGAGAAATAGGTGTTATTGAAAATTAAATTTATTGTAGCGATGAACAGTTGACAAGAAAAATTGCAGTGAGGTTGAATTTCGTCCCACTTTTCTTCTAATAGTTTTATAACTAGTGGTAATGGGATGTTTGTGAATAGTGATTCGGCATCCAGCGAGACCAAGATAAAATCTTTAGGTAATTGAAATTCTTTGAGCTTCTCCACCACATTAAAAGTGTCTTTAATACTGTAACTTTCGCTTAACGGGAATGCTTTTGTTAATATTTCGGTCATGTATTTAGCAATATTATAGGTGGGTGTATTGACAGATGATATAATCGGCCTTAACGAGAGAACTTGCTTGTGGATTTTGGGTAATCCATAATATTTTCCCGGAACCGAATTGTTTTTGAAAGTTGTTTTCTTATATTTTCAGATATTATCTGTTTTGTATACAATGCTTTTAAATGATCATTTACTCTTTTTGTATTGTAAACGTGGGGTCCTGTTTTAACTTTTATATATACTAATGTCATCTAGTATTTCTAAAGATTTTGTTTCGTAATCTAGTTTGTTTAGTACCACCGTTACCTCGCCTTTGTCTGCTTTTATAATTGTTAAATCAGGATGATTCTTTAAGTATTTTTTCGTCAAGATGTACGTTTTCTCCACATTTGTTTTTCTGTTGTTGCGGGATTTAATAAAAATTTGTAATTTTGTTAGTTGCTTGTGCTCTAATTACTGGCCGTTGTGCTTCTGTGTGAGATTCTAAAACAAATTCCAAGTTTGCTAATAATTCACCAATGTTAACCTGTGATGCTCAGTGGGTAAGTTAAATTTTGGTCCTAATGAAAGTATATGTTGTACATTTTCAGGAATTTGAGTAGATGTTAAATTAACTACCCATTTTTTGTTGTTATTCGTAATCAACGCTTCGTTATACTGTTGTTTTTTCTTTAAAAGCTCAAATTTATTTACATTTGCTTTCTTTATTTGTTTGAACCTTTTTTGGTAAAAAATATTCTGCCGATATCTGAAATCCTTGTAAAGTTCCATTGGTAGTATTTCTCGTAGTGAAGCTTTAATATTTTTGCATTTCGCTCCTACATAAGCTGAGTTTTTTATGTGTTATCTGTATCTCAAAATCCAGTATTTTCTTTTCGGTGCGATTATTAAATGATTGTATCTTATTGTTGATCTTCCAGGTCTTGTTTTCAAGCAGATTTAATATATTGCAGGTGTTTTGGCTTATGTGATTTGGCACAATTTGTTTCGCTCTGCAGCGTAGTAAGAACAATTTACGATTTTCCAAATTTACTAGTTTTCTAGATAATGTAGCCCATTGTTTCATTTCGTTTTTTGTATTACAACCATAATTACATTTGATAAAGTCGTAAAATCCCATGATGATATTGTAGTATAGCAGCTGTGTTATCGGACGTTTTTACTAATAATAATATAAAATTTTTAAGGTGTTAGAATCTTCTTTGGGAATATGTTCGTCCATTAATTAATAAAACGCTCATTTATAAATTTGTCGACGTTTCGGTAAATTTATTTCCTTAGTCATGACCTATAAGTGATAGGCTGTAATACAAATGTACAAAATAGATGTTACTTACAATCTATGTGAGCTCTGAGTGATTCGAAAAATCATCAATAGAATAAAGCAGTTACTTTTAAAACATGAAACAAATTTTAAAAATAACAGTCATAAAAATAAAATTAGTTTAAAACTTAGAAACTATAACATATAAGAACGGTCACTAATTCAAACAAGATTCTCACAATATAGTGTTGTTGGTTTGCCTGTTAATACTGATTATTTATCGCAATTGAGAATTGATATGTTATATGTATTACATTTTAACGATATACATGGTGAGTGTGAATTATGACTTTGCTGTCTTTATGCGCCTACTTAATTTATATAGTAATGAATAAACTGTATTTAAATTATCAATATCGGATTTGAAAATGTAATTCATATAAAATATCAATTCTCAATTGCGATAACTAATCAGTATTAACAGGCAAACCAACAACACTATATTGTGAGAATCTTGTTTGAATTAGTGACCGTTCTTATATGTTATAGTTTCTAAGTTTTAAACTAATTTTATTTTTATGACTGTTATTTTTTAAAATTTGTTTCATGTTTTAAAAGTAACTGCTTTTATTCTATTGATGATTTTTCGAATTACTCAGAGCTCACATAGATTGTAAGTAACATCTATTTTGTACATTTGTATTACAGCCTATCACTTATAGGTCATGACTAAGGAAATAAATTTACCGAAACGTCGACAAATTTATAAATGAGCGTTTTATTAATTAATGGACGAACATATTCCCAAAGAAGATTCTAACACCTTAAAAATTTTATATTATTATTAGTAAAAACGTCCGATAACACAGCTGCTATACTACAATATCATCATGGGATTTTACGACTTTATCAAATGTAATTATGGTTGTAATACAAAAAACGAAATGAAACAATGGGCTACATTATCTAGAAAACTAGTAAATTTGGAAAATCGTAAATTGTTCTTACTACGCTGCAGAGCGAAACAAATTGTGCCAAATCACATAAGCCAAAACACCTGCAATATATTAAATCTGCTTGAAAACAAGACCTGGAAGATCAACAATAAGATACAATCATTTAATAATCGCACCGAAAAGAAAATACTGGATTTTGAGATACAGATAACACATAAAAAACTCAGCTTATGTAGGAGCGAAATGAAAAATATTAAAGCTTCACTACGAGAAATACTACCAATGGAACTTTACAAGGATTTCAGATATCGGCAGAATATTTTTTACCAAAAAAGGTTCAAACAAATAAAGAAAGCAAATGTAAATAAATTTGAGCTTTTAAAGAAAAAACAACAGTATAACGAAGCGTTGATTACGAATAACAACAAAAAATGGGTAGTTAATTTAACATCTACTCAAATTCCTGAAAATGTACAACATATACTTTCATTAGGACCAAAATTTAACTTACCCACTCGAGCATCACAGGTTAACATTGGTGAATTATTAGCAAACTTGGAATTTGTTTTAGAATCTCACACAGAAGCACAACGGCCAGTAATTAGAGCACAAGCAACTAACAAAATTACAAATTTTTATTAAATCCCGCAACAACAGAAAAACAAATGTGGAGAAAACGTACATCTTGACGAAAAAATACTTAAAGAATCATCCTGATTTAACAATTATAAAAGCAGACAAAGGCGAGGTAACGGTGGTACTAAACAAACTAGATTACGAAACAAAATCTTTAGAAATACTAGATGACATTAGTATATATAAAAGTTAAACAGGACCCCACGTTTACAATACAAAAAGAGTAAATGATCATTTAAAAGCATTGTATACAAAACAGATAATATCTGAAAATATAAGAAAACAACTTTCAAAAACAATTCGGTTCCGGGAAAATATTATGGATTACCCAAAATCCACAAGCAAGTTCTCTCGTTAAGGCCGATTATATCATCTGTCAATACACCCACCTATAATATTGCTAAATACATGACCGAAATATTAACAAAAGCATTCCCGTTAAGCGAAAGTTACAGTATTAAAGACACTTTTAATGTGGTGGAGAAGCTCAAAGAATTTCAATTACCTAAAGATTTTATCTTGGTCTCGCTGGATGCCGAATCACTATTCACAAACATCCCATTACCACTAGTTATAAAACTATTAGAAGAAAAGTGGGACGAAATTCAACCTCACTGCAATTTTTCTTGTCAACTGTTCATCGCTACAATAAATTTAATTTTCAATAACACCTATTTCTCATTTCAAAATCAATTTTACTTACAAACATCTGGAACTCCAATGGGTTCACCTTTATCACCGATTATCGCCCAGATTATACTCGATCACTTAATAGAAACAACCCTTCCGTCACTTTCATTTCAGATGCCCTTCATACTTAAATTCGTGGATGACATTCTTTGCTCGATACCAAGTAACTCTGTAACGGAAACGTTAAACGCATTCAATAATTTTAATCCTAATCTAAAATTCACAATCGAAGTTGAAAACAATAGTATTCCTTTTCTTGATATAAAATAACAAGAGACAATAATAACCAACTAATGCTAGATATATATAAAAACCCACTGACTCCGGAAGGTATGTTAATTTTACTCGGACCACACAATTAAACATAAACTTAACACCGTTCTAACTCTAAAAATAGAATTATTAAAATATGTCACCCACAATTTCTTAAACAAAATCTAACAAACTTAAAAACACATTAATAAATAACGGTTATCCTAGAACCCTACTACAAAAATAATATTTAATACCGCTCCCGGAAGTAAAATTGATAAGAGAGCTACCACAACCTTGCATAAAAGCCTCCCTATATAAGAAACTTAACTCGAGCTTAATAAAACTATTGAATACACCGGATATGAAGATTGCGGTAAATTATAACAGAACCCTAAGAAACCTCTTCAGTCCACTAAAAGATCCTACAAACAAAAATTATTAAGTAATGTAGTGTATAAAATTACTTGTGAATGCAATCAATGCTATATCGGAGAAACTAAACAATGGTTACGCAATCGTATAAGCCAGCATAAAAGCGATAATAAAATAAATAAAAATCTTGTGCTCTTGCAATTCATCTAAATAAAGAAACACATAACGCTGATTTTGACGATATACAAATTTTAGAAATAGAAAACAATTACAAAAACGATTATTTTTGGAATCTTTTCATATTAAAACAACAATTCTGCAATAAATTTCAAATCCGATATTGATAATTTAAATACAGTTTATTCATTACTATATAAATTAAGTAGGCGCATAAAGACAGCAAAGTCATAATTCACACTCACCATGTATATCGTTAAAATGTAATTCATATAAAATATCAATTCTCAATTGCGATAACTAATCAGTATTAACAGGCAAACCAACAACACTATATTGTGAGAATCTTGTTTGAATTAGTGACCGTTCTTATATGTTATAGTTTCTAAGTTTTAAACTAATTTTATTTTTATGACTGTTATTTTTAAAATTTGTTTCATGTTTTAAAAGTAACTGCTTTTATTCTATTGATGATTTTCGAATTACTCAGAGCTCACATAGATTGTAAGTAACATCTATTTTGTACATTTGTATTACAGCCTATCACTTATAGGTCATGACTAAGGAAATAAATTTACCGAAACGTCGACAAATTTATAAATGAGCGTTTTATTAATTAATGGACGAACATATTCCCAAAGAAGATTCTAACACCTTAAAAATTTTATATTATATATATATATATATATACATTTATATATATATATATATATATATATATATATATATATATATATATTACTATGTAATTTGTAGATTAGAATTTATTGGATTAAGTAGCTGAGAAATTAGTGCAAGCTCCTGTGTGTATATACAAAACATTAGTAAGTTAAGACGTTTTTTAGAACTCTAGATTAAGGATTATTTAGTTTAGAGTTGAGCTTCAAAATTAAATTGGCTTCTATATTCACTTTAGCAAAAATGTGCAAAAGACTTATCAGTATGCGTTTATAGGAAGGAACAGAATTAGCTAATTTTACCTACTGATCATTAAATGTAAATATTTTTATCGTGTAAGGCAATTTAGACTAGATTTAATAAATATTAATTAAAATTACGTTTTCAATGCTACTTTAGTGTTACATTAATGATCGTAAGCTCAAGTTAGCGCGTATAAATATTGTTCTAATGTATATTTTCATTTTTAACCTTGCTAAACGTTCTTAAAGCATTTATATTAAGGTGTTTAGTAAAACAAGCAACGGTTTTTGTCTTCTGAGAGACAACCAGTTGAAAACCTTCCGAGTAGTAATTATGTTCAAGAATATTAGGGAAAAATGGTAAACAGATAGTTTTATGAAAGGCAGAGGCCGTTAAATGAGCGCGGATCGATATTTTACAAAGAAAGATGGTTTTTAGGATGCGTTAACAGAGGATAGTAGATAACATATGTTTAGTATTTAGTTAGACTTCGTAACAAACAAGGGGACAAGGATAAACTAGGAGCTATAAGCAGGAGTAATATAGAAGATGTTTGTATCAATTTAAAGTAGGAAGAGAAATTAAGAGATATAATTGGACGTTACAGGTAGACGCGTGACAGTTCAAAAGTTAGAGAGGGAACATATCCGAGTGGGATTCGAAATAACGAAGCATGAGAAAGAAAATGGCTGTAAATGAGAGAAAGTAAGAAAGGACTAGGTTCGCTTTAATTGTGAGACGTGAATCTTGTAAGAATCGATTTCCGTGGAGGCTAGTTTTTCGGCGAAGACACCACCGTTGGAAGGGTAGGAACGATTTTTTAAGTACTTTTCTGTGTTCGTATGTTAAATTTTATGAAAAGTGAAAAGCTGTTGGTGTTGTTGACAAAATTAGCTGGAATTTTGTGGCGGTTGTAATTGGAATTTCAAGGAGCGAGCCGTGCAGGTCACAGTAGACAATAAGACAGCAATTTGTTAGAATTAAGATTACTAAAATGTAATACTTTGTATTGTATCAAGAAATAGCAAACATGAGATCTGCATTTCCCACAAAGTGATGTAAGAGCAGGGATAGCATACATACCCTCATGAGCCCAAGATGGCCAGTCAGTCTCGAGCTTCACAAGTTTAACATTGTTGGTTGTTCAAGCTACTCACCTAGGTTTAAATAAATTAGTTAGTGAAAAGTAACTTTGATTATTTTTTATATTTTAAACGTTAATGAACATAACGTACCTATTTGTTGAAATCATTTGTAATTTTTGTATAAATATATTTGATAGAAGAGTTTTTAGAAGAAGTCTTTTTAAAAAGAAGCTCCAAGAAGCCCAAAGCCTATCTCGCGTTCTAAAAAAATTCAGTTTGAAGGGAAAGTGCGGAAATTTAATTTTCATTTTATTTTAAAACAAACATATTAATAGTTTTGAAAAGTGTGTATAATAACACTAAACAACGGTCGCAATTACTTTGACTGGGACGCGTGTACTATATTAAATTGAAAAGTGCGATTCATTAAAAACTCAAGAACATTCAATTGATAATAGGTAAATATCATTTTAAACGTTCATTTAATTAATGCGAACTACAGTCATAGATCAAGCGATAACGGTCGTAAAAATGAGAGAATGACAGTCATATATCTTGAAGGTAAGTGATAACGCGTGTTAATGTATATATTATATATTAAATAAATATTGAGTTTTGTAGACATTCTGTGACGTCGAATCATTTAGACGGACCATCTAAATTCAAACCAATGAAAACGTAGAAACAACGCCCAGAGATTACGAGATTTTTATAAATGTTTGACGTAGCAAGTTTCGCTATTATATTACCAATTTTAAAAATGCGGTCAATTGTCAGTAGCTAGTAATCAATTGAATTAGTGGTCAGTGTTTAACACTCGTTAAATATGTCACAACGTTGGTTTTTAATACTCGTTTTAAACGTCACTCTAACGTCACCCTAACAACTTTCAACAGCATCATACGGAAAATACTTTAAATTTCAATTATCCATGAAAATAATGTTTTATAGCAAATGCTGTTTCAATAAAATGGTTACCTTCTCTTTATAAACATAATTCGTTAAACACCCTTTATTTTCATTTTGAGCTAATGATCTTCAAATTAAATTGTTAATTTATGATTCACTATCTATTTTTGATACACCACAACTGAAATTTCATAGTCGGATGCGTCACTCTAAATTATTAATATTAAATGAAATATTATATTTTAATAAACAAAATTTATTATTTCTTAACTGCTCGATAACATTTTCTACTATAACTCCATTTTGTTGATATATCTGTTCTATTTCGTGTATCAAATTGCAGACCTACCTTTGTGTTCTTGAAACATAATTGCGTGATGGGTTTGGGTTACAGGATTCCCGCTATCGGGAATAAACTTAGAGTGAGGTACACTGACAAGCGGCTTTTAGTTAAAAAAATATTATATAAAAACAATTAACGACTATCTGGGTATTAACCGTTGTGAGGTATGAGCGTAAGTGCAAAAGATCTCAGCATGACGTTCGGGTATGGTCAGGCAGCACTACACTTTCAAGAACAATACACTATGAGAGAGTAATCCGCAAAAGAAAACTTCGAAACGATAATAATTTTAGACTTAAATTTCAAAAGTACAATTCTCAGAAGGATTTAGCGCTACTTCGGAACAAAGGAAAAAAGCAAATCTTAACGGAACACAACTTGTCTCCTTCAATAACCAGTAATTACTATTTTAGCAAAACCTCTAAAACTCATCATCTGATCACAAACAATGACTGGTATTAAAGCTATTTGAAATAAATTACTTATATAGAACTTCATTATGTAAACTCCTAGGTTTACTTGGCTCTTAAGAATCATTATTTGTTCGAAAATTTCGGTGCGCCCCTCTATTGCAGAAAACAAATTATTAGCAACTGCTGGATGACCTACAAAGTTATTTCTTAGTTTTTCTAATTAAGCGGAGTTTTCAAAGAACACGCCCATAATGTGTATGGAGGTATAGTCTATCTCACTGGCCCTCAAATTTTACCGACTTGTTTAATGTTAAAACGGTTCGAAAATAACCCTGTAATCTGTTTAATTTGTAGACGCACGAGCAGCGCATTCGAAAACAAAATCGATAGCAGTTTCTTCCTTTCCTAATGTTTCAGAACTAGGACGAATACACGTAAAAGCATAAAAAATTTACACGCACCACCCGAAGCTACTCCATAATCATGAGGAATAGGATAAGTGGTACCTAAATTTAATTATCATAATGTCATATACGCACCCCTAAAATATAGATCCGTTAATAAAAGGCGCCCGGAAAATATTTAAAAGAAATGATTTATATTTCGTTCTTTTATAGGGTTGTATCTCCTTCATTATTGAGTTTAGGAAAAAAGGTATATAAAAAGTAGGCCTATTTTTAATCATTCTATCTGCTTTTGCAATTACGGTAGATTATACACGAAAGACCTTAAATACACACGCACGCACACACGCAAGCACGCACGCACGCACGCACGTACGCACGCACGCACTCACGTAACTCACTCACTCACTTACTCACTCAGTCACTCACTCACTCACTCACTCACTCACTCACTCACTCACTCACTCGCTCACTCACTCACTCACTCACTCACTCACTCACTCACTCACTCACCCACTCACTCACCCACTCACTCACTCACTCGCTCGCTCGCTCGCTCGCTCACTCACTCACTCACTCACTCACTTACTCACCCCCTCACTCACTTAGTCACTCACTCACTTACTCTCTCACACACACACACACAGATATATATATATATATATATATATTGCTAAGGGAGTGGCGTTTATACGTGATCTAGGAGCTGGCAGATATCCTGCTCACGATTGGCTTCATTGGTAGTAGAATTAGAAAATGTTATGGACTGCGCAATCGCGACAATTGGATGACGATTTCTGGTAATTTTGTATTTTCTGGGGACGGTTACTGGAAGATGGTTACGCGAAGACATATTACAATAATTTTAAAATATTATCCAAAATTTTTGTGATATAAAAAGTCATCCAGATTTGATGAATATATTAAATTGAAGTATTGATACAAAGAATAAATAATTAAAAGATATTTGATACAATATATGTTGTTAAAGTACACAAGTGGATCGTGATTATCAATTGCCCATGTGGTGAGTAGTAATAATGTGCTTTTGTACAAATAGTTAAAATTAATTAAATAGGGCTTCAGTTCGGGGACCTGGAAAATAATCTTGGTCTGTGAAAATTTTATTAGTAGAAATTTGGTTAATCTGAATATTGGAATTTTGATGTAAGAAGATATAAGTAATGAGGGATACAGATTGTGGTGCATAGCATTAATTATTGGAAGGTCATCCACATGTGCACGCTGCAGTATTGTACAGCTGTTTATTGAAATTTGAAATACCACATCACAACATCAGGTGTATAGAAGTAGATGAAATTAGCACCGAATTCGAGGAGCTAACTCTATGAAGGCGTCCTGAATGGACACAACATTCTTTTGTTGTAGGCTCGTTGATGGGATTACCATCCAAATATTCATTGCATGTAGAGGCGGAACTGAAGGCATAGGTATTAAGTGTATGTTGCTATCAAAAAGGTATGTGCTACTAAAATATTCAACAAGTATTGATAAATGTTAATAGTAAAATTTAACTGGTTTCAGATTAGTAGAATTCTATAGATAGTAATTGTTATTTGTAAGGTACCGGAGGAATGCATTCACCTAGTATCGTGCTTTTAAGTAAAAGGGGTTAATGCTCCAAAAGTGTGTGTGTAATTAATCTCGTTAATCTTATTTATTGTTGTGATATTATTGTTGTTGTTATAAACTTATTAATTTGAAGCGAAATAAAAGAAAAGTGAAAGCCTATAATTTGTAACGATACATTGCGACCCTGAGAATAATTTCTGAACTCGTGCCCTACCTGAAGCTTAGTCTGGGATATGTTGGAAGTAGGACTGTTCTCACTTATTTCACAGCATATAATATTGTCGACCCAACGCGGTGCATTTTAGTAAATCACATAATTGGGCACGAATCCTGTGTATCGATACAAGTTCTAGTAGTTTAAAAGGTGGAATTAGATTCTATTTCGTATTGAAAGAAAGTATACTCTTATAAAAGTAAAATGACTGGAGAAGAAAAGTGTGAATTGGGGGAATCTGGGGTGATGGTCGATCCGAAGGGTATTGATAATTCTACAACACTGATTGTAAATCCTCCAGAAATTGATCTGTAAAATTTACAACTTAGGGATATTTTGAATGCAATACAAACTATTGATAGAAGTTGAAATACAAAACTAAATAATTATTGTAGGGAAATGGAGCTATTTAAAACAGAGATTAAAGTAAATATGAATGAAATATTTGAGAAACCTATCATGCAGTGCCAAAAAGAAATACAAATTAAGATACATGAAAGTACAAAGCGTTGTGAACAAAGGGCAGAGAATGTTAAATTATTGCGTTCAAACTTAAATCAATTAGGGCTGAGAATTCAAAATGTAGAAAGTAAAACATATCAAGATAGGATGGATGTGGATAAGGTGATTCGTCAGAAAGATTTAGATGTGGATTTAATATCGAATCAAGTACAGGAAGTAAAATTGCAAAACCAAATATTAATGATTGAAATTAACAAACTTAAGATACTTTGGGTGGTCAAAATAATTTAAATGCTTTGACGATGGGTGTAGAATCGGTGGGGAAATTTTATGGGGATAATAAAATAAATCCCAAGAACTTTTTAATAAGTTTGAAGGCTGCGGTCAACTGCATTCATGGTGAGGTGAATAGGCTAAATTTTGTTCGTTCGGTTATGGAAGGGAATGCAGCCAATTGGTTCAGTATTATAGACCAAGATATTCAAACTTTTGAGGAATTTTGGGTAATGTTTTTAAGACAGTATTGGGAATTTAATGAGCAAGTTAAGGTTCGTGAAAATTTGCATACTGGGAAATATAATCCAGAACTTGGGATATCTTGCGCGCAATATGCTATTAATAAGATTAGTATTGCAAAACATTTGGATCCTAAAATACAAGATCCAGATCTTATTAGACTAGTGTCTATGCATTTTGAACCGGAAATACAAACTGCGGTGATGATTCAGAATATTACGGACAAGCATGATTTTATTGAATGCCTTCAGCGTTTTGGTCAACGAAATTTTAGACAGAATAATCAATTGCAAACCCCAATCAGGCACAGTTACAATGTAGGGTCTACACACAATAATAACAATTATAATCGATATAATAATAGCCAGGGCAATGCAGTATCAAGCAGGTTCTATGGAAATCG
This sequence comes from Platerodrilus igneus, assembly GCA_036346225.1. Taxonomy (NCBI): domain Eukaryota; kingdom Metazoa; phylum Arthropoda; class Insecta; order Coleoptera; family Lycidae; genus Platerodrilus; species Platerodrilus igneus. The sequence continues at coordinate 223,259 of JARFIW010001242.1, forward strand.
CGATCGTGTCAGGGAAATAAACCAACAACAAGAATTCAGTAGGCCACGTACAGGACATTCCAATATTGGTCATCAAAACTCGAATTTAATTAGGGAAGGTGCTAGGAATGATAATAGGCAAAATCAGGATACTAACAACAGTAATAATAATGATAGACGGAGTAATCAGGTTCACATACAAAATGTTACTGTTGATAATATTCAAGAAAACAATAGGGAAATATATCAGGAAGAGACTAGACATCCTACTTATAGGGATTTAATAAATAGGCCAGGGCCATCCTCATCTGTACAATTAAATTCAGAACAGATATTATTATGACAATTACCACATTTGCTGAAACAGGAATTATTTAATATTAACTGTTATGAGCATCCTAAGGAATTTATAAAGGTGGGGGATGATTCCGAATGTGAATTGGGTAATGAAATAATACTGCCTCATGTTGATATAAGATTTAAGAATGTTTCTGTAAAAGCATTGGTAGATACTAGAGCTGAATTGAATTTGTTATCCGAAGCTTTAGTAAAAAAATGCTCCGACGTATTTGTAAAAAATGTAATTCCGGTTAAAAACTCATAGCAGCAAATAACAAAAAGTTTGCTGTGATTAATTCAGTGGTTGTAACTACATTTTCATTAGGAAAGGGTGTATACGAAGGGAGTTTTTTGATAATTCCAGAGTTAAAATTTGAATGTCTAATCGGTATGGATATAATAGGTAAACTTAAAATGAAGATAGATACCGAAAATAAAAATATTTGTATAAATAGGGAAACAATTAGTTGGGTTGAAGATATTCAGTTGCCTGATAAGGGTGAATGCTCAAATATAAATAATAGTGCAGTACAAATAGCTAAAGATTATCATGAAAGAGTGCAATCCATTAATTGTCCAGAACAGTATAAAGATAAAATGATGAATATTGTGGGTAAATTTGATAATTTAGTTAATCCGGAGCATAGGGTAGCTCAAGGTTATATCCATAAACTGGATGTTAATGAATCCCAACCGTATAACTCTAGAACATATCCAATTCCATATGCATATAGAGACAAAGTAAGGCAAGAAGTGAATAAAATGCTAGATGCCAATATTATTGAAAGGTCTTCTTTTAATTTCATTAATTCATTGGTAGTGGTGAAAAAATCTAGTGGTGAGCTTCGTCTCTGTTTAGATGCTAGGAAACTAAATGCTATTACCCGACCACAATTCGAAGCTCCATCTCCTATTGAATCATTGTTAGCACGTATAGGTGGTCATTCTGTATATTCCAAATTAGATCTTAGGAACTCATTTTGGCTTATACCTCTCCATAAAGATAGCAGGAAATATACAGGTTTCTCTATTGATGGTATAATTTTCCAGTTTTGTGTTGTTCCTTTTGGGCTTTCATCGTCAGCAGCGGCGCTAGTTCGTGCCATGCAGTTTATATTAGGCAAGCATGAAGACTATTGTGTTTGGTATGTGGACGATATTTTGATACATAGTTCAAGTGTTACGGAACACTTTATGCATGTAGAGACGGTGTTGAATGAATTAGATATTGCCGGATTAAAAGTCAATTTAGAGAAATGTATGTTTTTGCAAGATAATATAAAATTTCTTGGATATGTTATTAATAGTAGAGGGATTACCATTGATGAGCAGAGGGTTATGGAAATATTGAAATTTCCTAAACCAGTAAATGCCAAGACACTCAAGGGATTTCTTGGATTCCTAAATTATTATCGTAGGTTTATTCCCTCATTTTCCCAAAAGGCTTCGATATTATACGATCTGTTGAGGAAAACTGTAAAATGGAAATGGGGACAAGAGCATGATTTTGCTGTGGACACGTTGAAAACAATTTACTCAGAATCTTTTGTTAATACACCCAGAATTTAATAAAAAGTTGATTTTGCGGACCGATGCAAGCGATTTAGGGTTAGCTGGAGAGTTACTTCAAATACAAGGGGGTGTAGAAGTTTCTATTTCATTTGTGTCTAGACGATTAAAGGCTTATGAAAGAAATTATACGATTTCAGAAAAGGAAATGGCTGCGGTCGTTTTTGCAGTGCAGAGGCTAAAGTTTTATTTACTGGGTAACCATTTCCCAATTTAAACAGATCACAAGGCTTTATGTGCATTGTTGGGTACCAGATTTACAAACAATCGGGTATACCGTTGGTCATTGCTTTTACAAGAATTTAGCTTTGAGATGGTATATATTGAAGAAAGAAAAAATGTTGGTGCAGATGCTTTGAGCAGAAGTATATCTGTCCAGCATAAAAATCTAATGAAGTAGTTATAGCTGTACATCGTCTTAGGGATAACAATTCGATTTATTCTTTTGAGGCGGTTATGCAAATGCAAAGAAATAGCGAGGTGATAAATGATATCCGGCTTAAGATTCAGGAAAGGAGTAATTATAAGGGATTTTCAATTGTTAATGAGTATGTAATTAAAAGTATTAGGAATTTAGAGGTATATGTGGTTGATGATGAGTTTGCTTCCAGGCTTATTCAGAATTTGCATGAACGGTATGGTCATATTGGTGTTCGGAAAGTGTATGAAATTTTTCGAGAGTGTTTTTATGTGAAAAATGATCTCACCATTATTAAGGAAGTGTTGAGGACGTGTCATTTATGTGTTCTTGGTAAATATAAAAATCACGTTAATGAGGATATTATTAAATCAATTGTGGTTAATGCTCCGTTAGACCTAATTACCACAGATTATTTAAGTAATTTAATTTCTAGTGGAAAGGATTATGTCAACATTTTGGTAATTGTGGATTTTTTTTCTAAATATACAAAATTGTATCTTACGAAACGTTGCGATACCGACACATCGATAAAATGTATAGAAAAATTTGTGGAAACATTTGGTGAGGTGAGAAAAATTTTGGCCGATAATGCCACTTATTTTAACAATGCTCGTTTTCGAGAATATTGGAAAAAAAGCAAATTGCTGTCATTTACTGCAGTATAAGGCACCCGCAAGCTAACCCTGCAGAGCGATTCATTCAGGACACCATAAAATTTCTAAGATTGACTTCTTATAACAATCAAAGGCAGTGGTCTGAGAATTTAAATAAAGTAGAAATATTTATGAATCACGTTCCTAGTACAGTCACTAAAATTAGTCCTATTATTTTGCTAAACAAAGAAAAACCCATCAGGCCGTGGATAGATTCTGAGCTTGAAGATTTCGATCAATATTTAATTAAATCCAGAGCCAGGATTAGGGAAAGATGTAATAGATATGTACAAAAGATGAACAATAAAATTAAGAAAAGGGTTTCTTTTAATATTGGGGATAAAGTGGTTGTGAGAAATCTTCGTGTGGGTAATAGGTTAAGAGACATATGTGCAAAACTGCAATTGCCATATGTGGGGTCGTATGTGATTAAGGAAGTACTTGGAGGTGTTCCCTATGTTTTAAACGAACCTGACAGTAACAATATCAGGGGGGAAATTCCATGTAAATTTGTTATATCCATACGATAAACGGAACTGATGTGTGATTAGTTGGGATAATTGTAGATAAGTTCAAAAATTAAAATAAGAATTTTTTTATTGGTGTTTGTCAAAAAAAAAATTGTATTTTAATTTGGGGGGTAATGCTAAGGGAGTTGCGTTTATACGTGATCTAGGAGCTGACAGATATCCTGCTCACGATTGGCTTTATTGGTAGTAGAATTAGAAAATGTCATGGACTGTGCAATCGCGACAATTGGATGACGATTTCTGGTAATTTTGTATTTTCTGGGGACGGTTACTGGAAAATGGTTACGCGAAGACATATTACAATAATTTTAAAATATTATCCAAAATTTTTGTGATAATAAAAAGTCATCCACATTTGATGAAGATATTAAATTGAAGTATTGATACAAAGAATAAATAATTAAAAGATATTTGATACAATATATGTTGTTAAAGTACACAAGTGGATCGTGATTATCAATTGCCCATGTGGTGAGTAGTAATAATGTGTTTTTGTACAAATAGTTAAAATTAATTAAATAGGGCTTCAGTTCGGGGACCTGGAAAATAATCTTGGTCTGTGAAAATTTTATTAGTAGAAAATTGGTTAATCTGAATATTGGAATTTTGATGTAAGAAGATATGAGTAATGAGGGATACAGATTGTAGTGCATAGCATTAATTATTGGAAGGTCATCCACATGTGCACGCTGCAGTATTGTACAGCTGTTTATTGAAATTTGAAATACCACATCACAACATCAGGTGTATAGAAGTAGATGAAATTAGCACCGAATTCGAGGAGCTAACTCTATGAAGGCGTCCTGAATGGACACAACATTTTTTGTTGTACCTTTTATCAAAAATATTTGTAACTTGTCCCTTGTTATATAAGTAAATCTCCTAAGTGAAACTTTGAAATCAGGAATTAATTAAACCATAAAGATACTATTTCTCGCAATGAAATTATTAAATACTAATTGCGAATTTGAATATTTTCATAAAGTTTGTTACACAAAAAGATCACAAATATTAAAACCATACAAAATTTGATCTCTGCTGCCTTAAAAGTTTTTTAGACTCGCCAGTAATCAGTACTTTAAACTTTGAACACAAAAATTCGTTCACAATAAGACTGTTCTTTTGAATAAAATTATGCAAGACTTTCAACAGGTCTAAGTCAAGAAAATACCTAAATTAAGTTAAAATATGCCGGTCTACTTACGATTTCTTAGAATTAACAAAATCAATAAATACAAGTACTTACATAACACTCTCAATACTTGCTCTAAATTTTATTGAGCACAGTTATTTTAAATTTGCATCGCTAGTTTGCATAATAACAGGAGTCATTATTTTAAAGTTACTCTAATCGTATAACCTGTAATATAAAATATAAGTAACAAAGTGTTCACAAAATCCACTATATTACCCAAGTATGAAACTCGTTACCAGTCACGTAATTTAGACTAACAACAATCGTTTCAACTCATAACAAAAAATCTTATACGTCGAAAGCTTTTATCAATGCAAAATCGACTTGCTTTGCAATACATAAATTTCAATCATTTTAAATATTAATCGTTCCAAATGCTTCCTTTTATAAACAGGAAATTTTTGTTTCGTTGTCGATGTTTATCATGCATATGTTGGTTTTTACTAAATGAAATAACGTGCAAGTATGTGACTATTTCCTTGTAGCACTTAATATTGGGAACTAATTCAAATTTTCAGCGAAGTAAATACCACTATCTTATTAAAAATTCTGCCTTGATAATGCATATTCGATGCAATCCATTTAGTTGATATAAAACGTATTTTTATAATAAAAGATAGCGCATTAATATTAAAGTAGTTAAAGGAATACTTTATGTAATTTCACTAAAATGCATACAATTCGTATTGCTTTTTAGCAGTCTACAGAAATTTAAACAAAGTAACAGAAAAAGATGCATATCCTCTTCCATTTTAAATAAGTTTCTTGATGCAAAGATGCCTCAACTCTAAACATAAAATCTGCTCATTTTAAAATTTCCTTAAATACTGATTTTTTGCAAATATACCGTTTTTAATATAACCCTTTGAGGGCTATTTGAATTTACACGTATAACTATGAACCTTTAAAGTATTCTAGTACTTGAAATAGGTTAGGAGAGTACTAGGTTTAGAATTAGAACATGCCGTGTTGTGCTACCTATATCACGTAATAATTCTTAGTACCTTTTCTGACAAGCACTTACAAATTTTGGAAACAAACTTTGATAGACTTCCGAACACTGAACTGATCTTACGTAACGACAAATGTGACTTTTATTAACTGTGGGTTCAAACGTTTAGCACACGTAATAATTAAAAATTGTCTATTAGTAGCCTCTGATAAAGCAAATGCAATTTTGGAAATACCAACATTAAAAACACCAAAGTAATTTAAATGAATTATCGACATACTCTCTTAGTATTATTGATGAATCAATAAACATATCAGTAGATCGCCAATGACCGAATGTTAAAAAAATAATAAAAAATTTGTTTGAATGTCAGATGTGGTGGTTCGAAAATAGATGGTGACCGTACACGCAATTTATTAAATTTCAAAATTATTAAGTTAAAATGAAAGAAAATGTATTATAACCGAAAAAGAGTGCTCTAAGATTTTGTTTAATATATGGAAATAATTGTTTATGAAGTGGAAGAACCCATTTTGCCGTCATAATCAATCATCATTTCTTAATTGGACTAAATCGAATTGCAACAATACAACTGACATAATTCACAGAAACGACAAGGGCAATGTAGTTCCAGATGTATTACCAAGGACCGTCCTAATAATTGAACTAATACAAACTACATTGTAATGGAACTTTCAAAATGTTACTTCCTTTAAATCAGATAAATGAAAATTCTAAAATATTCAAACTGATAATAACGATGGCATTCAAGGCTCAACAGTAAAGCATGATAATTTATGTAAAAAGATGGATACCATTCGAAAATATCTCATCAAATATAACCGTTTTAAACATGTGCTTTTCAAAATATCTAAATTTAACCGAAGAACCAAAAACTAGAAGGAAGTAATAAAGAAATCACGAAGAAGAGAAATCTAAAATGTTTTCATGATAAACAGTAGGGATTCAATAAAAATTTTTAAAACTTATGAAGGGTTAACTTTGAATCTTTGGGCTAAATTAGAACCAGATACTGTAGGATTTGTGAATCAACGTAAAATTTGTATTTCACACAAACTACAGCAGGAAAAAGGTTAAGATATTCGATAGCTTCAAAAGCTGGGAAAATGATATTCATACACTTATTGGGCCTACTACATAGACTGCCAATCTTATTTGTACATGAATTTTATCCGTGGTTTGTACATTTATAAAATTTCCTAGTTTTTGAAATTTTTGATTGCGATACTTCACATCATGCTTTAGTTGATGATGGTCCATAATCTTAAAGTCATATATTTAAAAGTTTCATGAACAAATATAAGTTTTAAAAACTCTGTTAGTATTATGTGTATAAGAAAATAATCCAGTAAGGGTTAAGATATTACCGATAGTTTCCCGAACATTGCGAACTTCAATTCAATAAGTAATAAGCATGTCACATCGACTGCAAATTTTGGGAGAAAATAGTTCTTCCGTTGGTGAAACAATTGATTCAGACAACAACCGGCATATAAGTATAAGACAGAAAACAATTAATATAACGTATCCCAGAAGTGGATAAAGTCTACCAAAAAATAACACAAAAAGTAGAACAGTGTAATAATTTAAAACATAATTACAACTTCCGCGGTCGTGAAGATGTGGTCTGAAAAAGTAATATTCAACTCTGGGGTGTGTCGAAATATTTTAAAGCAAATCTAGCACCAAAATATAAGTCTGTTTACCATAGCAGGAGTTTCTGCAATTTCTTACTCATATAAATTGGCTGATTAAATAAAATATGCATAGGTTCGGTTAGAATACGAAATGTTATAACAACTTAGGAATTTGCATAAAAGTTTAATGCTTTCCATTCAAGCAAGTTATAAATGCATCCGAATAAATGGTATAAATTTATAGTTCAAGTTTGCTCATATCTAACTACATTTCTACGAAGGAGCGTATTCAATTTTGTGTAAATAAAGAATTTTCAGGATGCAGCCATTTTAGAAGCGAAGGATATCACAAATATTTGAAAAGAATTCTATTAAAAATAACTAGCATTCAGATAAATGGTAAACGTGAAGTCTGTTTTCCATTAGAGGTATACAATATTTATAAAATCAATTTTCAGTTTGAAGCTAGTTATCAGTCCTGTCGACATATTTTCCTCTCTAGTGTGTTTAATAAGTGAAACCGGACGTGCTGCAATTAATAAAGCTTTAAAATTCTACATGTACCGGTAACAGTTAAAACAGACAAATTTGGCAGTTCTACATCGAGAAAACCGTCTTAGCTGAACAATAATTTAACTCAAATACAGAGGTAGAAAATTTAAAGTATAACATAGGTGAGAATGGTACCGGTCAACGGCCGATGATAAATGAGTTTATTAGTATGTTACGTTTATTTTTCTACAGAAATTAAATACCCTATATAGTGTGCATGTTCAGTATAAGCCCGCTTAACATAATTTTAACTCAAATCCACTCTGCTTTTAAAACGAAAATTTATTCGATAAATTAAATAGTCAATACCTGGTAATTTGTTAAACATTCCGATATCGTATAGTGGCCTTCTCTTGTGTTTCCCGTTTAAAGACCTGTCGAAATTATGGATCCTACTATTATTTGATAGCGTGTTTTCTAGTTTGCTAATCGCGCTTTCGATAACGCGAGGATTGCATTTCGAACTCGTGTTATTGAACCCATTTTGAATTTGATGCTTCAGCTTGTGCGTTGACATATTTTTTACACTATTCGTTACAGAACTTCAAAAGCAATGCACGTTTTTTTGTTCGACAAGTAAAAAGTATCTTGCGTGTATTGGTGAGTTTTCCCACGCTTACCCATTCTAATCAGATTCTCTTTTTAGCTTTTAGCTGGAGGCCGAATTGGTTCGTTCTTTATGTAGACCCAACTGTTCGTTGACGTAGACCAACTGCTTTTGTCTGTAGACCAACTGCTTTCATCCGTGAACCGCTGCTGCAGTTACGGTGGCAGGGCAAATGGATTCTGACTACCATGGCTTTGCTCTGCTGACTCACCGCCAACGGATTGCAAGTTAAGTATTCAGACACATACTGGTACACAACTTGTTTTCTTTTGTGTATATCAATGGCATATTCCGTATCAGCGTTTGGTGTAGTTACGTGATAAGAAACGTGACACTGTAAAATTATTGCTTGTTGCTGCGAATCGATATTATCGCTCTACAGGTGCGATGTACCATTGTGAAAAATGTTTAAACAGACACGCTTATTCTTTTCTACTGATTGGTTTATTTTTCAAACAGTATTATGTACAATTTCAAAAGAATGCTTGACAAAAGCTCTCACATGGTAATTCTTTCCTACTGATTAGTTTATTTTACAAATAGTAGTAAGTGCAATTTTAAAAACGCTTGACAAAAGCTCTTACATGTTTATTTACTACCGATTAATTTTATTTTGTGTAAAATACGAGATGCGCACTTCGTATCTAAAGTACTAAATTGTTCATATTATATACTTGTTTGCTTTGAAATAGCAACGCTTAATTTATTGCTTTTGCTTGTTTGGGCAGAGTCCTTAATTTATTTTTTATTTGTTAATAGATAATCGTGGGCGACGTGCTTTTTTTTGTTTTTTTGGTACTTAGGTGAATCCTCCCACTTTCCGCGTCTGGTAGTTAGCCTGGTATTTACTTTTCTTCCGGTTACGTCTAGGTACGTAGCAAGTAAATTTGGTCATATGTGTCGTCGGTGTTTAAAATAGTGCATAATGCAGCATACACTTTAATTAAACATTAAAAGTAGATTTCGCTCCCGATACTGACGTATAATGTATAATTTATAATTAGTTAGAATAGAAAAAGAAGTAAAGAAGGTACAAGAAGTAAATGAAGTAGGGTTAAAGAGTATTGAGAATCCAGGTAAGGTACAAGTTTAAGTACAGTCAGCGTTATTTTAATATTTCCAAGATTGTGAGTTGAAAATGAAAATTTGAGTATTTCTACAACTTACAAAGGTAAGACGGAAAATTTTAAAGAAAATGAGATTAAAGATAAATTGAATGACGGTGATAAAAATTTAAATAAAGATTTGGGGGTACTTTTTATGAAAGTATTTGTGACAAGTACTTATTTTGTGAATCATGTAATTGCAATAAAAAAGCGACGATAATAAGAAATTAAATTCAAATATAAAAAGTATAAAATAACTTTATAATAAAAAGTATAGTTGTCAAATGTCAGTAGATAGTATTTTAGCGAGATTTTGTAATCAGCAGGTTTTCCGAAGATTGATTTAAAGAATTCATTTTTGGCTAGAAGAAATAAAAGATTTTTGGTAGATGGGTGTATTTATCTAGTGAAAGAAGTCCCTCTCTCTTGGTTTGTTTATGGGCACAATAACATTAGTAGTAGCAATATGGAGTCTCTGGAACAACTTCATAAAAATTTTTTGCGACATTTTTTTGATGTAGTTATATCCCTTAAGAATGTTTTGTTTAATATTTTCTGTATTATGGGTATGTGAAAGAAATTTTTTCTTTGAGGTTGACTAAACCGTGTGTAAATGCAAGAGAATAAGATGTAAAGGATGATAATAGCAGAAATTAAAGTGATGACAGGATTGAATTGAGGGAGTATATATTAATGTTATAAAATAAAAAAGTTATTGAAGGGAAAGGATACTGTGAGATAAAATTATGCGTGTGTGTTGTACGTCTATAGTAAATAGTTGTATACAGTATATAGTTAGAAAATAAAAATAAAAATTATTCAATGCAAAAATATGGCGCTCAACGTAAACTTAGCGAGATAGATTTTAAATTTTATATTTTAATTTAGAGGAAAATGAGTGATAAGAGGTCATATAAAGATTATTGTGTTTCATATTCTAACAAAACAACCTAAACCCAGAGAAAAATCCTAAATTATCTAATACTTAGGTTCTATAACGAAACACCCTGTTGAATGTTCTAGTAGTACGATAGCCTTATTATAATTTATTTTCAGCACATAGGCGTAACCCGTAAAGATACAAAATCATTCCCTGACAGTAAATTCAATTAAAAGCATCTTTTGAATAGGTTGAAAATCCCGAAAATGAGTTCCAATTGTAAATATTCGTCCTTCTAAAGACATGAAATACCATTTTAAAATGCATTGTATAACTTGATCTTTTACTATAAAGCAACATGAATGAACATTCAATTAGCGGGTTAAAGCTTTTATGACCATAATTTTTGCGATAAAATAAGACGTTTAACGTCCTCTTAAATGATAATGAAGCGCGGTAACGAGCAAGTATTTCTATTGATTCTTGGAACTACACCAATTAAAAAACTATATTTACGACCTCATAAATTAAAATGACAGCTATAGACGTAAAAAATGAACGGAATTTCGAAGAAGTTACATTGTGCTTGATGATTCAGACAAACTGGAAAATTATGGAATCTTTCTGGAACTTGTGACGTATTGAAGATTCTGTTATATAAAACCGTGAAAGAATGCAAATGAAGTCATTCACTAACAGTCAATCCATCAATTATTTGCCAATTATCCTTTTTGTTGGTGAAATACGAACTGTAACGTTAATGATATTGCGTGCAAGGTCACAATACTGGTGTAAAGCAATGTGTTTTTAAATTTAATGAAATGTAACGCTTGACGTACAAAAGTAAATATTATCGTAATGCAAATGGGAAACAGAATGCAGTTTATTGATAAACTAGATTTCCATACAATTGAGACAAGTATCAGTGAGAATGTTCAGTTTGAAAAATTTATTTTTAAAATGTAAGTATGTCTTTGTTTAAATTTACTGAAGGACATTTCCGCGTTATAATTAATTTAAGTAGGTTAATTGCATAAGAGTTTGGCATATAGATATTTTCTGTAAGTGGATATTGTAAAATTGTTTTGAGATCAGATTCGATTAAGTTGGACTATTATCAAAGGTTATAAACGGGTATCTGATCAGTTACACATCTTCTTTTCAGAGGTAAGAAAAAATATTGCAATTATCGATCCTATTTTTAGTAACTTGTACATAGTGTGACTTATATAAGAAAAGTCTTGTGAAAGATTGTATGTTCTTTACATTAATCACTAGTAATTATGAAATATTTTTTAAGTTATAACGTACTCCTCATTTATAGTTTTAAAGCTTGTGTTAGTAATTTTTTTGTATAATGTGTGTTGAAGAAAAATTTTTGTGAATGTAAGAATTATTATAATTTGGAGATTTGTTTATGAGTATTTAAGGTTTTTATATCTGTGATATTGAAATTTCGTCGTTTTATTCCGTCTAAACTAGCAAGATAATACGGACATCTTCAGGCAATATTTCATATTAGTTCAATTTTGTTTTCATAAAATCTTTTATTATCTCTCAAAGTCTAGGTGCATATAGCTTCTAAGTCATAACAATATATATGAAAAAATAGAAATTTCAGTAAATTGAAAGTTACGTCCTGTATAATACAAACGTACTTTTTTCATTAAAGTGCCAAGCAAAAATGCAATTGCGCATGTATAAATAATCACCCAGTATAATATAAGCGTATTGTAATTACATAGCAAATAACGTAAGCCGTCTATGTAAAAATAATTTTTTTTAAGATAAATTAAAACGCATTAAATGCGAATGCAAATTGATCACTCTAAAATAAATAAATACAAAGCGATTTATTTTCATTTATTAATTATCAGTACATTTTGATGCATACAAAAATGCTCTCATTTGTTGTAAATAGCATAGGATATTACTGGTTTTACGCATTTTGCGTAAGAAGTCATGTCAATCTTGTCAAAGACGAAACGCTTTAATCTTAATTATGTGTATTAAAACACGTTTCGCCGTGAAAGCAAATATTTTCTATAAAAATGCAACTTATTTGCATTATAAAGCTTCAAATTAATCATATAAATTGACTTTTGTATTAGTTAAATTCGTTTTAAATATATAATTTTCTAGAATAGACGAGATTAAGAAAGAAGTTTTGGGAGAATACGTTAATTTCGTATGAACAAATAAACATTTATTCTAATAAACAGCAGGAACGTTGAAAATCCATAAAAACATGCAAACACTGTAGGAGAGATGCAACGCGACAATAACCTTATATGTATTAGAGTAGGGCAGACCGTGCACGCCACTAATAAGTGGATCGCACTAGTGAGGTAATAAAACGAGAAATTCCCGGAAACTTGCATCAGATAGACGCGTGTTTTTTGGAATGAAATCACGTAGACACTAGTACATTCTAAAAAAGAGATATTTTTGTATATAAACCGGAGCCTTGACTAAAAATCTTCATTCATAAATTCGATCGCGAAAATGTCACATTGAGAAGAACTTGTTTTAAAGTATGCAAAACGCATACCATAATTAATAATTACCATTTATCAGTAACAGAAGTAACAGAAGTTAGTTTTAAACGTAACGTGCGTAAATATAAAAATTGGTAAATGCAATTATTTGATTTTGTAATATACAGGAAGTTTATAAAAACTCTTTGATTAAAAATTTTATTTGCACACAGTAAAGTTAAAATAATAGTTATTAAACCTTTGTAGTATTAAACAGAACCTTCTCAAGCTTTTTTTAAACCTAATAAAGTTCTATATGTGCACCATTTGTTGCCCTGGCCACGTCTAAACGATAATCAGTTACTTTCCAGGTATTCAGCAGCATATCAGGCGTGACGAATGCTACAGCTGCAACAAATCTCTCCCTCAAATGAGCAATGTCACGGATGTTCTCGGAATAAACAATGTTTTTCACATGTCCGCAATAAAAGAAATCTAGTGGAGTCAGATCTGGGCTTCTTGGTGGTCATGCAATCGGCCCACGTCTACCAATCCACCTGTCAGGGAAACGCAAGTTCAACGCATCGCGGATACGGTTGCTATAGTGAGATGGCGCGCCGTCTTTTTGGAAGACAATCGGTCCCTTTTTTAGTTCAATATCATGTACCTGTGGAAAAACGTGTAATTCGAGAATTTCACAATGAATATCCCCATTTGTCTTTTCTGCGAATCCTACGATTATGCATCAATCCACACTAAACATTAGCTTTGGGAGAGTCTCACTGATGTTCAATGAATTCATGCGGTGACTCAGACCCCCAAATCCTACAACTGTGTCGGTTGACAGACCCACTTACGTTCAAAGTTGCCTCATCTGAAAACATAACATTTTCTAGAAAGTTCTCATTTTTTCAATCTGTTCAAAATGTAGACTGCTAAATCGAATTTTTTTACTTTGTCATTGGGCTTGATTTCATGCAGAAGTTGAATCTTAGGAAAACGTAGTTTAAGCCTCTTTCGCATCACTTTGTACACGGTAGACTTAGGTATTCCCAAGTCCAAACTTCGCCTTGCCATAGACCTTTTAGGGCTACGAATCTAAAATGTACGGATCTGTTTCACGTTCTGTTCAGAGACTGAAGGCCTACCCGGTAGCTTAATTTTTAAGACCGTACCTGTTTCTTGAAAGTGATTATGCCACTGCAGAATAGTTTTGTTAGTAGATGTCTCACCGCCATATTTACGTCGATAATTACACTGAGCACGATTGAATAAACCAAATCACACACTGAGCTTTCTACTGTGGCGTAGTCATGACTGGTGAGTGCCAACTGCCGGCCGGTGGAAGCAGTATCATTTTTTCCCCACCACACTCGCTCCAAGGCCACGCACTGTGATCGAATATTAGCAAAACAATCTTGACAAAACACTAAACTCTAGTTTAAAACCCGAAAGTTTATTACTGGTTTCGTTTTCTAATTATGATTTTTTTAAATCTAATACTCACATAACAAAAACTCTACTATAATGTTGGTCTTATCGTAGTATAGTAGTATAAAAGCGATGAAAAGACAAAGAAAAACCTAATAATTTAGCTAGAGTATTTATATCTTTCAAAATGCTACCTCCCGGACACACTTCACGCCAAAAACTTATTTTCAAACAACAATTCTGCAAATTTTGATATAACCGTGTTGAAAATTCTTGAAATTTACCCCGTGGACGTGCTGTATGTATTCGAAATCCCTCCCACCTGTCGCGTGTTCGTACGTTTGGAAAACTGTCTGTCATTCGTGTTACATTATCTTCAGGACTTATGTGCTGTAATTCCCCTTAATAAATGGACGTTCAAATTTCTTATCTTTTACGACTTTTAAAATTTATGGATTTTAATTGGGGCGATGCTATTTACCTTTTTTATTCACGGATTTTTCAATAAATTCAATGCACACGGTTTTCAAGTTTGTTATTAAGAAGAAAACTTAATTGAATGTTGTATACGTGCTTTCGTCAAAACACGACCTTGTGAAATTATGTAATATTGTGATATTGTACACTGACATAAACTGGGCTTTCTAATATTTTGAAAACACGATCACAATAATTACGTATTTACTCGTAATCGAAGAACTTTTTCAGAAATTTTCTTCTACTTGCGGAATATCATTATGGTTATCTAAAAACGCGATTTAATAATACTAACAATGAAACTCCTTCAATCTCGGGTTTATGCATTTTATATTTAATATACTTAGTGTTTTTTTAAGAAACACACTTTGCTGTGAAAATGAAGAAGTACATAATTCAAGCTTTTTCTAAAATTTTTCTTACGAAATGGTGCCATTTAAACTTTTGATGGCATCTATCACATCAATATATATATATATATATATATATATATATATACATGTATATATATATATATATACAGGGTGTAGCAAAATAAGTGTAAAACATTTCAGGGGGTGATTCCTCATCGTAAAAGAGATAGGGTCTTTCATATAAAGAAACTTCATTGGAGCATTCCTTGTTAAGATACAGCCCCTTAAAGGGGGTACATAAAATTTGTTTTTCATTTTTTTTACAAACACTAAAAAGTTGCAAAATTGAAATTAAGGTGACATTTTTTACTATCGAAAATACACTTACTCCGTAATTTATTTGGTTTACCCCATGGTTGTAAGGGTGGAAAACACAACCCCTAAAATTTATTTCCAATGTAACTTTTTGTCTTATTATTTGTTTGCCATTTAAAAATTTATTTCCAATAGCTTATTTCATTCTAAATAAAAAATGTCTCTTGAATGTTTTGCCCAAAATTAACCAGTTCGCAGAAAAAAATTATTTTACAAACAACTACAGAGATACATCGTCATAAGACGAAAATGCGAAACTAATTTATCTGGTAGGCCGCTATTAGTGAGAGTGACAATTAAATTGTTATCACCCTGTCAGATTGTAAATTTTTGAAATTGAATTAATAATTGTGTGTCGTTGTTCTGTTCTTAATTTGTTAGTTTAATAATTCACTTGTTATTAAAATGGCATACACAAATGCGGAAATGGCTGATATGCATTACGTTTACGGTCTGTCGCAGGGTAATGGGTTAGAAACTTGTAGAAGGTATGCTGAAATGTATCCTCAACGGCAGCTTCCTTCGCATAGAATATTTGCCCAACTTCATCAACGATTACGAGAATATGGTTCAGTCGAAAAAAAACCGCAGGATTGTGGTCGCCATCGAGAAGTTAGAACACCACAGCTTGAAGAAGCAGTACTTAATTTGAAGAACAACCCACTAACAGTACTAGAAGGATTGCTTTCGAGTTAAATGTTGATCATATGACGGTATTTCGAATTTTAAAGAAACAACTCTCATACCCCTACCATCTACAACGAGTACAGGCACTGTTACCGCGAGATTTTCTGAACCGTCTTGAATTTTCCAATTGTAAGCTGGAAATGATTAGAAGAAATCCTAACTTTCTGAAGACCATCGAATTGACAGACGAATGTCCTTTTCTCGGGACAAGATTATTAATTTTCATAATAACCACATATGGGCTGATGAAAACCATCACGCTATTGTCCAAGCAAACCATCAAGAACATTTTTGTCTTAACGTGTGGGTCGGAGTTATTGAGGATTATTTAATTAACCTTCATTTTCTACCTCCTCGATTAAATGGTGAGGCATACACTCAATTTTTAAGAGAAGTTCATCCAATACTGCTGGAGGAAGTTCCTTGTGGTATCAGAAGTGTTATGTTTTTTATGCATGATGGGGCTCTCGTCCATTTTAGACAAGCAGCACGTTAGCATTTAACTCAAACAGATCCAAATCATTGGATAGGTCGAGGAGGACCACATAATTGGCTCGCTCGATACCCGGATTTAAATCCTCTCGATTTCTCTACTTGGGGCCATTTACAGAGTTTGGTTTATTCTACTCGTGTTCGCGATGTAGGGGACTTAAGAAACCGCATCATCGATGCGTGCAAGGTAATTAGAGAGACTCCAGAAATATTTGAACGAATACGTGGCTCAATGCGCCGACGTCTAGACGCATGTGTAATGACTGAAAGTGGACATATTGAACATTTACTATGATTTCTACATGTTGTATGTTCTGTTATTAATAAATTAGTTTTGTTTATTCATCTTTAATCATACTTTGATGCAGGTAGTAACTACAAAATAACAATAATAATCCATTTCGCATTTATGACGATGTATCTCTGAAGTTGTTTGTAAAATAATTTTTTTCTGCGAACTGGTTAATTTTGGGCAAAAAAATTCAAGAGACATTTTTTGTTTAGAATGAAATAAGCTATGGGAAATAAATTTTTAAATGGCAAACAAATAATAAAACAAAAGTTACATTGGAAATAAATTTTAAGGGTTGCGTTTCCTACCCCTTACAACCATGGGGTAAACCAAATAAATTACTGAGTAAATGTATTTTTGATAGTATAAAATGTCACCTTAATTTCAATTTTGTGACTTTTGTAGTGTTTGTAAAAAAAATGAAAAACAAATTTTATGTACTCCTTTTAAGGGGCTGTATCTTAACAAGGGATGCTCCAATGAAGTTTCTTTATATGAAAGACCCTATCTCTTTTACGATGAGGAATCACCCCCTGAAATGTTTTACACTTATTTTGTTACACCCTGTATATATATATATATATATATATATATATATATATAAATGACAGGTTATTTGCAGTCCGCAATAAGAAATTGTGTAGAACAATATATAAAATAACCGTCGGTCAGTGGATGTTTCCTCCCCTACGAAGTAATAAGCTAATGTTTTGTTAATGGCTATATAACTACCAGCCCGATTTGTATTCGTCAATAGGCTCTATTATTTTCATAGAGTTTGTTTACAGATACATCTTATTTTATATATATATATATATATATATATATATACAGGGTGAGTTTTTAGTGTGGCAACGGTCGATAACTCCGTTATTATAAAAGCTACGTAAACCAAATTTGGAGGCATATTAGGCATGCCTAAAGTGCACATTTTAAAAATATTTGGAAGCGTACAGAGTGTTTCATAATTCCAGGGCATATTAAACTTATATTTTTTTAAATGGAACATCCTATATGTTATTACATTTTTGAAAAGCCCATAAAAAGAGCTTTAATTTGATATAAAATTGTATCTGTCTATTCCTTTTAGTTTTTGAGATATTTAACTGTTTTCAGAAAAAATGACCCCGATTAGATACATTGCCACTGCACTAATACACAACTTATGTTAATTTTCAAGGTGCAGAAAATTTTACCATATACCATAGTATATTTGTAAATATCACTTTTTTGAAATTTCTTCCCAGTATACAGGGTGTGTCAGGTTTCGCAAAATGCAATTTTTAAATTTTTTTTTAAATTGCATTCTACCAATTTTATTGCTACAATGGATAGTTCATTAAGTGTCCTTTCATTTTTGTTAAGCATTCTCTATACCTAAATCCATTACATTCTGAGATATTTTTGATTTTCTTCAAATTTTATGAATGTTTTTAATTTACATAACTAAAAATAACTTACTATTGGAGAATATTATAAAACAATTAATATATTTTGATTAACAATCAACTACAGTTATTCAATAACAATTTTCACTAAAGATATAACAACCTACAATAATACGCTATCAACAGAATTCTGCCAGATCAAAAATATGCATTTTATAGAAAATGTTCAAACACGAAATCAGGCAAGCTTTGAAAAAAATAACAATTACAATCAAGTGTCATTTAGGTTTATTAATTGTAGTGTGTTGTCATTTAACAGGATATCTCTCTTGGTATATTCTTGATGCTAGTAGGAAATTTTTTAAACTTTCTCCCAATAGCCAAATCATATTTATTTGTTCTTCCACAGTAAAATTCATTTTGAAAACTCCTTCAAAGATTACATTTAAAACAGAACTGATAATGTGTTAAATGACAACACACTACAATTAATAAACCTAAATAACATTTTGATTGTAATTGTTATTTTTTTCAAAGCCTGCCTGATTTCCTGTTTGAACATTTTCTATAAAATGCATATTGTTGATCTGGCAGAATTCTGTTGATAGCGTATTATTGTAGGTTGTTATATCTTTAGTGAAAATTGTTATTGGATAAGTGTAGTTGATTGTTAATCAAAATGTATTGATTGTTTTATAATATTCTCCAATAGTAAGTTATTTTTAGTTATGTAAATTAAAAACATTCATAAAATTTGAAGAAAATCAAAAATATCTCAGAAAATAATGGATTTAAGTATAGAGAATGCTTAACAAAAATGAAAGGACACTTAATGAACTATCCATTGTAGCAATAAAATTGGTAGGATGCCATTTAAAAAAAATTTTAAAAATTGCATTTTGCGAAACCTGACACACCCTGTATACTGGGAAGAAATTTCAAAAAAGTGATATTTACAAATATACTATGGTATATGGTAAAATTTTTGCATCTTGAAAATTAACATAAGTTGTGTATTAGTGCAGTGGCAATGTATCTAATCGAGGTCATTTTTTCTAAAAATAGTTGAATATCTCAAAAACTAAAAGGAATAGACAGATACAATTTAATATCAAATTAAAGCTCTTTTTATGGGCTTTTCAAAATGTAATTATATAGGGTGTTCCATTTAAAAATATAAGTTTAATATGCCCTGGAATTATGAAGCACCTTGTATGCTTCAAATATTTTAAAATGTGCACTTTAGGCATGCCTAATATGCCTCCAAATTTGGTTTACGTAGCTTTATAATAACGGAGTTATCGACCGTTGCCGCACTAAAACTCACCCTATATATATATATATATATATATATATATATATATATATACAGTGTGTCCCAATTTCGATGTTCACCATTGATTTCTCAGTTATCAGAAGACATAGAGCAGTATTTAGATAGGGAATGTTTTGCAAAATTCAATACTCGCGACTAATCTGATTTCAAATTTGGCTTAACTCTTTTAATTTTTAAAATATTTTGATAAATCAAAAATTTGCCAATTTTATTATTCCTCAATAATTCGATAACGCTTAATCTGATCTCGTTTAAAGTTTTATATTAGACACATTTTTAAAACAAATTATTTGATGTAAATGGCAACCGCCGCCTCCCCCCCCCCCTCCACATTGTCATTTGTTTTTAAGTTATTGGCGCTACCTTTTGTTTTTCATATTGCGGTTTTCAACGAAGTATAGCATGCCTGAAAAATTTTTTATTTATAAGGAGAATATTAATAAATACGTAAATTAATCTTTAATATGAAACTAATAGGCTATAAAATTAAACACTCATGACAAATGAGAGTAAAAAAATATTCTAAATAATACTGTAAAATAGAGAAACGATAAAAAAGCACAGAAATGAAAACTAATACTTAAAATTCACATTCATTTAAAGAAATTGTTCAATAGACAACCATTTTGTTACACACACTTTCTACACCTTGTTCTAACAGGAGTACAAACTGCACGTAGCGTGTTTCTGTTTACTGATCGTAGCACATCTTAGTATTTTTTCTAAAATTTCTCGAGTTTCCGGTGGTTCAAATCAAATACATCGTTTTGAGAGGTACCTCATAAATAAAAATCAAGGGGGTCAGGTCGAGTAATCTCGCAGGTCATTGCACAGGTCCATTACTTAAAAGCATTGTCTCCTTTAAGTTTTTTCTTAAAAAATGTTGCACGTTTCGAGTGTTTTGCTGGAACCAGATGTTTTGTATACTCTCGGGTTTAATAATTTGTCTCAAAGAATGCATTATCTTGTTTGTTAGTAGCTCCAAATATCTGTTACCAGTTAAATTGTAATCAAAGATGAAAGGACCTATTAAGTGATTATCTAAAACGAAAAAAAAACTTAAAAACAAAAAAAATGTAAACATAGTTTCATACCAATTAAGCCACATCAGACATTAAAACCAATTCAAATATAAAATCAATCTTCTTGGATTTACCAAATGTGGATTTTCAGTAGACCAATAAAGATAGTTATTCATGCTTCATCTGTCCATAGTTTTTCCCAAGAAAATTAGCCTCATATTCATATTTTTGGAGGTACCATCTGCTTAACTGTAATCTGGGTGATAGTCATTTTCATTTAAACTATGTATAATTGTTGGTTTGTAAGGGTGATACCTGTTTTCCTTCAAGGTTCTGTGAATAGTATATTTTGAAATCCCTAATTCTCAAGACACACGACGAACTGATGTACTGGGATTGTTCTTAATGTTCTGCAAAATATTATTTCGACTTATATCAGCATCATTAACTTCATAGTTAGCTCAGTTTTGTTTGAAGCTTCCTAGGTTCTGTAAATTGCTAACTAGTCTTCTAAAAATTGTCCTATGTGGTTGTTGTCTTTCTGGAAAATGCTTCGCATTTTCTATTTACTTTGTAATACACTTCTAACATATCAACTTTTTCTTCGTTTGCATATGTATCTGCTATTATCAATACCTAATAATAATTACGTATCACTAACTACAAGTAGTTGACAAGATTTTAATTAAATTAGATCTACAGCAAAAATTGTACTTTGACAGGTTATCGTTTTCTTTCATTGCTGCACACTGATGTTTAATTCCATGGCTTACTAATTTTATTGGATAGCCTGTCTTATTTGTTATTAATGAAATTAATGTTAGTATCGTTTCTTTATTTTATAGTATTACTTAGAATGTCTTTTCACTTTCATTTGTCATTGGTGTTTAATTTTATGAACAACTAATTTCATATTAAAGATTTATTTACGTTTTAATTAATATTATCCTTATAACTAAAGATTTTCAGACATATTATACATCGTTGAAAACTGCCATATGAAAAACAAGAGATAGCGCTAATAACTTAAAACAGATAACAATCGGGAGTTGCTGTTTATATCAAATAATTTTTTTTTTAAATTTCCTCACCAATGTAAAACGTTAAAAAAGGTCAGATTAAGCGTTATCGAGTTATTGACGAATAATAAAATCGGAAAAATTTCTAATTTTTCAAAATATTTTAAAAATTAAAAAGTTAGGTTAAATTTGAAATAACATTAGCTTGTGATATTTAATTCTGTAAAACATTTCACATTTAACCGCTTCTTTTTGTCTTGTAATAACCGAGATACCAAAGGTAACCATCCAAATTGGGGCACAATTTAAATATACATACACACGCACTTACGCACGCATGCCTGCACACGTGTTCACGCACGCACGAGCGCACGTACGAATGCACGCACTCACTCATCCACACACACGCACACACACGCGCACACACACAGCGTGTAATTAGTAAAAGTGATTTGGCATTTGGTTACGCATTAATAGGCGATATTGAGCGTATTTGGTGTTGTATATTTGATTAAGTGTTTCAATACACATACGTTGACAAATTCTTTACTCTTAATAATTGACATGTTTTCTCGCCTTTTTGTTTTGTATGTATAGATTTGCTTTGGTGTAATTTAGCAGTTTCAGTTGCAAAATATATGTTTATATTTATAAAATGTGTGTACCGATGCCATGTGACTCGCTATTGTGCAAATTTCAATAGTTAAAACTTTCTACCATTTTATTGCTGGTTATGCCGAGTATATAGTTTAAACTAGGTTTTGCGTTTTAGATACGAGTGTTTTGATCGTTTGTAACTTAAAATAATGGTATCTTTGTAAAAGAAGGAAACAAAGGATGCTTAGCAACTCAAAATTTTAAACTTAAGATTAGTTTTCACAGATTAATTTTGACATACAGAAATATCTAAATACGAACCATTTTTAGTATAACCACCCTAAATACTGTGTGCAAAAAAGATTCAAATTCTTGCATTAGATGCTAACTTTTATTTGTATATACAGCCAGTTTTTAAAGCTTTAATTCAATTTCCATAAACTGCTTAATCAAATAATTTTAAAGTGAAGTGATGCATAGTTATCCCCTACTTTAGTCGATAAGATTTGACCCCAAAGTATTAGTTAGGATATATACAAAATAATATTCATCATGTTTCCTTAATTTTAGTTAATAATCGATACATCGTTTTTTAAGATAGAAAAATAAAGAATAAAAAATAAGGAAAAACGGTGTCAAATTTACAGCAGTAACTAATTAATAAATAGCAGATGCTTTGACTGAAAAGCCTTAGTACACGAATAATATATTAATTTATATTCTTGAAAGACTGAAATTTCAAAGTGCATAACTTTCATTAATTTTGGATAAAATTCTTAAAATTAAAATGCAGAACGCGTAAAATAAGTAGAACCTAAATTACTCTAAACTCTTCACTACGAAGTAAAGCAAACAAACAAAAAAATATGCAAAAATTACTTAGCAAAGCGTTTCCTTTTCTACTAATACATTATATTATACGTACGTACCTAAACTTAACAAAAATACTATCAGTTTTAGACTACTAACTTGTTCAAGGCTGTCCGAGTGAAAGCAATAAATTAGTTACTATTTAGTGACTATCGCATGTTCTAGGAACTATTTTTACCTTTAGATACTATTATAATCTGTTCAACTAGTAATTAAATATTAGGACAATTATAAGATTTAGAGGTTAAGTGACTTGATTGAGGCTATACAAAAAGGAAAGATGCGTAAAATATACAATATCCTTACCCTAGCTCTATCTGTGGAAGTCGAATCTGGGATATCCACCGATCCTTGCTTGCTAGTTGCTAGAAAAGCATGATGCCGATAAGCTAGCTCAGGATGCTTTTTTCGTCTAGGGAGAGCGGGTTCCAATTTCGGCACTGGAGACATTATATAACTAACAACACGTCCGTTTTCGATCACTTTTTTTAATGACTTACATTCGTTTTGGTTCTCTTCTTCGTGCACTTGAGTAGAATTCTGTACGTCGTGGGTTTGTTCGCCTGTAAAAGTATGAAAGTTAAAATTAAATACATAATAAACAATTAAGATTTTGGTGATATTTTATTCAAATAAGGTATAATGTAAATTATATCTACAATTAGTTATATATCCTCGTGAGTACTAGCTTTATTTTCTGTAGGATTAGCAAGATATTTATCTAACATTACATGTTGCCATCGTCATTGAAATGATACTTTACACTGTACTAATTTAACACCATATGATAACCTTATTATTATGTAATTTTCATATAAGCATTGTTTTATGTTGCGACCGCTAGTTACTTCCACCTAAATATTTTTACAATTAACAGTTTCCGTTTATTTGTTTTTTTATATAGGAACACCATCTTTATGATTATGTTTGCATAAGTATATATGTTTAGGCTATGACTGTTGATAGATAGGTCAGTGAAATAGTTTAACAGGATTCATCATGTATATAAAGTGCCAGTAATAACTTGTAACAATTTTCAAACATAACCTAACATAAGAATTTATTATTTAAGATAAGCTTTAAGATTAATTTTACTGTATTTTAAAATTAGGGTAGAGATTAGGTACAATTTTTAGATATAGGAAGTATAAGTCCGTGCGTTTAAATATATAATTTTCTTGTAGAGTTAATGATAGGAAAGCTTTTCTGCATAAAAATCGATAATTAAAGAGAGTGAATTTTTTAGTAACGGATATTCAAAGCGTAATTATTTTATTTGTGTACATAACTTAGTGTAAGGTAATATGAAGCTAGAAAATTTATAATTTTTTAAAGGTTTAGCATAAAATATGAAAGTGTAGTCAATAAACAAGTTAACTATTAGGAGCTTTTGAGAAAGAAATATTTCCAGTAAAGTTTAGCAGTGTAAATACGTTTTTTGTATTGATTTAAAAGTCTGTCAACAAGTATCAGGGTTTCTTAGGAAAAGATCGTTAAAAACGAACAGCAGGCCTATGTTAGATAAGGTGTTGACGTTACAAACAAAAATGGATCGATAATATAAAGAGAAAGACTGGGTTTTATAGGAGGTAGCAAGGAATGGAAGATATCATATAGTTAGTTGTCATTGACTTTAAAACGTCTGCTAAAACAAAGAAATTTTTTAAGGTAAATAAGCTAAACGGAGATGCAGCGTATTTGCATAAGATAGTGGTTAAAATGGGAAATGGAAAATACGGTGACAGAGTAGAACTGTTAGACTGTATGTACAAGAACAAGAAAGACGATAGTGTAGATTGGTCGGGTGGAATAAAACTTGTTGACATCTAAGATTAAGATAAAGAGATATAACATACTGGTTAGACAAAGATACAAGAAATGGATAACAGACATAGAAAATTGAGAAAGAGTAGAAGACAAAGAACAAAACATTTTCAATGCAAGTTAGAGTAAGGTGACAAGATGTGCGCGTGTGAGAGAGGCGTGTTTTGTATGCTTGAATTGGAGTTAGTTGCCGGGGGATTTTGACGAAGTCGACAGCCGTTGACGATTTTTAATAAGAGTTTCGAAGTAGAATGCTTGTTTGCGAGTGAAATTTTAAGATTTTTGAGACACTTGGAAGACGGTTGCCAAGTTTACCGGGAATAACTGAAGGATAATGGCTGGTTTAGCAGAATTGGACGACGGTTAGATGTTGTGGAGTGAATGAGTTTGTGAAATGGGTGGACGGTTTGAGAAACGTTACCAAGAAAGCGTGTTACGGGTTATGGTGTGAAACAATTCTGGGAGGAATTTTGAGCGTATATAAATGAAAACGAGGCAGTAGAAGCTCTCTTTTTTTCGATCTTCAGCCAAGCTTTGTACTACGATAGTAAATGTGACTAAGTGAGTTGAGATTTTTAATTAAAATTAATTAATTACGCACAAGTTGGTGCAAGTTTAATGTAGCAGTTGTGAGTTATATAAAGTACATTTTGAAAAGCGAAGCTTGCTGAACGTGAGTAGACTTCTTGCTATTTATGGTTGGAGGCGCTTGGTGTGCAGTGGGTTGAAATAATGGATGTTGGTGAACCAGTAGCGGATGTACGAGAGTTTGAAAGTACCGTACATTGGATGCTGAGAGACCTGGGTATAGGAGTGCTGTTCCTGATGGTGGAAGTCAACATGTACTGATTCATGCACGTACAGTCATGAAGGAGGACTACATCAGAGAGGGTTTCAAAGCAGAGAGCTGGTTGTGCTACCTTCCAGGTAATGAATTTTATAAAACTTTTTGATAGTTATGTAATTTTTTGGCCATTATGACATTTTGTGCTTTTTTGGTGGATTTTTATTGAATTTTATGGACATTCTAATTGGCTTTTTATTTTTGGGAAGGAATTATATAAAAATATATTCATGTACAATTATGTATTATAAAATGAGTGTGTAATATTGGTTTTTGTATAAAGTAAACGGGTTTTTGGTAAATTTTTAGTGCAATAATTAGTACTTAGGTACAGAAAGGTTTTTACTCTAAGCTCGTATTAGACCTGGGGTTTTAAAATAACGTTTAGGGATAAGCCCAGTTACTTTTTATTATTGATAGATGTAAATAGATAAATTTGAGATTATTTTATTCTAAAATGACTTCAGTTAATATTGAAGACGGTTGTTAAATATCAGTAGTGTGAACTACGAATTAAAGGCAACATTTTTGAGTAGCGATTTGATGTTGAAATAAAGTATGATGTAATTTTGGTAGTCAAATTTTCTTTTTGAATAAGTAGGGTACCATTTTCAGAGAGCAAGTAAACAGACGTGGCGAATATCCCTAAGAAAGCTAAGCAGAAAGCTGGAGGTTTGACGTCCTACACGAAGAGCATCTTCAGAGGGTAGTACAATAAGTGATATAAAATGCAAGTCTAGGTGGTAGGGCTTTGTTACAGATAGATCCAGAGCATTATATATATGCTTGCTGTGAAGTGTCGGTACCTTAAAAAAATTACTATGATGAAAGCTTCAAATTACCAGTTGTCTAATTATTTTCGCAATATTCTTTTGCAAACAATTAATACATCCACAACAGTTGTGTTTTACTAACAATATCTTAAATATAACATCGATAACAATTATAACTTCCATTCAAGATAAATCTTATATACTAAAAACATAGTCCAAAATCTATCTTTAAAACTAGGATGATCATTTCCTTATTCTACAAATCTTAATCTCATAATTATCATACATAAGCAACTCCATAATTAAATCTTCCTTAATGTGTATAAGATTTACCTTGGTAAGTGATGTAATTTAATATCCTCCCTCTTAAAACCGTATTAAACTATCTTAAGCTAGGTTAGGCAATTACCCTGTATAATGACGAAAACCTGTATCGCAGGTTTGCGGTTTGTCAACTTTTTTAAAATTAGATTATATTGTCTCTGACACACACTGCTTTACTCTTAAATTTAAAAGACTTGCACACAAAAAATTCTTATCATACACTTAATTAATCAATACATATAGGTACTTTTAGAAATTCAAACAAGATATATTTATTTTGCCGATACAGATCTGCTTGTTGTTTACTTTTTTCAGTATTTAGCTACTAATTCATGCTTCAAAGTCATTTAAATCGTTTCCAAAGTAGGCCCTCCTGTGCAAAATCGAGCCATATGACATATAATAAACCATTTCAATCTTATATGCCTTATTCCAATTAAGAACACTATCTTGCGGTATTGTTAATTGCGGGCGTCGCCGTGGATTAATGTAGTAAGCGTAAGACTACCGATCTTAAGGTCCTGGGTTTGAATCCCGACATAGCCGACTGCTTGAAAAATGGCAGGTGAGCATTTTTCACAAAAATTACGCCCTTGTTCGGATGAGAGGTTAAATGGAGGTCTCGTGTGTGATTGTTGTCACGCACGTTAAAGATCCCTATCTTGCTTGCAACAGCAAGGGTTCGGCAAAGTTCTAAAATTTTCAGGCAACAAAAAACTCGCGCCCTGGCCAATGTAGTACTTTCGGGTGGAGCATTGGAAATCTAAATGCACAGTAATGTTAATTGCGGCGGCTCCGTGGCGTAGTTGGTATGAGTGTGACTACTACGTTCCCGGGTTCGAATCCCGACACGGTCCGCTTGAAAAGTGTTAGGCGAACATTTTTCACAAAAATACGCCCTCGTTCGAATGAGAGGTAAAATGGAGAACCCGTGTGTGGGTGTTGTTACGCACGTTAAAATGTCTACCTTGCTTGGAACAGCAAGGGTTCGGCAAAATCAAAATTTTTGGGTAAAAAAAATTCGCTTTCTGGCCAATGTAGTACCTTCTGGTGGAGCATTGGAAAAATTACATGTATGGTATTGTTAATTGCGTTTAATTATCTATTTTCCATTTTGAAATCATTGTAATTACTTCAAATAATCTACTCACTTTTGAGTATCTAAAACACATTAACGTCGAATGTCGAGTAACACTCCTCGTAAGCCGTATTTAAATAATTTTTACTACTAAATACCGTACATGTTAGGCAGAACTTTATCTACGTAATGTATTATCTGAATAGGTCTATTGCATGGTCACGTTTGAATCAAGGCTGTCTTGGCCTTAGCACTGATAGGTCTTTATAAAGAGGATCCTCTCTTGACATAAGAACTTCGAGAATTTAACGGTCAATGTAGTCGTTTCCACGTTTGAATTGGTCTTTTCTGGAAGGTGTATTATTATGTCTGTTATCATCATTCGAAGAGTTATTGTCTTTCTATTGCCTCGAGATATGTCATAATTGGACGGTCTTATCACCTATAATTTTTAATCAACTCGTGTCGGGACATTAAGTAACGTAGATTACTGTGAAAGAAGAATAACTGAAATGAAATTTGAAATTTGGTTACACCGAGAAGGCGGCGTTGGCGGATCAACTTAGATGGAGTTCGTCTAGTAATAGCGAGAAACAACCTGCAGACCAGATAGAAAAATACATGGCATCCTCTACAGAGCGGATATCTTCTAAAAATTTCCAGCTAACGATTTAAAATTGTGATTCTTATAAACTGTAAATATTGGGGTGGCGTATGAGAGTGTTTTTCAAGGTAGTGTGAATTATTTACGTATTGAACAGAATATATGTAAATAACTATATTACGGTATTCAACTAGAAATTTGAAGGTGTTTATAAATCTTTTAAACGTTCCATCAGAACGTGAAATTTCTGTGAAGAGTACATGGCTTTGTTTTTTTTTTATTATTTTAAGAGTATGCAAAGTAGAAGGGCATACATTATGCAGAATTAGTTGGGTTATTATGAGCTCACCATACCCCACAGTTTACTTAGATTATTAAAATAAATAAATAAATTATAGCGAAGGAATTTTAGAGAAGGTATTATTCAAGGTCCATTTACTCCGAGTACATTTTATGTGTTTGATGATTTTAAAATTAAATACAGGACATTACAAAATAAGAGTTCCTGAAGTGTAACGTGAACAATAAAATATGGACAGTGTTGAATTGCATTTGTAAATAGGAATTAATAAAAGATTGTTTGTTGGTTGTATTTTGTGGTTTTATTGGGAGTGTGCGTGAATGATAGAATATGAGTAAATATAGATATCCAAAAGGAGGTCCAAAGGAGCTAGCCGGAAGCAGTTGAAGAAGGCCATTCAACCAAGGAAGAGAGGAAAACGGGTAAAGATTTTTTTTTGGTATTATTTAATTGTTGAATTTTCGAGTTTTGAAAAATATATAAAATTTTCGAAAATATTTATGGTTGGTAAGGACTTACCCGAATTCCACGGCAATATATATATATATATATATA
The DNA here is from genome assembly GCA_036346225.1 of Platerodrilus igneus. NCBI lineage: Eukaryota > Metazoa > Arthropoda > Insecta > Coleoptera > Lycidae > Platerodrilus > Platerodrilus igneus. The sequence goes on from JARFIW010001242.1 coordinate 252,819, forward strand.
TATATATATATAGCATTGTTCAATTTTAATTATAGTATAGTATAAGTCAATACATACAAATAATACTAAAAACTAATGTTTCAACATGCATCACATTTTCGCTTCAATAAATAGTATGAACAACATGATCAATGGTTGAGTAGTGTAATATTTAATCATTCCACAACATGGTATATTCAAATATATTTAACATAATACTATTATTTAGACTATCAAAACTCCCCACATATTTGAACGTATCATGTTGTGGAATGATTAAATATTAAATTAAACAGCCAATGACGATGTTGTTATTCATAATATTTAATGAAGCGAAACACTGATGCATTTTAAAACCTTAGGTTTTAGTATTATTTATGTGTATTGACTTATATGATACTATAATTAAAATTGCATAATAGCTTATAAATATATATATATAAATATATATATATATATATATATATATATATATATATATGACGTTTTTACTCAACTGCACCGCTTTGTGTTCTCAAATCAAATTTAACCTTACTAATTTTGTTATTATGCCACGGCTAGCCCTTTTTAATCTACACTGAGTGCACAACGTTACGATCATCAATTTTTCTCTTTTCCGCCCCTTTATGATTACCTATATGTTTGAATTGATAAAGGGAAGTCAATTAATTCTATATAATGAAAAGAAATATTATTTACAATTTTTTGAAAAATATTTAAATACACTTCTCAATCAATCAGTATCATATGTATCATTGATCCCAAAATTTATATGCTTTGAATTCAATCTAAAATCACCAAAAACTACCTTTTTACCAAAGAAACCTGGAACGTTCTAGACCCCTTTATAATATATTACGTAAGTTTAAGTATGCAATGTTTGTTGTTAACTTCATTACACGTTTTATATAAATTGAATAAATTCAGTATTAAAATTTAAATAGAAAAATATCTTAAAATTAAATAGATCTGACCTGCGATATGTTGTTGTGGATCATCACCCCTTTGTTGTCATCATTTGTCTATCACTACTCTGCTTGGTTGAACCAATATTTGAGTACAGTTACCCCTCGTTTTCCATAAATTACTTCGTGCTTCTTTATTTTATATGCCTTGAATCTCGCAACTCAAAATTGTACCAGAATTGTACCAAAATATAATTGTCGACGCTGAATTGAAATATTATATTGACCCAGATTTGAATTATTCTTGTCGACACATGTTTGGAATATTATTATCGACGCAACTTGAAACGTTCAGAAATACACCACGAATTTAAAATGTTATATCGACCCAAATTTGAATTGTTGCAACTTGAAGTATCCAGAAATACACCACACATTCGAAGTATTACATCGATCCAAATTTGAATTATTCTTATCGACGCATACTTGAATTATTGCAACTTGAAATATCCAGAAATACACCACACATTCGAAGTATTATATCGATCCAAATTTAAAGTATTGCAACTTGAAATATTCAGAAATACACCACACATTCGAAGCCCTATTATTATAAATATTCAGTTTAAATAAATGACCCCAAATTTGACTCACGTTAAACGGCAAAAAAGCTGTGCGTAATTGTAGCACTATTATCACTGTAACATACACTTGATATTCTATTATGTTTAAATTACTCGTAACTTTCTGGTTAACAGTGACGCAGCTTTGGCCTGCATGAGTTGTAAACTGACCCGTCTCATCATTGCTCTGTGTTATATAGGCTCTTTCCACTTACATGTGGGCTGGGTTTTCAAGCAAATTTGCCAATATCTCAACCAACCGTGTCTTGTCTTTGATATTCCCCGCATTTTCTGATGTAATTTATTCGGTTTTTCGTGTAAGGTTTATTTGCTATTGATACATTGTTATCTTTGCCAGACGTTCAACTTTAAGTTTGTTGTTTTGTATAGATATCGCTTTTTGGATAATTGAACAAAATAAATGATGTAACTTTAATGCTGTTTTCGTTTATGTATTTTTATGCGTGTTTGAAACTGCGTTTTCTTATCAAAAATGTTTATTATTTCAGTGTAATTGCATAAAGCTTTGTTAGGTTTTATCTTTTATCTTCGTATTTGTTTTATAACTAATTAGAACACTTCTCAACGCGTGTTTAATTACATGTACTATTATTTCTTCTGAATACGCGTTCTATTGTTGAAAGATATTCTTACTGGCATTACTTAAAATTAATAATGGTCTATATACAGAGTGTTAAATGCTTGCTATTTACTTAATATATGAATTACCTATTTTTCTACTAAATACGCGTTTTATTGTTGAAAGATATGCTCACTGGCATTGCTTAAGCTAATTACGGTCTATATACAGGGTGTTAAATGCTTGCTATTTCCATAATGTACAAATTACTTAATTTTCTGCTAAATAAATACAGTTTTCTTATTCCTATTGCAATTTATGGTTCCTACACGACCCTTGCTACTTAATACACCCCTAAACAACCCTTTATCACAGCATTATATATAATGCAATGATAATAGTTTTTTATGATCACAAGGGAGGAATACTTTATGTAAATATCATAAAAATCACGAAAACCAAACATTTAAATCATAAAATGTACGTAATTCATTCTTATAAAAAAAGCAAAAACAAATCACCCCGTATAAAATCAATAACAAGGTACAATTAATTAAAGAAAGCTCATTCGGTAGTAATTTCACCACATTCATTAAAATAGATAATTGCGTAAACAATACAATCATCTTTAGAACATTAAAACATTCGTAAATTTAAAACCAATTTACAAATTTAACAGATTTGCAGAAAAATAACGGTTAAATGGAATCTCTTTCAATCTAAACGCATTTGGGTAAACAAGTCAATAAACGCATGTAATTGGTACTAGTGGGCATATTTCATAAAGTATAGGTATTTGAAGCGATGGTGCACGTGTATTTTGAATCGTATATAAGGTGCCAGACTTGCTAAAACAAGCATGTGTAAAGAAAATATGGAAATTAAAATTCCGATATACGTGCAGTTTGAAAGGTACATGTAATAGCATTTATTAATCAAATCCCATTACAGAAAGTTCCGAGGTACGTGCAAATTTGAACGTATGTAAATGTAATATTTAATAAGTCCTTTTACAAAGGTGCGAGATACGTGACATTTAGGAAGTACATAGAATGCAATATCTAATAAAATCCAATAGGTTAGAGATATAACACCTTGCGGATAAACATAATTGAAACGCCTTTTCCACGGACTAACAACCTATAGCGGGATGTCAACCATTGAGAACGCGGGCAACATCGGGAAGGAATTTGGCTATTAGACTAAACCCGAGCAGATAAACGAGATTTATTCTATAATCGACGCGCCAATTGTAATAGTTGAAAGAATATTATTACCTAAATTCAGTGAACGTTAAATTGAAACTAACATAAATCAATAATTTCAAGTGAAACAATGAAATGTGCTCAAATAAGTGTGTACAAAATTCTGCCATTGAGAACAACGACTCCAACTTTTTTCCCAGTAATCTTCAAATAATATTCCAAGGACTCCGATTACTAAATTAAATCACGACGTTAATAATACTCCAAGTAATATATTCACGTAATCTCCGAATACTATTTTAAATCACGAAGTTAATATTCTAAGTTACAGGTATAAAAGACCAAGCTACTCTAAGGTTAATACTTCAAATCATTGGGCAAACGACTTCGAGTTGCTGCTAAATATTTCAAAGTACTGGGTTAACACGCTAAGCTGCTGAACAAACGACCGATTTGGGCTAGGAAGTTCCAGCAAGAAAAACAGGAAAATATAAGGTTATAGCTATTTTTCTTATTTATAGTATGTGTACTCAGAAGTGTGTTTAAAAGTTGCATATTATTTAAATTTGTGTAAAAAGTCAACCAAAATTTAATTAGTACATAAAGGTATGTTTGAAAAGAAAGGGGATATTTCTTTGAACGTTCAACGAAACTATTCTTGCTAAAACACAATCCTTTTGCTGGTTTTAATTGCTATAAAAAGTGTAAAAACTATAATCTTTGTAAAGAACTAATTTGATAAGAATATTTATTTAAAATTTGATTTAAAAGTTCTATAAAAAATAAGTGATATCAAATGGGCGTAAATTTGTAAATAGTAATTTTATTTAGTTCATTATACAATTTTTGGTAAATTTAGTTTGTCTTATGCGGAGATATTGAGTGTTGGCGAGGAGTGAGTGAAAATTCTCTGTTATCATAACGTCGTTCACTATAAGCGTGGTATTACTGAGCTAGTCGATGCATAAATTTAATTGTGTTAATTTTAAATTATTTTAAAGGAACAGAGAGGTGGCAATTAGCAGGCAATTAATCGTTGTACATCTGGCGCAGAGCGTTATGGTAGCATATATATATATATATATATATATATATATATATAATATTTGGTATTTCTTGACCTTCTTTTATATATTAATACTTGAAAGTTTGTTTCTTGGGAAAAAGGTCTAAATAAATAAAAGAATTTTTACATCATATGTGTGTTAATCAGACGTTTCGACCGTCGCTAGATGGTCTTTATCAATGATGTTTTATTCACCTATAATACAATACATGTACATTATATCTTAACAAATATCTAAAATGCTTACCCATAAACGGAGTTTTATATATTTATAACGTAGTATAAATTGAACTATTCACTAATTGATATGGTACGGTTACTACAATCTAATCTATTTAATTTAAAATTGTACAAAACATTTACGTCACAAATTAAAATACTGTTTTTCTGTATAAGTTATGTACACTTTGATGCGAGTTGCTAAACTCTTTGTCAAAAATTTAAAATTCGAACTTTTCAGTTAACATGTATATTAAAATGTTTAGTACAGAGTTTGATTGAAGACTAATGCTTGATTTATTGGAGTTTCTATCTCTTATCACTGGATAAAGACACTTTTTACAAACAGGTTAAAATCGTAATACTTTCTACAATTATGAATATCCGTCTTTTGAGTAAATTTAACTTTATGTATAAATATATATCCATATGCTTATTTATTTAAATATATATCTGTATATGTATTCATCTGTACATACCTCTACGCATACACATACGTTTACTCACTCTATCTCGCCTCCATATATACAAAACTAACACCTTTTCCTGATTAATTTTATGCATTTTTATTTTAGTAGATTTTTTTTCATGTTTGGTTAGAGCAGTTTGGTTAGTTTTATCATATTTATGACCATTTATTCTTTTCTCTAAATGCTGTATACTTTGCCCAATGTATACACAATTGCAATTCTGTTGACACGGAATTTTATAGATGGTGTGTGTTTTTTTATTCTTAGGAGTGTTATCTTTTAATTTACTAAAACAACTTTTTGTTAAATTGTATCCCTTGTGCGCAATTTTTATATTATGTTTTATTAATAATTTTTGTAGGTTTTCGGATAAATTTTGTACATACGGTATGGGTGCATATTTTATTATTGATTTATTTTTGGTTTTGTTGATGTAGTTTGTGTTATAGTGTTTATTAATTTGTTTTTAAATATCCGTTCAATTAAATTTAGTGGGTAATTATTTTCTCGTAATGCGTTTTTAGCTTTCTTCATTGCTTCCCATCTATATTCAGGGTCTGATAGTTTGATTGCCCTATCCGCTAGTCCTATTACGACAGACTTTTTCTGGGAGATAGGATGTTGGGAGTAATAGTTAAGGTATCTTCCCGACCAAGTGTTTTTAGTGTACCATGATGTTTCAATATGATGGTTTATCCGGTGCAATGTCATATCTAGAAAGTTAAGTTTATTATCTTTTTCTACTTCAATTGTGAATTGAATCTTTTTGTGAAAACTGTTAAAAAGTTTAATTATATAATTGCATTTATCTTGTGGAATTGCACAAACACAGTCATCCACGTACCGGAAAAAGAAAGGTAGCGAGAAACTTATTTGTTTTATTATATTTTCCTCCAGTTCTTCCAAAACCATTTGTGCCACCACACAAGACAGCGCTAAACCCATAGCACAACCGTTTACTTGCTTATATACCTGATCTCTGTATGTAAAATAAGTTGAGGTTAATATTATTTCTGTTGTTTTTATGAATTCTTTTTGGGGTATATTTGTATATGCTTTAATTTCTACCCACTTTTTTTCTATTAGTTGTATAACTAACTCTGTTGGTACATTTGTATATAATGATGTTACATCTAACGATATCAGAATATAGTCATCCGGTATAGTAACTTGTTTAATATTTTCTTTGAATTGCCAAGAGTCTTTAATATAAATTTGTTTTATATATCACGTTTTTGAGAATATCTTTTATAAAGTTTGCAAGTTTATTAAGGGGTGATTGTATTGTCGAAATGATTGGTCTCATGGGCATACCATCTTTGTGTAGTTTTGGTAACCCATAAAGCTTGGGTGGCAACGCGTTATTTATTATTAATTTTTTACACTCTTTGGAAATATATCCTTTTTTCCCAATTTTTCACAATGTCATTGTTCATTTTTGAAGTGTGTTGGTAGGGTTTTGTTTGACTAATTCATACGTTGATTTTTCCTGAAGTAGTTCTAAAATTCTGTTATTGTATGTTTGAACTACTTCAGGAAAATCAACGTATGAATTAGTCAAACAAACCCTACCAACACACTTCAAAAATGAACAATGACATTGTGAAAATTGGGAAAAAAGGATATATTTCCAAAGAGTGTAAAAATTAATAATAAATAACGCGTTGCCACCCAAGCTTTATGGGTTACCAAACTACACAAAGATGGTATGCCCATGAGACCAATCATTTCGACAATACAATCACCCCTTAATAAACTTGCAAACTTTATAAAAGATATTCTCAAAAACGTGATATATAAAACAAATTTATATTAAAGACTCTTGGCAATTCAAAGAAAATATTAAACAAGTTACTATACCGGATGACTATATTCTGATATCGTTAGATGTAACATCATTATATACAAATGTACCAACAGAGTTAGTTATACAACAATAGAAAGAAAGTGGGTAGAAATTAAAGCATATACAAATATACCCCAGAAAGAATTCATAAAAACAACAGAAATAATATTAACCTCAACTTATTTTACATACAGAGATCAGGTATATAAGGCAAACGGTTGTGCTATGGGTTTAGCGCTGTCTTGTGGTGGCACAAATGGTTTTGGAAGAACTGGAGGAAAATATAATAAAACAAATAAGTTTCGCTACCTTTCTTTTCCGGTACGTGGATGACTGTGTTTGTGCAATTCCACAAGATAAATGCAATTATATGATTAAACTTTTAACAGTTTTCACAAAAGATTCAATTCACAATTGAAGTAGAAAAGATAATAAACTTAACTTTCTAGATATGACATTGCACCGGATAAACCATCATATTAAAACATCATGGTACACTAAAACACTTGGTCGGGAAGATACATTAACTATTACTCCCAACATCCTATCTCCCAGAAAAAGTCTGTCGTAATAGGACTAGCGGATAGGGCAATCAAACTATCAGACCCTGAATATAGATGGGAAGCAATGAAGAAAGCTAAAAACGCATTACGAGAAAATAATTACCCACTAAATTTAATTGAACGGATATTTAAAAACAAATTAATAAACACTATAACACAAACTACATCAACAATACCAAAATAAATCAATAATAAAATATGCACCCATACCGTATGTACAAAATTTATCCGAAAACCTACAAAATTATTAATAAAACATAATATAAAATTGGCACAAGGGATACAATTTAACAAAAGTTGTTTTAGTAAATTAAAAGATAACACTCCTAAGAATAAAAAAACACACACCATCTATAAAATTCCGTGTCAACAGAATTGCAATTGTGTATACATTGGGCAAAGTATACAGCATTTAGAGAAAAGAATAAATGGTCATAAATATGATAAAACTAACCAAACTGCTCTAACCAAACATGAAAAAAAATCTACTAAAATAAAAATGCATAAAATTAATCAGGAAAAGGTGTTAGTTTTGTATATATGGAGGCGAGATAGAGTGAGTAAACGTATGTGTATGCGTAGAGGTATGTACAGATGAATACATATACAGATATATATTTAAATAAATAAGCATATGGATATATATTTATACATAAAGTTAAATTTACTCAAAAGACGGATATTCATAATTGTAGAAAGTATTACGATTTTAACCTGTTTGTAAAAAGTGTCTTTATCCAGTGATAAGAGATAGAAACTCCAATAAATCAAGCATTAGTCTTCAATCAAACTCTGTACTAAACATTTTAATATACATGTTAACTAAAAGTTCGAATTTTAAATTTTGACAAAGAGTTTAGCAACTCGCATCAAAGTGTACATAACTTATACAGAAAACAGTATTTTAATTTGTGACGTAAATGTTTTGTACAATTTTAAATTAAATAGATTAGATTGTAGTAACCGTACCATATCAATTAGTGAATAGTTCAATTTATACTACGTTATAAATATATAAAACTCCGTTTATGGGTAAGCATTTTAGATATTTGTTAAGATATAATGTACATGTATTGTATTATAGGTGAAAAAAACATCATTGATAAAGACCATCTAGCGACGGTCGAAACGTCTGATTAACACACATATGATGTAAAAATTCTTTTATTTATTTAGACCTTTTTCCCAAGAAACAAACTTTCAATAATTATATATATATATATATATATATATATATATTGCCATGTAACCCTGTATGAATCGTGTCCCACGAATTGGGCGTCATAAATTGCCGTGTAACTCGGTATAAGACCTCGCCAGAGTAAAAAAAAGCATTCGAAAATTTATTAATTTACCAAAACAAAAAACTTGAAAAAGAACATATTTTCTTACCCAGATTCTGCTTCCTTCAACTTAATTACTTCAACAACGCCCTGGCTAGCTCAGTTCGACCTCCTTTTGGATACCTAGATTTACTATCATACTCTTTATCGTTCACGCACACTCTCAATAAAACCACAAAATAACACAACAATCATACAATATTTATTTACAAATAACAATTCAAGATTATTTATATTTCGGTGCTCAAGTTGCACCTCAATAGATTCTATCTTTGTAAAGTCCAGAATTTTAAATTGAAATATCAAACACATTGAATGTAACAGGAGTAAATGGGCCCTGAATAATACCTTATTTTTCTTTTTTATTTATAATTATTTCTAATTAGTACACTTTGGAGTATGGTGAGCTCATGATAACCCAGTTTAATTTATTAATGTATGCTTTTTACTTTGCATACTTTTACTACAAACACAAAAACCCATGTACTCTTAACAATAAAATTTTAAATTCATGAGGAATGTTGATAAGCTTTATATACACCTTTAGATTTATATTCAAATACCATAATAAAAGTTAGTTATACGTATTCTTTTCAATACGCAAAATGACGAAAAATACCATCAAAGCTCACTCTCATACATTACAAATAATATCCACAGTTTAAAACAAACCAGCAAATTCTAATGCGTTACCTGGAAACTTGAAGATTCCATTTCTGTTGACGATGTAGTTAAGTTCCTGCACCATCGGTCTCGTGGTTCTGCTCTGCTTGCCGCCTCCAGCTATTTATAGATGAACACCATCTAAGGTGCGCTGCATGCAATTCATTCAAAATCCATCCAAATCCAAATTCAAGTATATTACACTTTTTTTATAATTGCATAATTTAATTTACGTTACTTTACTTTACTTTACAAGCTTGTTAAAATATCTGTTGCACCTCCAGTTAAAATCTCAACCCGATACTATCCGCGTTTGAAACTATGAAGCCAACAATTTAACACTGTACTATTTAATTTAATGCTTACAAGCTGGTTAGTAGATTTTTGTACGTAGTAAGCAATGCAAATTAACGAAGTCAAAGAGCGAAGTCAAAGAGATTAAAATACCAAGGAACGATGCTAATTTTCTTAAAGTATTTATACAATTCAAAATGCCACCTCTAGGCCACTCTTCACGCGAAATCCTTAATTTAAAATAGTACTTCTTAAAATTTTGGTATAACCGTTTTCAAAATCTTCGAAATTTAGCTCGTTGATACGATATTTTCCGAAAAACCCGCGTTTAATTTTTCCCGTGCTCGTCTGTTGTACAACTAACTATTTAGACCAATGATATATTCAGTGACGTCTTAAAAACCCCGCCTGTATTAACTCTATTCCTCTCTTATGCATATTATGTTTCCTTCTAACCTTGTTTGAGTGGTAGATAATCGATATTACCGTCCGCGTTCTATCTAACACACGTGGACTGAATACGTGCGTTTCGAAGTAAACTGCTGTTATGCCTGTCTCATTCCGAAGCATATCATTGATTGCCCATCCCTTCTGCGCTTTAAGGAAACTTTTGGTTAGCATTTATGCGAAACATCTTCCCGTTTGCACAATATACCTTGAAACTTGTCTTTTATCTACACAAATAAGGGGAGCATGACCTTTCCAAAACATGCAGCTGTTCAATTAACAAACGTTTTAAAATAACATTTCTAGGAGTTTGCGTTTTAAGGTATTTCATATATTCGAAGTGTTTGTTTGTTAGTAAAGCGTTTTGCCTTGGTATTATCGATTTTTCATGCTCTTATGCGTATTAAACGTTATATTCCTTTGACTTAAACTCAATTAAATTAAATAATAATTTCCATTGGCTTATACAATTTATTTTCTTTACGAACCTACCTAAATTTTAATCACTAATTGTAAAATTTTGTTAATACTTGTTACTTTAAATTAACTAAATGAAATAAATTTCGCACGTAAATTATGGTTGCTTCCTCTATACAGGGTGTTTGAAATTGCCTTGTTCATACCTAAATTTAACCCTTTAAAACCACTACAATATATATATATATATATATATATATATAATGACGTAATAAGGGGTCATGACAAGTCATTGAAACCTTTAATCTAAAAATAAATCCCTCCAAAATATAATAGAATCTGGAAAAAAATGAATTTTCCGTAAATTTATGGTTACGCCCTGTATAATACAAGCGTACCTTTATTTATTGATGTATAATATAAAAACGCAAATTGCGCGTGTATAAATAATCACCCTGTGTTATATAAGTGTATTGTAAATAAATAGCAAGAAACGTAAGTTGTATGTGTAAATTATAAGATACCGCATAGCGCATTTAAATGCAAACGTAAAAATCCATCGTTTTAAGATAAATAAATAGCAATTTATTTTTTAATTATCAGTACATTTTTGATAAAAATGCATTTGATTTGCTGTAAATAGCATAAAAAAGTACAGCTTTACGCATTTAGTTGGAGAAACTACAATCAACACGTATTTAAAAAACTCAAAATTAATAAATAATTTTGTGTACTGAAACGAAAGCAAATATTTCTATAAAACGGACACCCTTTTATATTAAAAACCAAGTGAAGTTTAAATTAATTGCACCGTGGATATTGCAATTTGTTCTAAATAAAGAATGATCTAGAATACAAAAAGATGAGTTGTCAGTATTTAAAAATACGTTAAATTCGTATAACTCATTAATAAGTAAACATTTTATTCCTAGATGCAGCTTGAGCATTGAAAATAAACCGATTTCTGTAATAACCCATAAATAATCGATTGTCTTTTGCATTAGTATGCGACGCCGCAATAATAGTTTATGTGAAACAGAACAGATAACACGTCACAGATAACTGGAACTATAATTAGGTCATAAAAGGATTTTAGACGTTGATTTAATTTTCCAAAGATCCTTACATAATAATTTTTTACATTTTTCTCGTAAGCTTCTGAAAACAGATAAATTTGTACATAAAAGAAAGGTTTATTCATTGAAGGTCATTCATTTATTAGATTTCATTCATGCGAGCACAAAATATTATTTTGATTTATCCGCAAGCAGTTGCTGTACTATGTAGTAAAAATTGTGTAATTTAACGAAGTTGCGTGGTTGTAATGAATAAAAGAGCGATGTTTTAAACGTAACTTATAAAGAAAAATGGAATTTATTAATTACGACGAAAAGGCAAAATTCTTCAATATAAAGCTATTTTAATAAAATATTGGCAAGGAAGATTTAAGCCAACATGTACTTCGGTAATTGCTGTTTGAAATGAGAATTTTTTGATGGAAAATCTTGTAAGCGGATTTGACGTCAATTTAAAACAAAAAGATTATTTATTTCGAGGAGCTGTTTTGGTGGATTCTGCAAGTATTATTTTTAGATTTGTTTTTTACTGATATTAGAGTATTTGGATGTAGTTTAAGATAGTCCTAATTATTTTTTTTTGCAAGGGGATTTTTTTTGGATTCTGTGTTCTGAATTTGAAATATTCTGACCTTTTAATAGATTACATGTCAAGGATTTTTTCTGGACAAAACAAATCTTACAAGCGTAGAAATAATTGATAACCAGGTAAATGATCCTCAATAGAATAAGTTTAATTCTGAAAATTTAAAATGAGGTAAGAAACAATATTTTTTTATAAAGTACTTCTTAGAAATTATTTTATGTTTGAAAGATACGATATTGTAATTGCTTTTATATGAAAGAAAATAATTTATATTGTATAAATGCTTTGTGATATTGCTGCGCTTTATTTCATTTTGAGAACTCCGTAAATTCCGTTGCGCTAGTCACGCAAAGTTAAAAAAATAAGGTAAGAGAATAAGTTCAAGTTAAACAAATTTCTGTATCTGTATCACTTTAGCAACGCCTCTCAGTGAGACCTTGTCACAGCACTCTTATAGTGGCATTACAACGTGCGGCGATATCATATCACTGTTATAATGGCATCCCAATGCAATGCCATTTTCGTATCACCTTTTCAGCGACGCCCTCATTGCGGCGTTATCCAATATACCAAGTTTAAATGATGACCAAAGTTTAAAGTTATTACCCATAATTATATATATATATATATATATATATATATATATATATATTAACAGTTATAAGATGAAATGAAAACCCAATGCATTTGCATTCCAAATGTGGATTATTCTTCCTATGTTTAAAAAAGACTACGTAACTAACAAGTCATTTGTGTTGCCTAATCCGTAGGCGGATTATATCTTTTCTTTTATTAAATTAAAATAGCGCTTGCGTAAATAGTGTCACGAGGTGATGCGCAAGACATATCAGCTGTTCTCTATGTGGAGAATACTAAAAGGCAAACTCGCCATTGTGGTTTAAAATGTGAACGAAGCTACAAACTTCAAAAGATGCGGACACGATTGCGTGTCAATTGAAGTCTTCGGATACCCATAGTAGGGGGGAAGGATTCGTGGTCGTTTTGGGGGCCCCAGAATGTTATCATTCTTCAGGTTCCGGCAAGACAACGGATCACGCTTCTTAACAAACATGGCTAGAGAGATCGGTGACTATTAACGGTGAGACCACAATATTTAAGTAATTTTTATACTAAAACAAACATCTTTAATGTCTTAGCGTTTGGAATAACCATTATTAATAATTAGAATTAAGGCAACTTTCGTTATGGTTGTATTTAAAGCCGTTGTTTGACATTTTGGGCAAGACGTTTTGAGCATATGTTAGTCGTCAACGTTATATTTTAGGCATCAAGTTTTGTAAGCAGGACCTGAACTTGTGCAGCGCAGTTCGTTTGGAAGAGGTAACTTCTTCACCTTCGCTAAGTCCAGGTATTTAAACTTTCAGTTACTACGTTTGCTAGACTTTTAAAAGTGTTCATTGGATTGACGAACGATATTAAATTTTAATAGAGGATTACTTAATCATGTTAAATTTTACGAACGAATTAACTTTGCGTAAGATCATAAAAATGGTAATATTTCCTTAATTTGAGTTATTTTCTAAAATTGTGCTAAACAAATTTAAACAAAGTGAAATATGGTCCTTTAGAAAGTAATATTAAAGTAATTTTATAAGACTCGTGGGATATACATGTGTTCAAAAACAAAGAGATTCCAAAGTCCACTTCCTGATTAAAAAGATTTAATTACAGATGTCTAATCTTTAGTAAGGTCATTGTGTCATTTCTATACAAGGATAAATTTGAAATTCTATTTACTTAAACTAGCTTTAGATTTAGATATTTTTATAAGGAATATGAACTAAATTTATTTGGTATATATGTAAACCAATACACAGATCTGTTCGTTGGGAATTAAGAATCTTTTTTTAAAAATATTATTAAAAAAGGTCTTGTTATGTCAAGAAAGATCTATAGTTAAAATCAGAATTCAATTTTATTATTTTATACTTGTAACTATATTTAACAAAAAAAAAGGAAAGATTGAAATTACATTAAATTACATTTTTGGATTCAAGTTTTTTATTCTATGAGTAATTAATTTTAATAAGAATACCTTTGAGAAAATAAATTTTAAGTGAGTAACGAAATTGGACGAATGCTGAAACAATATAAAAGTACAGACATGTTACAATTGATTTATTTTTGATATCCATTTTTAACTAAAATACCTTTGGTGTAGTAATCTCGAGATGATTAACTCATAATTATTATTATGCTCTTTTATTGAAAAGCACAAATAGTGTCTTTTTAATAGAAAATTTGTTGTGTAACATTTTCTTTCAGGATCATCGTGATAGAAGAGGATGCAGATACGTTCAAGAGGTTTCCAGATGTTAGTTCATTAAGTTGTAAGTTTTTTTATAGTGCTTATATCCAATGAGTTTCTGTATCTTCTCATAGGGGTATTAAATTTCTTGTATTGTCCATATAGATACAGTGGCGCTCAATTTCCCCTTTTTTTTCTGTTTGCTTATTATTGAATTTACATCACACCCATGCCTATTCTTATTGCTCACCCTTGGGGTAATTCCCAGACTAAGCCGCGAACAATAAAAAAGGATAAAGCTTCACTTGCATCCAACGAGTGGAGCTTAAAGTCATTTCAATATACACATATATATATATATATATATATATAATGCTGTGATAAGGGGTTGTTTAGGGGTGTATTGAGTAGTAAGGGTCGTGTAGTAACTATAAATAGCAATATGAATCAGAAAACTGCATTTATTTTGCAGAAAAATAAGTAGTTCGTACATTATGTGAATAGCAAGCATTTAACACCCTGTATATAGACCGTAGTTAACTTTTAGTAATGCCAGTAAGCATATCTTTCAGCAATAGAACGCGTATTCAGCAGAGAAATAATCATACATGTAATTAAAACTACTTGGGAAGTGTTTGGCAAGTTTGTAAAACAAATACGCAGAAGAGTAGCTAAAACCTAACAAAGCTTCGTGCAATTACGCTGGAATCATAAGCGCTTTGATAAGAAAACGCATTTTCAAAGATCAGTTTAAATAAATACATGAACGAAAACAGCACTAGAGTTACATTATTTATTTTTGTACAATTATCCAAAAGGCGATATCT
The DNA here is from genome assembly GCA_036346225.1 of Platerodrilus igneus. Taxonomy (NCBI): domain Eukaryota; kingdom Metazoa; phylum Arthropoda; class Insecta; order Coleoptera; family Lycidae; genus Platerodrilus; species Platerodrilus igneus. The sequence goes on from JARFIW010001242.1 coordinate 268,197, forward strand.
ACACAAAACAATAGAAGTAGGTTAAAGTCCGGCCCCGATAAGAAGTACATAAAATATGATATTATAATCCAAAGGATTATTGTGAAGTCGCATACTAATCCGAAAGATCATCAATTTTTATCGGTTATTTTATGGATTTGTGGGTTTGTTTGTGTTCCAGCCGGTTCTTGGAATAAATGTTTCATTTATTAATTATATATTTACATAGTTCTAAATACGGATGACTCATCCTTTCTATATTCCTAATATTCTAGAAAATTCTTTATTTAAAATAAATTTCGGCAATCCACATGAAAATTAATTTAAACTTTAATTACTTTTTAATGCAAAAAGGGGTTGCATTGTGTAGAAAATATTTGCTTACGTGTTTTAGTACACAAAATTAATATTAAAATTGTTTTATATTAACAAGATCGTAGTTTCTTAAGCAAACTGCATAAAGCTAGCACTATTGTATGTTATTTACAATACGCTTAAATCTACAGGGTGATTATTTATACACGAGGAATTTGGTTTTCGGTGTGTACCTCAATGAATAAAAGTACGCTTGTATTATACAGGGCGTAACCATAAATTTACAAAAATTTTATTTTTTCGGATTCTTTTATATTTTCTGGGATTTATTTAGAATATGGGCTTCAATGACCTCTCGTGACCCCTTATCATCCATGCTCATGCCTAATTTACGTTTCAACTTCATTCCTTTCGTGACTAACAAAGCTGCGGCTTTTTCTCCCAGTCTTGCGCCACCAGACTTCATACGTTTCCCAAGCTCGAATTTCCAACTCTTTATCAACGTGATCTCGCTCGTCCAAAAATGCGTGTTTCTAATAAACAATGTCGTGCTGACGGTGAGCAGCATCCAAAGGATTCACATTGAGATCTCCTAGCAATAAACTCTGTTCAAGAGGAGTCCCTAGACCGCCAAATCGATATCCTCCAGGGATGTGTAGTTCGAATGGAAGTTTGTTTATTAATGTGTTGAAGAGACCTTCTGCGCTATGTTCAAAGTGTATTATGATACTAATTATTTTCTAGAATAAATTACCCTTATATACAATAGTCGCAAGTGTACTAATTAAACAATCGTGTTTAAAATGCGAGTGACTCAAGATAAACTTATATTTCCTAATGAAAACTTATGTGATAAGCTCCAGCGATACAAAAAGTAATAAGCATGGAAAATTATTACCACACTCATTTAGAGCTATATTATGCGGTCCAAGTGGATGCGGAAAACAAATGCTATGCTATCGCTACGTTTTGGTTTAAACGGAACTCGCTTTGCTAAAGTGTTCGTGTATTAGTCATTATATGATTTAAAATATAAACTTTTGAGAGAAATTTTACAGAAAACCAAAGGCATTGGTTTTTTCCATTCGACGATAGTAATGAGGTAATTGATTCTAATCAAGCCAAAACAAATTCTATATTTGTATTTGATGATGTTGCTTGCAATAAGCAGGATAAGATCAGAGAATATTTTTCCATGGGACTTCATAAATCGATAGACTCTTTGTATTTTTGTCAGACCTACTCTAAAATTTTCAAACAATTACTACGAGATAATTGTAATATTATTGTATTATTTAAACGTCAGTGCTGCAGCCATACGGGTGGTTTTGTGTTCGTCAGTAAGCATGCGAGGGACCCACCTTGCACAAATGTTTGCATAATGAAGGTGTTCTTTAACAATTTCATGAATAACTGTTCGTGAAACATTGCTGAAATTTTTACTGCTCTCATCAATTGTTACGCGCCGATCGGCCTTCGCAAATTCGTTGATTAAACTCAACAGTTCGTCCGTACTTACTGACGGTCGTCTGGAACTCTCTTTATCATGGGCATTGTCTCTGCCCAAACTGAAATTACGACACCAACGGCGAACTAATGACTCATCCATAATATTGTCTCCATACATTTCCTTTAGTTGATGAATATCGCAGGGTTTCGCATTTCTTGCGTTGAGAAATCTAATTACAGCCCTAATTTCACAACTGGCGATGTTCTCTCTTTTTTTTGAACATTATAAACACTTACAGAAAGAGCACAGTCAGTACCAGCGAGGCGTAACTTTGCACATAGACAGCTGCAATATAACTAAACGTGTTGTAACTTGTCCGGATGCTACTCTACTTACCAGCGCTCCACACGGTACAAACGGGTACTACTTCCCGGACGGCCCTCGTACTTCCCAGTGATACTTCAAATTTAAGCGGCAACGGCAGGACGAGAAACTCTCGATCTTGTGCTGACTCGAACGTTAATATTTCTATAACACCATAGCTACGATCACACCAGTCTTTCTACAACTGTCGCGGCACACCACAACACACAGTACTGAAGGTTAATCTTGGTAAAACCCATAGATTATACTATAAACACCAACATTCCGATAATTAAAGTTAATTTGAACTATACTTGCAAACGGAGCATACGGTCCACCAAAATTTAAGGCTTTTAAAACGAAAGTAACTACAAAAGGTGGAACAAAATGAAAAAAAAAGTTAATATAAGAAAATCCAGGAAATATTTATGCGAGCAAATTCAAAACAAAAAATTATACGAAATTAGATAAAAGAAAATCTACAACGAAGGAAAAAGATAGAGTTTAGCGGCAGCGCGCTTCAGCTCGCCTTGTGCGATTTTGAGAGTGACAACCCTAACAACCCCATCAGCTACTGAATGGACCGCAACAACACGTCCAAAAAACATCGAAAAGGTATAATGTTTTTGACTTTAACTAGCCCTAACGTATCCATCTGACTTGCGGAGGCGTTTTGCGCCATTTGGACCGTTGTTGGGACATATACAATAACTCGTAAGATCATCGAGACCAGAAATATTAATGAATTCGCTGGAATAATTGCCAACGAAGCAGGCGGTTGAACGGAAGGTCAGAAAGAGTAGGTTCTGGTACCAAGAAGCAAAGTTTTAACCTACTTCACACCCGTCTTCCGTAAACCACCAACATGAAGCGTAGAGGGCAGTATAAAGTTTCAAAATATGTTCTTTCGCGGTAGCTGATATTGCGAGAGCAATGAACTGTTTATGGGCACCTCCAAAATTTGTGCCGCAATCACTGTAGAGATGATCACAGGAGCTACTTCTGGCAATAAATCGACGTAGAGCAGCTAGAAAGGCGTCGGTAGACAATTCAGAAACTAACTCAAGAAGGAGTACTTTGGTAGCTATGCATATAAAGAGACATAAATATGCTTTCAACACTTAAGCCCCCTGTACTCGTAACATGGTAGTTGAGAAGGACCAGCAGAATTAACGTCAGAAATGAAAAAGGGATTGGTTTGTGTGACTCGGCATGGAGGACAATAGCCCATGGGACGCTGAAATGCGGTAGGATTAGTCTTCCAACAAGTCACACACTGACTCAAAACTCGACAAATGGACTGCTTATTTGAAACAATCCAAAAACCTTGACGAACGATAAAATCAACCATTTAAACACCAACGTGGAAGTATCTCAAATGAACAAAGTTGATATAAAAGGCCGTAAGGCGACTTTTACTAAGTAAAAGAACGGGACATTTTGTGCGGAGGATAAGGGTGCGTGAGATAGGCGACCGGTAACTCGTAAAATTCCCTCTCTAATAATGGGTGACAATTTGCGAAGGTTTGTTTTTAGAACTGATCCGGACTGGATGGCGTTCAACTCGGTAAAAAAGTGAGTCTTTCGAGTATATTTAATCGGGGGGTTCAATGCGCTATGCAGCTCGAAACAGTACAAAAGTCCAGTGTATTTTGCCAAGGGATTTTGTATGTTATAGACAAAGTGGAGAGCCCAAGCCACAAAGCGAGTGATAAATTGAAAAGATGCTTGACTTTCTAAAATCATTTTAATTCAAGTAGGGAATGCGACAGTGGTCAAAACAATAGAACGTTCCTCGATGAGAAGTTCCAAAAAAATAAAAGGCGAAATAAGTGAACTGCAAGTGTCGAAGGAGCGATGCAAAGCAAGCAATGCCACCACCCACAATAAAAAACAATGACACAAGTCTGGAGGTAGCAAACCGCACGATCTGACGTCAGCAGCATTCTCAGTGAACAGAATATGGCGCCAAAAAACGCGGGTGGTGTTTTTCTGAATATAGAAAACTAGATTAGCGACGAATGTCTTCCATCGTTGCGATGGGCAATGAATCCAAGAAATAACGACGATGAAGTCAGATCAACAAAAATTTTTTTGCAAGTTAATGTGGGGATCACAAGTTTTGAGTTCGAGTCTCGATAAAAAGAGGGTACGAAGCGTAGCAACTTTGGACACAAACTAAGCGAACGTCAACGTAGAAAGAGATAAGAAAACAAAAATAAACGACAGCACAATAGCTGCGTTCAGAAGCGTTCGCAAAGCAATGAACTTTACACGTAGAAAATTATGGCGAAAGTAACAAACGTGGTAAATCAAAGTCAAACAGTAGTAATAATTCATGTAGATATTTTTCCCACAAACGAAGTCAGAAGAGGAATTTTTTCCCAGTCTAATTTTAAAGACAGCAAACGCTGAATTAGATGTTTTACCAAAAAAGGTAGAGAAAGTAAAATTTCTATAGAGTCGAAAATACGGGCTAAGTTGGAAAGTAAGTTGCGCTTGATACAGGCGGTACATTGTGTCTGAACTAGAAAACAAAAGGTATCCGTGGTGGGATTTTATTAAAGACTTAGAACTTTCCTAGTCTGAATGTCAGTATCCGCAGAGGAGCAATGTGGTGCAAATTGTTGCGGAACGCAAAGATCCAACAGTAATTCCTAACAATTACAAGACCACTTGTGCAGTGAACCTTGGATACGGCCATTTAATAATACTTTAGGGAAAACATCAGCACTTAGTAATAAATCAATCAGTCCAGATTGTGAGAAGAGCGGGGCAGTCAGTGTGAGATTAGCTAGATGAGCAAAATTTTTAGTATAAATATTAGTAACAGGTTAATTATCACAAATTTTGGTAGGTACAACGGTTTTTGAAATTAATAAGTGAGTAAGCACTTATAGATTTGAGCGAAACGGTTATACCACGCATAGCCGCAGAGCGCATAGAGCCTAAACCACTGATAGTTAGAGAATGTGAAGCACGGAAACCCAAACGTTTCACACTGTTTTGCGAAATAAAGGAAGTCATGCTACTCGAGCCGAAAAAACAACAAAATATCTAAAACGAACCAGAACGATCAGCGATTTCCGCATGTACGGTGGAGAGTAACACTATTGAAAGTTTGGCGAGAGAATTAAATAGGACAACATTCAACGTTGACGGGCCACTACTGCTAGACGAAGTAAACGTTTCCTCACAAGCAAAAGGAGTGGATGGCTTATAGAGGTTTTGAGGAGCGGAACTGGTAGCAGGTGAAACCGTAGAGGCAACGGAAGCAAGACTCAAATAAGCTTTGTTACTAGTAGTTCTAACTGGTTTAGGCGAAATGCGATAAAAGTGAAATAAAGAACGACTACGTTCATTACATTGGCGGCAAGAAATAGTGGATTTACACTTAGTCAAAACGAGTGAACTACTTAGACAGTTGATACAAAGTTTATGTTTTTGTAGTGGTCTTGTGCAGAAAATTTAGCGAAATAATTACAACGATAAAAACAATGATTTTAATGATAAAGCGAACACTTAATGTCATTAGGACTGGTATATACGCACATAGAAACAGCGGAGCGAGACCTGGACATGTAGTAGGAATGAATAACTTTGTTAAAATGGGCTTTTAGATTGATCGGCAAATTTGACAAAGACATACAAGTCTTAAAAGTAAGCAATTACCTCTATATAAGTTGGGATAGAGGTAGAGTTCTGATGCAATTCAAAATTGCAAAACGTATGTACATTAAGGCGGTCTAGATTCATGTGTATAAAAATAAAATATCATTCTTATACAGGTAAATCAAATTTTTTAAACGCCTGCAAGTTATCGACAAAGGCATTCACTAATTTTTGTAAGCCCGACGGATCGTCAGAATTCAACTTGAAAAAAATTAACAATGTTTTACTAGAGAGCGAGTGCAATACGGAGAATATTACGATATTTCTCGCGGAGCTTATAGTACGCAAAAGGGCATTTGGCGTCCGTACGATCAAAGTTCTTTATAGTAACCAATACATGACCTTTCAGCACTGATTGGAGGTATGAAAATTTATCCACGACACATAGTTCGTCGTTTAGATGAACTAAACCACAAAAGCAGACAATAAAACTTTCAAATAGGCAACCATCCCCTTCAAAACTAGGGACAGTAAGCGGTGGTAGAGATACTTTTGACTTAAAGGTATCTGGTGGACGGGTAAACTAGCTTGTGGCAATACCGATTTACTCATACAAAGTTTTAGATAGAACGGTTTTATTAGAAAAGAATTAGTATCGAACCATTTACGAATTGCATCTTTCTTTCATATTTATTGCCGGCGTCTGCGGGCTATGCGATCGCACCAATTATGGCAATATGTTGAACGAAAAACTTTTTCTTAACGCATCATTCAATGTATATGGGATGCAAAACAGATCTAACAAGGTTGGATTATTTTCACCTGTATGCGTAATGACAAAGATATCTTAAAATAAGTTTATTGAACTGTCTGAAAAACTGCACGCGTTTCAGTTTTTCCGGCATAACTAATTATATAAACTACTGCAACCAGAAGCTATAATGAAATCAAGCCTACCAGTATACCAAATTTAGTAGAAATGAGATAGTAACTCCCGCTACAATTAAACTACTGAACGAAAGCGACGTTAACTAAGTCAAAAAACAACTCAAGTGCATCAAAATGTTAAACGTAAAGCGAACAATAAATACTTGAATTTTATTAAAACTGATAACAAATACTTTAAAATGATAAACTGAATGAACTAAACTTAATATACATATACCTGCAAAGCTACAATCGAATAGAAAGCGATACAACTTAATAGAGTGAATGTTTTTGGCAAACAATGCAGTTATTACTGAAGTAATTTCTAGGTACAATATTCAGATCCCGCTCGCAAAGACTCAATATCCTGCGCTAACTTTGATAACCGCAGATGGTGGAAATAGTGGACAAGTAAATATGAGCAAAGTTTATATAAGGGAAACCTTCAAGTACTTACCAGTAATACTTCAAATTTAAGCGGCGGCGGTAGGACGAAGAACTGTCAAACTAGTGCGGAACTTAAACGTTAATATCTTTATAGCACCAAAGCTACTATCACACCAGCCTTTTTACAACTGTCGCGATACACTAAAACACACAGCACATGAAGGTTAATTGCGGTAAAACCTAAGGATTATACTATATACACAACGGAAGGGAATTTAGCTGTAAGCTACATCTTATGCGATAATTAAAGCTAGTTTTAACTACAATTACAAACGGAACAGTGGTTGAGACAAGGATTTTCCATATGCAGTTTTCAATTGATTAAAGAATGCTTATCCTTGAAACTTATTTGGAATGTAAATTGTTTGTAACATTAAATAAAAGATTTACGATAAAATATACACAAACGCCTGCTCCTTCTAAAAGTGTTGTGCAGAACATGATTACTAAATCTAAAGCTACAAATTCAGTAACTAACGCTAAATGAAACCGTGTAAAATCAATTTGTTTACAAGAAGAAATTTAACGTGTTCAAAAGACTATGCTAAGAAGTCCACGGAAATTAACAAGACGTCTATCCTCCCAATTAAACATCAAGCGAACGTCATGCTAGAACATGTGTAGCAGTTCAATATGCGAGCGTACAAAATACGAGTAATGCAAACATTAAAGCCTACGGACTATGCAAAGCGACAGCATTATTACGAATGGTAACTCACTCATGTCGCTGATGGTTAACTGGATGTAAATCTTTACCTTTTCACAGATGAAGCATGGTTCCACCTTAGCGGATACGTAAACTTTCCAAACGTTTGTTAGTGGTCAACAAACAATCCCAAGAAACGCTTTGAAGTGCCTCCACATGATGCAAAAATAGGCGTTTGCTGTGCAGTTTAACAGCCCAAGGGATTGTAAGCCCCATTTTCTTTAACAACACCGTGACCTTTGAAGTGTATGTAACGGAATTGTGTTTACCAATTGTAGCGCAGCTGACGGAGGAAGAACGAGAGTATGATTTTTTCCAGCAAGATGGTGCCACAGGGCAGTCTTCACGGTTTTCAATTGTTACGTTCAAAACCCTGCAAGTAATTTTTCCGCATTCATATTTAAAACGTTCTAAAATTTTTCCACAAGCTCGATTTCCTGCCATTTGAAATTAGTGTTATTTTATAAAATTTCTCAAGTATAATCTCTAAAATATTTTGCCTTATAAAATCAAACAGCTATTTAGAAAACTTTACGTTACAAAGTAGTTGCAATATCTTCTAGCACCTGCAGTGACTACATTTTAATTAAAGTTGCTCATAAATGCACAGCTTTCTTTTAAAAGGTAAGGCCACTTAACCATCTGCTTAGTAATGAATACTTACAATGGGTTTGTTAATTGCTATCATGCAGCTGTTAAGATGTTTCAAAATAATAAGATTGCTTTCCTTTGTCTAAAATCCTTTGTTAAATGCGTTATCTCCTTGTTGGCAAGCTGTTACAGTTTGTATTCCTGCAGCTGTTGTATGGAAATTTTGCACACATGATTCTTCGGCGATATCTTTGAAAGCCAAATACCTACCCCCATACAGGGTTCTGTCCTTATAAAATAGAGACCGTGCTTTGAAAGGGACAGATTGAATACAACATCTTCTGATCGAAGAGACATGTTGTAAAGTCGCGTTTTTACAATGCTTTTTGTGCTAGTATGAGTTAAGTTGGTGGTTCCAGCATTCAGCCCATAGAGAAATGCAGCCGCATTTTCCCATCTACAAGATGATACAAAGCCGATAGCTCAAGAAACAGTTTTCTGTTTTTGTAATTTTTTTGATGTTGTTATGAAGAATAGACATTTCATTTCCTGTTCATAATGTTATTACTCATGATTATCCAGTAAATTACCAACCTCACGTTACAATACTCACAATCACAATGCACGAGCGACTATGTAATCATTCTTAAAAATTAGTTATTCAAAGTTTGTGTTAGTGCCTATTTTACTGTTTCTTCTGTCTCTTTGCATTGATATTAACGTAAAAACTTGGACATCAATTTAAAAGAAATTAACACTTGATTAATTTAAGTGAGGGTGTATAATTTTAATGTTATACTATTTCTTGAGGAGGTGCACTTCACAAATGCAGAATGTATAAATAATGTATATTCCTTTTCTTAGAATAACTGTGAATTTCTTTTTATTGTCTTTTGTATATATTTAAGGTGAACCATTAAGTAAGTATCTAGATTCTTAAATGTTATATTTGCTTACCAATTTTATATTTTTATGTTATGACGCTTTGTTTACCATCACGCTGTAACAAACGATTACGAAAATTATTGGTTTATTTGTTGTTTTGTAAATAACCTTTCGAGATTGTATGTTGACAATATAGTTTACTGAGGTTTCCAATGTGTTCTTTCTATTTTACCCACACCGCTCTACGACGTTTTGAGCTAGTCCGAATTCTACCATTTTGTCCCCGTTTTCTTGCGGTATTTGGCGTAAATGATTTCTTTACATACTCTTACTGTTTTCTTACGTGTTTGCGCGGAATCCCGTAACACATTGTCACACATCTAAAGAATTTTCAAACAAGAACGTACAGTTTTTGCAGGTTTATGGCCTTCCAGATCAACCGAATCTCTGTCTGTGATTCTATTTGTGGGGTAACTTAAAGGGTAAAGTGTATACTAACAACCCGCGTACAATTGAAGATTCGAAAGCGAACATTGACAATACAATTGCGTAAATCACACTAATTGAACTAGAAAAAGTTTTCGAAAATATGTTGAAACGTGATAATTTGTTTATCGAAGTTCATGGTGAACACTTTCAACACCTTCTATGAACTATTGAATGTTCAGTATGTTTTTATTCACAATACTCTGTAATCACCACTTTTAAACAAACACCGGACTCTTTTATCTTAATCACCCTGTATCTTGTGGAGAGAACCAACTACTTGTAAACCTATTTTGCAATCTATCATCTGAAACGGTGAAAACGCTAATTGCAGTAATTAACAACTTATTTGAAAAATAATAATAAGGAGAAGATCAAGATAACGTCTGTAATTATAGACCTATAACACTTCTTCCAACCTTGTCAAAATTACACCAAGCAAGCTATCATTGCTACTAGAGTATAAAATTATACGCAACAAACAGTTTGGTTTTTTATCAAACAGCTGTACGAATGATGCAATATTTTCACTACTTAGTTGTAGTTTCCTTAAATTTATGTTGTAGTCCATCTTTTATTATTATCTTTTGAACTTTGTAAAAGCGTAAGGCATGACAGTTTAATAAAAAAGACGGTTACATAATACGCCGAATTCCTTTTCTGTAATCTAAATCTGTTTTAAATGATATAAGGCAGCGTATCTGCATAAAAAATGATTACTCAAGTTGCAAAACAACTGCATATGGAATACCACAAGAATTTGTGCTGAGCCCCATATTATTCCTACAACATATATATATATATATATATATATATATATATATATATATATATATAACAATGAAAAATTATGAAAAATTATTGCTTATAGCAATTTGAATAAATAAAACAAGTAAATACGATGTATAAATAATCACAACCTTTACGAAAAATCGAAAGGAAACAAACAAATTCTTTCATTTATGGCTATGCAAATTACTAGCTTGCTTTGTATAATTAATAACTTCCTTTCGATTTTTCGTAAAGGTTGTGATTATTTATACATCGTATTTACTTGTTATATATATATATATATATATATATATATATATATATATTTAGGTAGTTTTTTGACACAAGGTAAGTTGATAAATACTAACGTATTGCAATTAATAAGATGAAATAATAACTTAGACTTTTATGCAAAGCCCAAATGATCATTTCAAATAGAGCTAGTAATTGAAAGAATGAAAATATAAGGTCTTGGACAGGACTTGAACATGCATCTCGGTTTTGCCGGAACTGTGCGTTTACCAATTACGCCACCGAAACCGATGATATAATTGGAAAATTTACAAATCTAAATTATGTACAGAACTATACATAAACCTAACTTTCAATTATAGTCGTAATTTTGAGCGTTGCTTCCTGTCTATATCTGACATAAGTCAAAACTTGACAATGTCAGATATGATTGAAACTGGTTAAAATACTCTAAATCGAAAATAAATTAATAATTGAATTAATATTAGGGCGAGTAGCCTAAGCAAACGGCAATGTTAAAGCTGAAATACTCAAGACTGACTGATAGTCTTGGGGCTCCCGGGGTATTTATGTTGTCCCTGCCCCTCAAATATTTGTGGGAAATTGCAGGCTTAAGTCTGCTTATTTCTTAATTCCATTTATTATACAATGTACTAATCTTAATTTCTAAGTAATCAAGGTTTCTTAACCGTCTGTGACCTGCACCTGCAGTATCACTTACTGTCTGGAATACAATGTATTACATCCGTTTTCACAACTTGCTAGTGAACTTTCAATAACCTTTCTGATTTATCCTTGAATTTACAATGTTGCATATAACTTAAGTTTTCTTTATAGTTTTTGAATAATTCCTATTTATTTGTACATATATAGATTGGGGGATACATAACTTGCGTAGCATGCAAATCATTTATTGCTACTAAAAGTTACTAGATGAAGGAAACTTATAGAACATTATTTAAACGCTTTCTAAAAAGAATTTCAGTTCATTTTCATGACAAGACTGAAAGGAATCAGATTTCATTAAAAATCAATTTAAAACATGTAGGTCGTGTATTTTATTATTTACATTTTTCGAAAATCCAGATTCAGTCACATGTAGCAAAACAACCAATAAATCACAATGATAAAAATGAGAAGGTTACAGATAATTATCTTCAAAAATAACTAAAATGGATATTCCAATTAGGTAACTATAAGATGAAAAAAGGCGTTTAACAAACTATAAATCAAAAGATAGCAATTATAAAACGCGCTATGACATTTATTAATCAAGATCAAAGATATGCGCTTTAACAATCATTCTTGATACCCCTCCAATTAGGAACTATAGTAGGACATTTAATGACGTAATAAATCAAAAGATAACAACAATTTAGATAACACAATGCCCTAATAATACTGTGGAGTCTCATTTTTTGGAAAAGTTGCGCCAGCCGTGTCTATGAAACTAGACGGATTGTTCTAGATTTGAATGATGTGGGGAATTCATACTATTTAAACCGGTTCAAGAATCAGAACGGGGTTATTTATAAACTGTCAATTATCAATTATTAATTAGTCGCGTTTAGTTCACGTTTATGTATTATTACGCCTTTAAAACTATGTGTCAATAAATAATATAGTAAAACTGTAATGTAGCTAATGAGTTGAAATAATGACCAATATTAAAGACCTGTTTTAAGCGTAAAGCAAGGACTGAACGTTGAGTTTGGCGAATGGCAGTAAATTCCAGTAGGGTAAATTTTAATTCAAATAGAAGAACATAGTAGGGATTTTCCAAATGCATGTTCAATGGTGGATTAATTTTAAAAGGAATTAAATGACACCAACTTGGATATTGAGTAACAAGGTATGAAGTTTATTCGTACGTTTTGTACAAGGAGAAGATAATCTTAAGACATAAAAAAAGAAAGCTGACAATCAGCATAATTAACGCACAATCTTTTAAGACGTTTGTGTTTGTTTTGTGTACTTAAGTGGGTTAGATTACATAAGAATTTGATGCGTGAATTACTTGTTTCTGTAAGTGGATAATTTAATTTTCTTATGAGGTCGAATTCCGGCTAAAATTTGGCCATTACAAGATCGTTCATCTTAAGCATCTGATTAACTACGTTTGACTAACGAGATAAGAAGGATTATTAAAATTATTCATGCGCATCTACATAAGCAAGGAAATACCAATTATTTTAGTATCTGCTAGTTATAAAATACTTTTTTTAGACTTAAGATGTGATGAAAATAATAGAACTTATTTGTAGATTTTAATGCTTGTATGTAACCGATTTTTTCAAAATGTGTATTAAACAATTGTTACGTTTATCGAGGCAGCCACGTTGGGTGCCAAATTTATGCTACGTTGGCTCGTAGCCGTGCGTAACACAAAGAAAATCAAAAAAATGACCGGGCTCAATCGGAGATTAGGGGGGGTTGTAGAAAGCAGACCAACATATAATGTACGCGGCTGTAAGGAGTTAGTAACAATACCTGCAATAAAAAAAATTAGAATAGTAAACCTGCAATAAAAAAAAATTAGTCCTGCAAACCTGAAATAAAGAAAAAGCACAGCATGCTGATCGAGCATAGATTGTTCACTACTTTGTAGAATGTAAAAAAAAACTGTTTGGATAATCTATATAATGTAACAACGGTAAAAGCAATACAAAAATTTTTAGTACAAAGTGAGGTAATATTGGGGACTAGCAGAAACGTTTCCTCACACACCAATTAAACATAAATCAGACAAAATGTTAACAAAAGATAAATAGATAAGACACAATTGATATGAGCAATCCAGTAGCATTGATTTTTTTTCTTTCCTGTCCAAATATTCAAATTACTCAAACTAATTTGTTTTGTTTCTCTTTTTTTTTTGTTTCTTAATAGCATGCAATTCTATTGTAAAAGGTATCAGAACGACAAAGATATGGCAAAACAACGGTTAGATATTTAAAGTAAGAACAAGTAGGAAATAGTTCAACTTACAAAAGGTCCTTCAGTAACGCTTCCTTGCAATTGAAGTGTGGGATTCACGATGTCCGGCACTAACGCAGCACTTCACCCTTGACTGGGAGGGTGTTGATGGAACTTATCACACGTTACCCTAATCACACCTACGTATTTCACTGGTGTTAGCAGCAGACATTATCACGCGACGGAACTATGTAGCATTGATAAATTTCTTGTTAATTCTATTTCCTGAGACAATAATTTCGAAATATCTTGTAGCACTAGTTTAATTTCAACTGGGACCAAATGTATATTATTTTCATAAACATCCAAAAAGCAGTGAGAAACTTCCACCAATACCTTTGTAAACCGGTAATCTGTTATATTTCGCAAATAACGAAATTTGCGCAAGCAATGATCTGTTTTAGATTCTTTGGGGTTAGAAAATTCAGAAACTACAGTATCAACTGTATTTGGATAATCCAAAGCATGCACTACTCTGATAAAAAAAAGGACCGCGAAACTAGATCGCACACGCAGTTTAAATCTCAAAAGACAAAGCACCAAAAAAAACCACAATGAGTAAAGCACGTGTATCACTAAAGTAAGTCCGTAAAATGTTCCGTAAAACACGTGCGTCGACCAAACACGTTCGCCTATCAACCATACTACTTCAATCGGAATTAGCACTACACTTACTACAGTTAATATACAACTTTTATTTCACAAGAAAAACAACTAAAATCGTGCCGTGCTTGTTCATGAACAATTCGAAAATTGATACCGCATTAATTCTCACTATTGTCAAAGCAAAGAAGAAACAGTATTTTCAACGTAATTAATATATAGGAACCAAGAACAAACTATAACTACGCATCTGTTTATTCAACTCGTTGCTATTACAACCTCTTATCGTCTATTATCTAGACTTGTATATCCACATAAGGAACAAAATCTATACGAACGGCAAGACAAGAACGATGCAATCCACTCATTATAATACGACGCATTCGCCTAAGGAGTTAATAAATATAAAATATAGAAATAGTAGTTACAGAAATGTATTTACTAATTGGGAAAAAGCGTAAAATGTTAAGCTATAAAAATGCACGTTACACAATGGCGTATGTGAATGTAGCAATTATTATTTGAAGGATTGTTTGTTAATAAACATTTGATGTTATTATAGGTTTGGTGTTGGATTCTCGTTGTTTCATTTAAACTGTGCGTGCTAGGTAATTCAAAGATCTTCAGGCTATGATTCAAAGCACTTTTATTGATACCCAACGTCTGGGTAGCATCCATTACTATCCACAGCACACGAGTGTGCGTGTGTCGTGTGTGCGTGTGTACGCAAATACGCGTGTGCGCGTGTGATCGTGTGCACGTGTGAACGTGTGCGGATATGCACGTATGCGTGTGTGCGCGTTTGTGCGTGTGTGCGCGAATGTGTGCATGTGTGCGTGTGTGCATAAGTGTGCGTGTGTGTGCGTGTATGCGTGTGTGCGTGTGCAAGAGTGAGTGTGTGCATGCGTGTACGTGTGTGGGTGTGGGCGCGCGTGTGCGTGTGCACGCATGTGCGTATGCACGTATGCGCGTGTTGCGTGTACGCGTGTGTGCGCGTGTGCGTGTGCACATGTGTGAATGTATGCATGTGTGTGTGCGCGCGTGCCTGCGTGCGGATGTGCGTGCGTGCGTGTATGAGTGGGAGCGTGCGTTAGTGCGTTAGTACGGGCGTGCGTGCGTGCGTGAGTGTGTGTGTGTGTATGTGTCTGTGGGTGTAAACGATATTTACAATTTAAACACAACTGGTAAAGTGATTTTTTCTGTTGACAAATCGTGCATTATCTGGTGCTATGTCGACACTACAACGTACAGCTGTATGTTACAAAGGAGCTTGTAGACTTATCTCGATCGTAAGCCATACAATTCAAAACGTTGCAATTTCCAAATTTCTAGAGTTAACAATCGACAAATCTCTACATCGGGGTAAATACACCGATGCGCTAGCTAACAAATTATCTTGTGCTTGCAATGTTTTAAAAATTGTTTGTTATAAATATTAGATGTCATTGTAGGTTTGTTTTTGAATTCTCGTTGTTTAATTTAAACTGAACTTGCAAGCTAATTCGGGTTTTTTCAGGCTACAATTCAAAGCACTTTTATTGAAGCCCAACGTCTGGGTAGCTTCAGCTACTATCCACAGCATATGTGTGCGTGTGCGCGTGTGCGAGTGTGTGCGTGTGTACATGTGTGCATGTGTGCGTGTGTGCGCGCGCGCTTGTGCGTGTATTCGTGTGTGCTGTGTGTGCGTGTTTGTATGCGTGTGCGTGTTTGCGTGTGTGCGTGTGTTCATGCGTGCGTACGTGCGTACGTGCGTGCATGCGCGCGCTTGCGTGCGCGTCCTTTTCTTTAGGTCTAAGTTTCAAGTGAGTTTAACAATCATCACACGAAATAATTATCTTACCTAATGTGAATACGGTCGCTGCTTTATATTTAAGAAAAAAGCATGTCATTAGAACTATCTTGATAATTAATTTCTCGTACCGATTCAATAATTCATTATAAAGTATATTGGTGACCGACCGACAGCTTTATTACTGTACTTTTATTTTCATACCGTATTTTGACTAGGGATGGATTCGGGCCGAGCCGGGCCGGGCTTTTAGATGGGGCCCGGCCCGGCCCGAAATAATTTGCTCCGGCCCGGCCCGGCGGCCCGGCCCGAACCAAAACGCATCGGCCCGGCTTGAGGCCCGGCTTGAATTTCGGGCCGGGCTTCGGGCCGGGCCGGGCCGATTCGGGCCGGAATGTAACTAAAACCTTAAGTGATGTATAGATTTTTCAACATCCAAATGGAACGTATCGTTTGTTAATATATGTATTTTCAGTTGTATATAAATACTTCTTTACTATTATTATGTTTTTCTACAAAAGTTGAATATATCAATCTTAATAAATTATAGTTTATAGTATCATTTTAACCTCGAAGAATCTCAAAGGTATTTGGAGATGATGCACACTTGCACAGGCAATCCAAAATAGAAGGTGGTTTGCGTCAAACTTCAACCTTAAGTAACAAAATGCATTTTAGAATTCGTGTACTACTACTAGTATATAGTAAAATATTTCAAGGAAAGTATTCAAAATTTGACTGAATATTGTTTCCTCATATTCTAAACAAAGAACGTTGCCAATTTCCATTTTACAGATTGCTGGTGTATAGGTCTACATTTCGAGAATGTGCTAGCATCCGTTCAGAGAATTGATTGTTCAAGTCTCTCGTATCAGGTAGACATTACTTTGTTGTCTATGAATATTTTTTTGTCGCATGCTTTACTGGAAATTTTAATTATTATGAAACAAAAAATGCTGCAACATAAAATATTATTTAGTATTTACATTTTAATTTTCTATATCCATTTGTTATTTAAATTCTATAAAAAGCTAATCGCATTGTATTCGGTATGGTGTTCAACAAAAGATACATTCAAATAATTAAATATAATAAAGCTGTTTTTTTTTGTAATCGGGCAGTTTAAAATATTTTTACGTATACAGAGTGGTTTCGATTTATTCATAAATAATCTTTAGTGCGATGCCACAATAATAAGTTAATTAATAAGTATAATACAATAAACCAGCTCAATTAACATACGTTGCAATACTTCTTCAGATTAATTAAATATAACACGGACGATTTCTATTTCAAAGTTCTTGAAAAGTGGAAAGAAGTGAATATTACTTATCGAAAAAAAAATCAAAATTCACAAATCGGTTTAAACCAAATCATTTTCGTTTTCGATTTACTTCCATTATGACACACTTACCAATATGTGTGTAACTGTACCTGGGTGATATATTAAGAAGAGCGTTAATTATAATTTTGTTTAAGAGGCACCTAAAGAAATCATTAAATGAAATTTTTTACTAAATCAATAAATTGTATATTTCGTTATATAAACTTCGGGCCGGCCCGAATAGCCCGAAAAGCCCGAAAAGCTTGAGCAGTCTGGCCCGGCCCGGCCCGGGCCCGACACGTGCTTGGCCCGGCTTGGGCCCGACAAAAATTTGACCGGCCCGGCCCGAAGCCCGGCTTGATATTCGGGCCGGGCTTCGGGCCGGGCCGGGCCGGGCCCAAGCCCGGGCCCGTGGCCATCCCTAATTTTGACGTGAATTCAAGACTAAAATTATGCAATCAATATCATGTCTGTTAACGATTTTCTTACTTTAATAATTGAAAATATTTAGTTCGAGATTACTAATTACAGTAGATGCAATCAACTACTCTAATCGGTTTCAAAAGTAATCGATTACCTCTCAGCTCTATCTACGGTACGTGTATAATGGTGGACCTTTTATAATTCATACTACAGCAAATAATTACAGACTTGTATTGCTTGCGTGATATCAACGGGATATGGTGTCAGTAGATACTTTACATATTGATCCCGCAGGGAAACCAAACGCACGTAAAATTCTGAAACAAAATTAAAAATGATAATCGACACATTATCAAAACGAAACCAGGAAATATAAATGTTTGAACAAACTATAAATCCAGAAGACGAGATATTTCGAAAGGCGCATAAAATAAACACTAAATCGTCTTGAAATCACGAGAATCTGATATTGTGTAATATGTATATCAACTGACTTTTTATGTAACCAACTTTTTGAGCATCTTATACGTTTACGCTTTGCATTTTACAATTTAATTTTTTTTTTCAATATTGATTGCAGCACAGAACAGTTCGATATCA
Organism: Platerodrilus igneus; assembly: GCA_036346225.1. Classification (NCBI taxonomy): domain Eukaryota; kingdom Metazoa; phylum Arthropoda; class Insecta; order Coleoptera; family Lycidae; genus Platerodrilus; species Platerodrilus igneus. The sequence continues at coordinate 286,696 of JARFIW010001242.1, forward strand.
ATAACTTCATAATTAACAACAAAATACTTAACATTTACAATTGTTAGCATAACTGAGAAAGAACAGTAGATTTTTGGTGTTACACTTACCTTATTTGATTATCTCAGGTTTTTTTTATATTGCAGACAAGTAATTACGATAAATCGAATGGATAAGATCTACTAATCGATTCTTGACCGCGTTAATAGATGTATTTTGTGCGAAAAGAAATAACCAGGAAAGTTTCTGAATGTTAGATGTGGACTACATTAGTTGATGTTATGGGTTAGTGGAATTTGTATATTAGAAATAGTACTCAGAATGTCTAAACTTTTATATTTTTAATACATTAATCTTAGAAGTGACATTCTATAATAATTATGACATTTCTTCTTCCTTGTTTCACATAAGTACTTGATTAGTAATTTGTATTAACAATAGATCACTGATTCCAATATCTCCACTTGATCTACTATTCTAAACCAACTCTAGCGAAACAGAAACTATTTTTATTCGTAGAAATGCCTTTTCTAAGAAAATCGGCAACCATTTCAAGCGTGGTCACATAGTTAAATTTAACTAACCCACTATCAACTTTCTCTCGTAAGAAGTGATGTCTAATATTAATATGTTTAGTATGAGGTTGATACACGGCTCTATTACTCAAACAAATCGCCCATTTATTGTCTGAATATATAACATTTGGGTTTGAACTTTGTAGAAACAATTCTTCATAACAAGTTCTTCGCCCAAATTGCGTCCTGGCACGCAGATGACATCGACATGTATTCTGCTTCAGTAGTGGACAGCTCTACGGTTTATTGACGTTTAGAAGTTCCAGAAATACGAATGACACTATTTATGTATTGAGAACTGGCAACACTGGTATTGCCAGGTGAAATCTGAAATTGCCATAATAAAATTTGACATTTTTGAGGTTTTAGGTACTCAAAACGTTTTGACGTGCGAGCACTAGTTGTGTGTCTTGCAGTGTTTAAAATTTCATCTCAGCCAAAATATGGAATTAACTCGCGAAAATTTTCGAGCTATGATTTATTATGACTTTCGGCGTGGTCTAACTCCAGAACAATGCATCAATCACCTAAATTTAACTTTTGACGATGAAGCGCCATCCACAGCCACTGTATATCGCTGGTACACTGAATTCAAACGTGGCCATAGTTCGATGCTGTGCTAAAACTAATTGAAGGAGATTGTCATGTGACATATCAAGAAATCGAGAGATGTTTAAGCATTAGTATGACCAGCATACACAGGATTTTGCACGAACATTTGTTCGGAAGCTGTGTGCGCGTTGGATTCCACATTTGTTTACATGCTCAAAAAAATGCTCGTGTCGATTGGTGCCGTAAAATGATTTCAAAATATAGCTGTGGTACATCCAAAGCGGTATACAACATCGTCACATGTGACGAGTCGTGGATTTATGCGTATGAGCCAGAAGGAAAAGGTCAGTCGGCTGTTTGGGTGTTTCAATGTAAAGCAAAGCCAACAAAAGTTGTTCGGTCTCGAAGTGTTAAGAAGCAAATGGTGAAGTTTTTCTTCACGAAAACCGGTCCTGTGGCAACTGTGTTATACAACCATTTGTTTGCCTGAAGTTTTCGGTAAATTGAGAGAAACCAACCTTAAACGACGAATCATTTTGCAACATGACAATGCGAGCTCACACACATCACATGCAACAAACGAGTAGTTGGACACAAAAGATCGATGTGATGGGTCATCCGCCTTACAGCCCCGACTTGGCACCCAATGACTTTTTCTTGTTTCCAGTAATTAAGGATAAACTGCGTGGACAACGATTTTCATCGCCTGAAGGAGCAGTTGAGTCCTTCAAAACGCATGTTTTAGAGCTGCCATGTTCTGACTGGACAAAGAGTTTTGAAGGGTGGTTCAATCGCATGCAAAAGTGTATAGATCTTAAAGGCGATTATTTTGAAAAGCAATAAAAGTATTTTTTATCAAATTCATTTGTTTATTTTTTCAATTCTCAATACATAAATAGTGTCCCTCGTAGCTCCACCTTGTATACTAAACAAGTATTCAGTAGTGAATCTTCTTGTTTCACAATCATTTCCTCAGTCAGCATCACAGTAACCAATAAGCTTAGAATCGGCATTCTGACTATACAGTAACTTTCTATTAACGGTATCTATTAAATAACGCAAAATTCGCTTGACAGTCAACCAATTTTTCTCTAGTCGTTTTGTTATTAAACCGGCTTAAAAAGCTTAAAGCGTATTGAATATCTGGTCTTGAAACTTGTGCTAGATACAGCAAACTACTCGCAGCTTCCTGGTATGGTACGACAATCGGTTTATCCGAATACTCATCAAACTTTCTAGGCTCTTTACTAATGTTAACTGGCGTTGTGACGCCTTTGCAGTCGTTCATACCAAAACGTTCCTAAACTTGGTTAACATATTTCGTTTGGTTGACTGTATATGCTTGGTTCTTTTGATCTTTTGTAATATACATACTTGAGACATACTTAGCTCTTCCCAGATCTTTTATTTTAAACTTTAATAATACTTTTGACTTAATCTCATTTTTAATGTCAATGTCATTACTAACAATCAGCAAATACGGCAACTATGATAGCTTTTTGATTAATAAATTTGAAGGATCAGCCGTGCAACTATTGAAACCATACTCGTTTAACCATTTGATTAGTTTAAAATTTCAAACTATACTAGCCTCTTTAAGACCATAAATAGATTTTTGAAGCTTACACACTTTAGGGCTGCTGCCAGTGAATCCCTCCGGTTGAAGTTTTAGAATTCTTTCCTCAAATCACCTTGCAAAAAAGCGCAAATTGCATCCATTTGGTCTATCACAAAGTCGTATTTTGCTGTTAAAGTTAGTATCTTATGACAGGTGAATACGTTTCTTAATAGTCAACGCCTTGTCGTTGAGAACATCCCTTTATTACCGATCGCTTCTTGTAACGTGCAATAGTATCATTTTCATTATATTTAGTCTTAAAGATCCATTTGCAATTTATTGCTCTGCGATTTGGGGGTAGTTCAACAAGTTGACACATGTTGTTATTAAGCAATGATTTATACTCTTCATTCATAACTTCTCGACACAAAGCACTGTCGGTTCTCGACAAAGCTTCATCATATGAAATCACTTACTTCTTGAAACACGCAAATTACTTGTGCATCCAATTTCCTTGTTTTTAGAGTGCGTTCAGATTTCCTCAAGGGACCAAACTGTTTGTAACACGTGGGAGGTATATAATCAACATCAAAATCAGATTGCTCTTGATAAGATAATTCCATTAAAAGTTCATTGCTATCATCTATAAGCCGATCTTCACCATCTCCACTGCTTGCAGATTCGTTAGCAGATTTATCATAAGCTTCAGCAATTTGATCTGAACATTCAGCCTCTTGAGGGTACTCCATAAATGTAAGAAATGATTGTTTGTTCATACCATTGCTTGTTTTAATATCGCAAGCACTGTTTTCCAAAAACTGCACATCTTTACTGACTACAAACGTGTTGGATTTCAAGTTATACAACCGATATGCTGTAAATTCATCAGCGTATTCCATCATTAAGCACTCCTCAGCCTTGGCATCAAATTTTTAATACGTTAATCTTAAAAGTGGCATTCTATAATAATTATGACATTCCTTCTTTCTTGTTTCACATAAGTACTTGATTAATAATTTGCATTAACAGTAGATCACCGATTCCAACTTGATGATATTACAAACCATACACCTTCTTCTGAAAGGTATCAAAAAATTTACAACAAGACCCCGCCAGTTAAACTTCTTTTCCGTCCGATACCAGTGCTAAAGAAAATTTGGTGTAAAGTAGTCACGCACATCGTAGAATCTTTACGATTAACGTATATTATGGCTATAACGAAATTGCACTTAGAAATGAACCGAAGAGAAGACGGTTATTAAGAATTCAGCTAGAAGGGTCTGGGAATAGACTCAATTGTATACCGTTTAAGAATTATGGACATTATAATTGGAGACTATTTAAACGATGAGCTGCAGTCATCAAACACAGAATCACTACTGTATGTTGCTGTCAAACAAATGGTACGTACAAACAATTAAATCAAACTTGAATAACAGCTTGTACAAGTTGAACAAGAAAACGAATCAACTGAAAACATGCATCAAACACAGAACGTATATCAACTACATTTTGGAAAGAGATAGAAAACGGGAATACTCAATTTCATGGAAGCACAAAACTTGATAAAGGTCTTGTAAGACAAAGCAACTAGGAAGGGAAAAACTGCGTATATCAATTTCTAACATTAACAGAATGAAAATATGCAAGTTAGATTTCATCCCTAATGAAGAAAACGACAAAATTTTCACCAATTCAGTGCCAAATAATCTCACTAAAGGGAAAAAACATTTATCGATTTTAAGAATAAATCTTGAAATACCTAAGGTTAGAAATATCGATGGCAAAATGGCGAACGGTAAATTAAAACCAGGTACTGGTATGAACGGAGAGGACCGAAGTTTAACTTCAGAAGTATTAAATACTGAGTTGTCAAAATAAACGGTTCAACCGATGAATAACGATGAAAAATATAGCGCCGTAATTAGGCCCCCATATTTTCCCACAGGACTGAGACATTCTAATCACTTTGCGCTACCGTATCATTTGGTAAAAAGAAAATAAAGCTTATTTCCATCCGCCAACAGTTGCAATTAACTCCATGAATATGAATAAACAAACTGTTATGTAAACTTTAATTAAGAAGTACCGTTTCCCTTTATAGACTATTGTCATTCTCTTTTCAGGTGTACATCAAATACTGTTTCCGAATTTTAATCTCATTACGAGATAGCAACGAAAGTAATCATAAGTTCTAATTTCAAATGAAACGCAATCCATTACTTCAATTGTCCAAAATCTTACCTAGAAGCTTTACAAATCAGTAAACTGTAGGTGTCGAGATCAAAAGATGAAATGCTAGCAGATGCGACCATGCTAACAATAAAATTTTTGTATACTTTTAACACTTACCAATGAATGAAACATTTTTCCGTGCAAGAACATGATGAAAACGGAAAGACTATTAGAGAACGCAAAAATGTAATTGATAAACATATATATAATATCACATTTAGCTTCTTAGAAATGTAAAAGTTATTAATTAAGCTTGTTGTATTATATTGTTTTTGTTGCACATTTGACATGAATATGTTTTAATACAAAAATATTTATAGATATGTAGTTTTCTGTGCCAACAGTACTTTATTACTCCATCATTACACAGCCAGTGATTTGTACGCTGTTGGCACAAAATCATTATAATCTTTTACACGGTTAGTAAATACATTCTAACTCCACCTTACTCACTTACAACTGCAAACGCAAAGCATAACCCCGCTGACGCCTTCAACCAGCTATGTCTTGGAAGTAGATTCACGTCGTACCACAATGAGCCGTAGAAGCACTAGCTTCTTCACCGTCGCCGACAGTAACTTTTTGAATACCTGTATATATATATATATATATATATATATATATATCTTGGCGCCAGCACTACACAGGTCGAAATGGTATGTTGAAGATTTCTCGCACTTTGTTTGACTAAGTGAATGTCGAGGTAATATGAAAGATCACTTTAATGTAAACTTTTTGAATTTATGTCGCCTGTGCAGCTGTAAAGAACACACTTCTGCATAGACGCATTTAAAACTATGTCAATACACACGCGCGCGCACGCACGGACACGCACACATGCAGTTACGCACGCTCACACCGGCACACACCCACGCACACTCACATGCACGCACACACGCACAGATATGTGCGCATACACACACGCACGTACGCGCGCACGCACGTATACGCACACACATACATACATAAACACACGCGCATACGCACGCGCGCGCACATACATACACATGCATGCACACATACACTCACTCACACATACGCACCACGCACGCACGCACACACACACACACACAACACACACTCACCGCATATTGAGTTGTTTATGTGTCCATACGTCCAGGTGTTCTTTGTGGTAGTTGTTCTGAGTTTTTATCAGTAATAAGTATGTGTGACAGAGTTTTCGGAATCTGACAACCGACAATGTTTTTTGAATATCCAAGGAGTTCGAATTCCAGATAATCGAACTTGTAACCAAGTGGGAGTAATGATATGTTTTAGTACAAAGGGTAGGAATAGATAATAGGTCATGACCTCTTGTATTATATTGTCGGTTAGGAAGAGATAAGTATAAACAAAGCAAGTAAGATGAAGACTGATTAAGAAATGATATGTAATAATTGTCAGGTGTAGATAACCTTTTTTCTCCAGCTTAGGTCATGCTATTTTTTTAGTGTACCACGGTGTTACTCTATCTCGATACTTTAAATTTAAAATTCAACGAATAGGGCTATTTTATTTTCGTTGCAATCGCTGCTTAAGATTTGTTTATAGGTTGGTATAAACTGAGTCGAAGTTGTCAAAATTTATAAAAATTAATTATTTACACCAATATTTGTTTTAATTCAGTAAGCGGGAATCGTTTTAGCCGTTTAAGCGCATAAAGAGCGATCGTTTTTCTGCAATTATTTGACACAAGTTTTTGCCATGTTAAAGTAGAATCAAACATATCGCCAAAGGTTTTGACCGACGAGCTAGTGCAGTAGTAACTTTATTCAAAATTAAAGAAGGATAGCTGGTTAGAGATGCTTTAACTTTTTTGAGTGCCTAAAAAAATAACCTGGCATTATAAGGGATAACTGAAAAAAATTCATTCATACTCTATTTATTATTTCTACGTAGGTCCTGATGTATATTTTTAAAAGCATCGACAAAATTGGTCAAATGAAAGCGACAGTTAAGTTTAATATCATCTGCGTAACAATTATACTGACCAAATTTTAACCGTGTACATACAACTGGTGTATACCAGCTAAATAGAAGTGGACCAAGTACACTTCTTTCAGGAATATCTGCTACCAGGTTAGTAAATAACTTCTAGTTGCCAGGTTCGCTCAATTAAGTAGGATTTTAACCATAAAATTACATTGTCGGAAGAAATACTTAAATATTTGAGCTTACTTAACAGAATATCAAAATCAACGTTATTGAAAACCGAATTAAAATCTCAAAGAATGAAGTTACTTTACTGTAGTCTATCCATAGTCAGGAGGAGATTGACAACTTTCAACATGTCAGTGAATGTGGTGCAATTTACAGGAGACTCAGATTGAAAACAATCACACAAGTTGTTTGTTCGCAGAAATTCTCTAATTTGTTGAACTGCAATATTTTCTATTCGCTTAGATAGCGTTAAAGGAATGCTTATTGGCAGGTATTCAAAGACGGCGGGTCGGACTTAACGTTTTAGGTAGTGACCTTACTAGTAAACGTTAACAATGCGTTGAGAAAAAAGTCGGATTGAAATGATGTTACAAATTATCCACCCAGTACAGATGCGAAGGTTTTGTCGGATCGTTGAGTTTGTAAGGCAAAATTCTATAACCTTGAACGCAATCCGCCATTACATAAAAGGTTTTTTGCTTGAAATTTGAATGCAAATAATAAAATCTACTATAATGTTTCTAAAAATCATACTTCTTCATATAAAATGTACATTTCATAATAATAAAACGTGTTTAAACTTCTTTTTAATTAACACGAACAATTACAAAAAATAAATTAAAAATAGTTTTACAAAGAAAATTCAGAGATATATCGATAATATCTATGCATCATACAATCTTTTTAAAGATAAGATTAATATCTAAATTTTACGATTGTTTTTGTTTGCTATATTTTTCACTTTCTCCTTGGCAAGTTCTATTGAGTAAAATATTCTTAACAGTAAAAAAAGTTTTAAGAGATATTCGAATTGAGAGTTAGCGCAAATAGTAGAAATTTCTACACGTTTCTTTATATTAATGTATTGAATGAAATATTTCCATCAACACAAACTGTTTGGAACTTGGATAAAGAATGTTTTTCTAATTTATACATATAATTAACAAAATTTTCAGTTGGAATTCGTAGACCACCATACATATTACGTCTCTCGTATTTGAAATGTGTGAATAATTGGTAAATTTCTACTATTTGAAGATTTTGTGGAACATCTTCTAAAAGCACAAGCGCCGTCGCCGCAGTCCTATAATCCATACGTTGGGAACACTTCTTACTTTTTCCGATCCATTTTTTACCTTAGTATCCACCTAGAGATCCGTCTTAAAATGCATACCCACCTCTTAAAAACTCGAACAGAAACCAAACTAATCCTGTACAACATTCAGCAATACTTGTCAAAATTCATCCAATTAGCCCCATACACAAGAAAACTAATCATGAACAATATAATCATCCCTATCATCCGCTACGATGTCGACCCTTGGTATTCCTTACAACTCCCCACTCCCGCAGAATTAAAAATCCATTCATACAACCCACCTTTTATGCGTTTCCCGTACCATTCGAACCACTTCTACCGCAGCTCTATACATCTTCCTAAAAATCATGCTTCTAGAAATCCAATTACACCATATCATACATGACCGCAACTTAAAATTTCTCCGCCCAATCCAACTACACGATAGAACGCTATCTCTCAACTCATATCGTACAATCCCTACCATGATATCAAATCCCGTATTTACATCTCTCTACCACATTCTTAACTTCATGGTCCCTCTCCCAAACTGGTAGATACATTTTCTAAATATTGCCCTCTATTACTGACATCCCCACTCACATACCAATTCCAGCAGAACAACTATCCAATTCCTGACCGGTCATGGCAAATACTTCTAATAATTCGCGTTTATATTTTGCAAGAGATAAATACTTGTCCAAATATTTTCAACAAAATCATACTAGTATATCTGCAGCTACTAAATTATTAACTATTTAAAAATGAGATTGCTTTCAGTCAAAGCGAAGGAAAGCTTTTCCAAATTTGAAATTGCAGCAAAAGAATTATATTCTAAATATTTGCTCTGCCTATACCACAATACGAATAAAACAGAAGAAGAAATTTTTTGACGAGACACTTTTGGATAAGTCTATTATGGATAGTAGAGAAAAATTTAAAGTTGAAGTTTATTATATCATCATCGATGCTATTCTAAATCAGCTCAATATTAGATTTCAAGACTTTGCAAGTAAAGTTCATTTCTTCTGTTCACTTATTGTTGATTATTCTCATCTTTTATCCAAATCCACTGAAGATGACCTTAGCTGTATTGAAAATTTATCAAATTTTTCCCAAAGTGATTTACAAGACCCTAAAAAAACTAGAAACATTTCGTAATTATCGACGCTACATGACATTGGTTCATATTGTATGATCTTCGTAATTAATAACAAATAACAGCATTATGAAGAAAGTTAAGGATAACTTAGCAATATAACAAGAAAAAAGAGAAAAACAAAAAATTTACAATTAATCCAACTGCAGCAAATGTTCGAACTGGTTGCCTCCAACTTCCAAACATTTATAAATCCTTTTTAAAAACCCACTATGAATGGCTTTCCGAATTTCTTGCAAAGAAAGTGATCGAATTGCATTACGAACTACATCTTGGCAATCTTGTTTTTTTTATGATTTGTGAACCATACACAATATCTTTTATACGACCCTAAAAAAAGAAATCTAAGAGAGTGATATAGGGTGAACGGGGAGGACATTTATGGGGTCCGATGTTTGCTATTCAACGATCAAAGATATTTTGAAGCAAGTTATTTACAAGCAAACTACTATGAGGTGGAGCTTCGTAGTGTTGATATCACAGCTGATTCTATTTCAGATTTAACAGATGTAAATAATTTTGTAAAATGTCGAGATACCTTTCTCTTGAAATAAACAACCACAATTTTAAACAATATTTATCTTCTATATTTCACTATAAGCTTACTATTTAAATTTTCATTGTAACAATGTACCGCTAGCACACCGTCATTTTCTATTGCAGCGAAAACACTAAAACTCCAGTAACACTGAAACTGCTTTTCACAAAATATGGGAGGATTTGTATCATTCCAGTAATGATAGTGACACTGGTTAAACATTTCATTCTTCTTAAGCTTCGCCCCGTCCGTTGTAACGAATATATATTCTGTAGCACTATTTTTGGAAGAATCACATCTGTGCAATTTTAGTCTGTGATATTTGATTCTTGTATTTGATAGTGTTATATCTGAAAGAAACAATTCCACAATGGAACAGGAAATCATGACCGTTTAATTAGCTTAAATGCTTTACCCAGAAATATTTAATAATAATATACACTCAGAAAACATATTTAAAAGGGAACTAGTCGTTTGTGTTGCCTAATCTACAGGTGGATTATATCCTTTCAGTCGTTAAAATTAGGATAGCGCTTGCGTGAATACGGTCACGAGGTGACGCGCAAAGCAGATGAGCCGTTCCTTACTTGCTCGGAATGAATAACCAAGTCAGCTATTTGTATTTGAGAATGTAGTCCAGACTGCATCATATACAGATGGGCTGCCAAGTTTTCATAAGTAGGGCCTTAGAATAGGCGTGCCAAAGTAGGCACAGAAGAGCTAGTCGTCTTGGGATACGGAAGATTCATTCCTGTGACTCCGGCAAGGCACTAGACCACGCTTCTTTTTAAAATGGTTTGAGTCGGTATTTGTTAACGCGCATGAAGTAACTAGAAACACATGTAAAGAGATTGGGACAACGTTTGTTTATTAAGAAATTACAGCTTTTGTTCGATGTTTTGTTGCAACAAGTTAGTAAGCGGATTCCAGAAAATGTGCATCGCAGTTCGATAACTAGGGGTAACAGCTTCATTAAAAACAGGTATCAAACCTTTCTTTTGTCATGTTTGTGAGACTTGAAAAGTGCTCACATAAAATTGTAATCGAAGGTTGTTTAATTATACTAAATTTTGTGCACGAAGAACAACGTAGAATATAATTGTTAAGAAATACTATTAAAATAATTTTGTAAGACACGCGGAGCATCCATGTGTTAAAATATTGTGATTCTAAAGTCCATTTCCTGTTTTTTAAAAAGTTCATTACAGATCTCAAATTTTAATAAGGTCATTATACTTGAATAAGTTGAAATTTTATTTATCCAAGTTAGCTGCACGTGATTTAAATTTTTTTAAAGAAATAAATTAAACTAATGTGAAAAACATGTAAACCAATAAACAGATCTGTCCATTTGGTATCAGAAACCTTGTTATGAGATATTATTAAAATTAAGGTCTTGTTATGTCAAGACAGATTTATAAAGAATTCAATTTTATTATTTTGTATTTGTAATAATATTCGAAAAAAACGAAAAGAGAGAAACTATATTAAATTTCATTTTTGGACTCAAGTTTTTTATTCCATGCACAATTAATTTCAGTAAGAATATTTTAAAGAAAATAAATTTTTTGAATAATGAAATTAGACGAATGCTGAAGTAATTTAAAAAACACAGATATGCTACAAATAATTTGTTCTAGGTATTGATTTTTGATTCAAATATCTTCGGTGTGGTAATTTCAAGATCATACACTCGTAATTATTAGTATGCTTTTTTATTAAAAAGCACAAACAGTGTCTTTTTAATAGAAAATTTGTTGTGTACTTTTTCTTTCAGGGTCATCGAGATTGAAGAGGTTGTAAGTATGTTCCATAGGTTTCCAGATGTGTTAGTTCATTAAGTTGTAAGTTTTTTATGGTGCTTATATCCCATGAGTTTCTGTATCTTCTCATAGGAGTATTGAATTTCTTGTGTTATCATCCATATAGATACAGTGGCGCTCAATCCCCCTTTTTCTTTTTATGTTAGCTTATTGTAGAGTTTATACCATTCCCACGCCCTTTCTCATTGCTCACCCTTGGGGTAATTCCCAGACTTAACCGCGAACAAGTAAAGCTTCACTTGTATCTAACGAGTGGAGGCAAAAAATGTTACACCGTCCAAATTATTTTTTGTAAAAAATTCTCATATTCCTGAGATTTAACTAAGATAAATTCATAAACATCAATTCTTTTTTGTCATCAGCTCTCAAATTGTTTACTAATTCAATGGAATACGGATTGAACTTATTCTTTTTCAGAATCCTGTGAATATTTCCTGGAGATATTCCTAAATCTCTTTCCGCACATATTAAGGGATTTTCAGGATACGCTCTGAAGTATCCCAATAATGTAACTTCATTATCTTCTTTGTCTACGACAGGGTTAATTCTTTTAGGCTTTCCAACAAACTGTTTGCGGGTTTTGCAATTATGGATCAGCCGAGTTAGCGTGTTGTGCGCAGCTTTTGGTTTATCCGGATATCTAAAACGAAAGGTTTCACAAGCTTTATTTAATTACCTTGTTACATTCCCCATATATTACTAATAAATTGAAATAATCTTCATTACCAAATCCTAAACGGAACATGATTAACACTTTTGCCACGCTCAAATGTTGAATTATTTGTATTTTCAGTGAGTTGACACATTAGCTTTTGTTTCTTATTGGTTCCTTCAAACTAAAAACCAACTGATAATTTCAAATTTTCGTATAACTACGTAAATTTCGTATTTTTAAATTTCTTGAGAAACTATTCACTTTGGATATAGGAATATTATCACAAAACGCTGTTACTTTTCTGCGCAGAATTCAGAAGTAAAGAGGAAAGTGGAAGTTGCTATTTGAAAAAAAGTAAGTTCCGAACTTTTGCGATCGTGCTATTTGGCAACAATTTCCGAGCACCCTATATAATGTTGTCGAAGAGTGTCCAAAGATTTGGAAAGCCACATGTATTACTTGTGAAAAATCTTAAAATATTTGGCCAGACACGCCTTGATGTCGAAAAAATAAATTTTATGTGGAGTACTCAATCTGCTAAAAACAATGAAAGAACTCAGAAATGACGCACTTTAGGTATGTGATGTCTTATATAAAGTTACATTGCAATGTAGCGTAGATTCCAAAAATTCAATAACAATCGGAGTAATTCATTTAAAATAACGAAGTTGGGGCCCATTTCCGGTATAACCGGAAGTAGCAGAAAATTGAAAATATTTTGGCCAGAACGAGCCTTTCGGAAAACTTCAACGTACAAATTTCTAGAAAACTGATTCTCGTAGTTCCCCATATACATATCAATTCAGCTTGTCGTAATGAACCCAGTACAAATAGTATAGTGTAGCCATGCATACTTTTGACAATATAAGAATTTTTGTAAATGGCGGTTTATAGGTTAGTGTACCCCTCTAATATAAATTTCAGTACGGTGTTTATATGATAGCATCAAACTGAAAATATTTGATATTCCCGTTGTAGGCTTAGAAGCAGTCGTGCGCATAAGTCACGCGAAGAGTTATAACGCTTTGCATTATAACGGGTGTTTCAAATTGCGCGGGTTTTTTAAAGAATAAGTAAAATATAGAAGGCGCACGGAATTCGTCTGGGTATTTTAATATTTAAGAAGTGTGATGTATGACATTTATAAAAATGGCTTCGTACACGATACAACAACGCGTTAAAATTGTTGAATTATTTTATGAAAATCAGCGTTCTGTGAAAAGTGTTTTTAGAAAACTACGTGAATTTTATGGTTTACATAATCGTACAGCTGAAAGCACTATTGTTCGAATTATTAAAAAATTTTAAGAGACTGGTTCGGTGGAAGATCAAAAAAGTGAAAAATACAGTCGTAGCGGCCGTTCACAAGAAAATATTGATTTGCTTCGTGATAGTGTTGCTGAACATCCTAAAATGTCCATTAGACGACGTTCACAACTAGTTGGACTTAGTGGATCAACAACATGGCGTATTTTGCACAAGGATTTAGCTCTGAAGCATATAACGTTGAAATAACATAGGCACTAAAGGCATTAGATCATTTAAAACATCGTTCATTCGTCAAGTTCATCAATAAACAACAGGCTGATTTTTCTCAAAAAATCATGTTTTCCGGATGAGACACATTTTGAACTTGGTGGCTATGTTAATAAGCAAAATTGTCGTATCTAAGGGGAGGAAAATCTACGAATTATTCATGAGAAACCTACGCATTCTAAACAAGTTACTGCTTGGTGTGCATTATGGTCAGATAGTGTAATTGGACCTTACTTCTTTGAAAATGCTGCTGGTATAGCTGTAACTGTCAATGGTGATCGATATCGTAGGATGATAACCGAATTTTTGTGACCTGAATTAATGAATATTGATCTAGAGGATATTTGGTTTCAACAGGATGGCGCTACATCTCGCTCTGCACAAGAAACAATTGCGTTATTGAGAGAAAAATTTCCTAGACGTGTAATCTCAAGAAACGGTGATGTTAATTGGCCACCAAGATAATGTGATTTAACTCCATTAGACTATTTTCTTTGGGATTATGTGAAAAGTCAGGTTTATAAAAACAATCCACAATCTATTCCTGCTTTGAAGGATGAAATTATTGGTATCATTGGTGATATAGAGCCTCAATTATGTCAAAATTTTAACAAAAGAATGGACGTTTGTGGAGCTGCAAGAGGAGGCCATTTGGCAGATATTATTTTTCGCATATAAATGTTATTAGTGATACTTCAATTACCAATAAAAAGTTTTTGAAAATGAATGCAAATTATGTGTCTTATTTATTGTTTAAAAAAACCGCGCAATTTGAAACACCCTTTATATTACATATAATTATTGTATTTTACGGAGTTTTTAAGTTTTATCCTGTTATTATTATAAATAAGTAGTGAATGAATAATATAATAAATTATTAAATAAATAAGGAATAATAAGATGTGGAATAACTGGTTAATAAACCAATAATTACAGTTATAAATGTCTTTATTTTTAAAAATGTGTAATAAAACGAATTATGATGCTAACAATTATCTCTGTAGTTGCATTTATTATACATTTATTGCAATAAATACTACAAAGACAAGGTATAGAAGTCATTACAAAACTTTGCTACTTTTTAAATTATCTATGTTTATTTAAACAACAGAAATTTTAGTTTTATCTGCGTTAGGTAAGCTCAGATTTTAAGTTTAATTTTATATATTTTTCGATGATACAAATATTTCAATTCTTAACTATGTATGTCAATTGATAGAATTGCAATACGACTTTTTCAAGTAGGGTGAATGTACCAGTTTTTGATCAGTTAAGAAAAGTTTTGAATTTATTCATTTATTTTTTATATTCCAATAAATAAATTAAAAAGTTAAATCATTATCATCATTAAGTTTTCAGTTTTGGAACTGGTTAGACGTGTACCTCCATTGTATCCTATTCTGAGTAAACCTACACATTTCCCTAAAATTCCAAGTTAGATATATACTAAATAAAAACTCTTCTTATTAAGTACATATATGCAAGTATAAATAAAGGTATATGTAATACATTTAAGTACAAACAGTAAAAAAATAATACAAAATATAATTAAATACCTACTCTAAATTATTTGATCACGAACTACAAAACAACACAAAACCCAAAAAACAAAAAACAAACTCCACTAAAATGAAAAATAATATTAATAGATTAATTGTAATTAAGTACACATGAAGCAAATATACTCTTTAGCAGTAGCTACAAGATTGATTGCAGTCTACATTTTTCTCATCCTCATCTTCAACGTCACTAATCAAATCGTCGTCACAAGCAGAACACTGTAAATTTATTTTTCTATTAGTTTCATTCTTGTTGATAATTCCAGTAAGCTTGACAGATTTTTTTATTTCCTTATTAGCATTATTTTTCTGCCGATTCTCATACTGAGCTCGCTTCTCTTCCGGTATCCTTTTTGTTGGATTTTCTTTGTTAGCCCTTTCTTGTTCCTTCACCGAGTAAAAAAACTAGATTTACGTGTTTCATACCATTAAATATTGGGGAGCGGTGCACAATCATACAACGTGGTGGTGCAACATAATGAGTTTTAGCTCAGTTTTCCTTCGGACCAACAGCACTCTACCTTGGAGTCTGTTAATCGTTGTCGTTTTTAATATGCCAAAGAAGCTGATAAAAATGTCTAGCTACTTGGCTAACTATCATTATCATCATTAGATCTTCAGTCTTAGAACTGGTTAAACGCGTACATCTATCGTCTTCTATTCTGAGCTAACCTACACATTTCCCTAAAATGTCTACAGCCTACATCTTTCACTATCTGTGTGTAATAGTTTAATCTAGATCTATATATACCTCTCTCTTATACTTTTTATTCTTATAGTTCTAACATGTGCCGCGCTGTTCCCTGTTCGAGAATATTGCTAAACTAACACATGTAGTTTACAATAGTCATCAGACTTAAATACAATTACTTTTTTCATTATTAGATTTCCGTAATAGAACTAATTGGACGTATACCCCAAGTGATTTCCATTCTGAGCTAACCTACACATTTTCATGAAAATCCTACAACCTGTATCTTACATTATCTATGTGTAGTAGTCTAATCTAAGTGTACCTCTCTTTTCCTTTCTCTGTTTCTAAAATATTCCGCACTACTCTCTCATGTCTTAGTATGTGCCCTATCATCCTATCTCTTCTATTCTTTACTGTTTTCCATATATTTCTACCTTCCCTTATCATTTCTAAAATCTCTCTTACCTTTGTCTGCCCATGATATTTTGATTATACGTCTGTAGCACCACATTTCAAAAGCTTAAATTTTTTCCTGTCCGCTAACGCTACTGTCCACGTTTCACAGCTGTATAGTGTTGTGCTCCACACATGTTTTTAGCAATCTTTTCCTTGTTTCTGTTTGTTGTTTTTGAACATAATAGTTGCTTTTTCTAGTTAAATGCTGCACGACCTTGTGCTAACATTTGTGTTATATCTTTTGCACTTTTTCCATTTTACGTTATTTGACTTCCTAGGTAGCAGAAACCCCTAACCTCTTGTAAGTTCTCATTTCCCATTTATATTCTATGTTTTGATTTATTTACCCCTGCTATATATACTAGTATTTTATTTCATAGGGTTGCCTCAGATCCATGTGCAATCTCCGTTGAACAACATTGGTATCTTACAAGTGTAAACCCGTCTTAAAGTCGCCTCAGAACCATGTAAAATATTCGTAGTACAGCATTGGTATCTGACAAGTGTAAACCTACCATAGGGTCGCTTTAGAACCATGTTAAAATCTACCAAAGAGTAGCCTAAATCATAATGAGTTTCCCTGCTGAAGCCTTACGTTAACGTACTTTTTTAATAATTATCTTCTCAATCGTATAAATAGAAACATGTTAAAAAATATTTTCCAATCCTAAGTTATTAAACTTATATGAAATTTAACTGTATAAAAATTAATCAGTTGATTTTACGTAAAGCGAATTGGCTACCCTCAAAGTCGTTCCCAAGGCGCAATACAAATTGAAAGCACTCATTCTTTTAAACTTTAAAATTTTTATCTAATGTATTCAAACTAAATATATCAAACATTAATAAATCCAAGTCACCTTCAATTTGTGTAATAAATGTCAAACTTGAAATTTTTATTATTTTGACAACAATCCTAGGTCATGATTTTAACAACTATGAGTGGTTTGATTCTCAAAGAAGATTAAGAAAAATATTTTATTTTTGTTAATTTTCATATCATATCTCTCTGTTAATACTCTCTCTATTTCATTAAAGGCTATTTCTAACTCTTCTTCGCTACTTGTTAATACCGCTATATCATTTGCAAATCTAGGCATAGCAATCGCTTGTCTCTGCATATTAATTCCAAATGTCTTTCTGCATTTGACAGTATTCATTGCCTCTTCGATTATAAGTAAAAATTAGTGGAGATAGGACTCATCCCTGTCTTACCCCTTCCCGAATATTTACTTTTCTACGTTACTGCACTAATTCTATTACAGCTGTTTGATTTTTGTATAAGCTATGTATTATCTCTATATCCTTATAACTCATTCCAATCTTTTTGAGAATTTCGAACATATTTACCCTTTTTACATTATCGAATGCTTTTTCCAGATCTACAAGCCCTATATACACGCTTTCTCCTTGTTCTATTGTTTTCTCCATTATTAACCTTAAAGCTAAAATGGCATCCCGTGTTTCTTGTTTCACCTAAAACCAAATTCATCTTCTCCTAGTATTTCTTCAGCCCTCTTTTTTATCAGTGTTTGTACAATTCTTGTTAATATTTTTGACACGTGTGCTGTTATACTTATTGTTCAAAAATTTTCACATCTATCCGCACTTTGGTATAGTGACTATGGTGTTACGTTTGAAATATTTGCGTATCTCGCCTGTCTCATACATACAATATGCATTGAAAAGATATTTAAATAGGAAATCTTTGAAATCAATTATTAAATCTTTTTCATTTTCTTCCGTTTTTTGGCAGAGTTAAATTTAGTAGTTTTTCTGTTCAATTTTTTAATTCTAAAATACATTTTAAACCTAAAGAAGGTCTTTTTACATTATTAGGGCAGTTTACTAAGTTATTGCCCTCAAGCAGACTTTTCAAATAACTTTTTGAAATGAGAATCTTATCGCCGTTAGTAGCATTGAATATTGGTTCCTGTCTTTCTAAGTGGTTTATTAAGTCTTTAGATGGCTTAGGCACACCTACCTCGCTTAGGTGATCCACCCAAGGAAACGAAGGTGTCTGTGGTCTACTTGCACAGTTACTGGATTCCTTCAATTTATGGCAAATATAACCTGCAAAATCATCTAATTCGTCATACGCAAAGCTATCTAATTCTTTTAAATTATCATCGGCCGCAGACTGCAGTCCAAGTGAAATTTTTAATGGTGAAAAACGTCTATTGCTTAAATTAGTAAATGAATCAGGCGAATCATCTATTTTTACATTACTGCATGCAGAATAACAGCTTTTATTTTTTCTAAAATGTATATTCGCAAACGATATCTAAACTCTAAAGTATCAGGATAGTCATGTAAACCACATTTAGCTCTTAAGATTAGAAAAAATTTTTAACACATGTTGGTTAAGTGGATAAGTTAGAAAATATTTAATGTTAAACGGTTTCTTTAATTCTTCATATAATAATTCAAGTAAGGTATTTTAGATTATAATTCCTATGACAAAACCTGTATTGTGGAATTTTTATAACCACATTATGTACCTTTTTCGTAAGGGTAAAGTGTTTTGTTGCCTTTTACTCGTAATTGCTGCATTGTTTCAGTCATTCTATCAATGATCTCAATTTGAGTTGATAACGATAACCTATAGGCTTTTTTCGATCGCGACTATCAGGGTTAAGCACTCGAAAAGTAAAACAATCAAACCAGTCATTTACCCACAACAAATATTTATTAAGAATTGATAAAAATGGGTATACAAGGTAATACTACAAACCAGTTTAAAAAACTCGATGCACCAAACCCAGTCCGTGTTCGAAAAATGTTGGAAGATACTGTATACGGTGTGAGAAAACAATTTGGCAGCGAGTTTCACTTTCTGCCGCTGTGGTCCATAGACAGCGATATTCTGCTCTGAAATTTTGTGAGCAATATTTAAGTCCGATACACTTGTAATTTTCAAAAGTTCTTCAACAACCTGTTTGTTTATATCCTGTCCATCTATGATGAATCCAGGATCCAGAAAATTACTCCTAATCAATTTAAGCACATGCGGGGAATTATAAAAAAACGTAAACTTTTTCTTGGGTGTTAGTTGGGTTTCCGAACAATGTCATATCGCAAGTGATACCTAGTTTCTTGCGCAACCACACATTTTCAGCTCCAAGATCACGCACCATTGCCAAAATTTGAAATCTTGTAGCACGGCAACTTTTTTGTACACTACAGTTCTAAGAAAGTATTTTGAACTTACCACAACTTAGAACAAAACTAATAGTTTCAAATAGTTTGTTAGTTAATTTACAATCAAAATCAAAGGATACAGGCTGCTTCAAGTTACCAAAAAGTCCTCTTAAACATTACAACTTGAGCATAGTTTTGCAATTAGATTTGTCATAAAAAATACTTTTCTGATTTTTATCGCGTTAGAAGATAGAACGCAGATTTTTTCAAGTGTGTTTAAATCAATACATTTAACAATGTTGAAAACACCTTTTGGAATGCCTGGTGTAACTTTTTCAATAGCAACCGGTATGCTCGTGGACCGGCAAAATAATGTACAATTGCTTTTCACACATCTTCGATACACCATAAATGGCGTTTATTTGGGTTCTTGAGGTTTTTAATTTGAACCGAAGAAAAAAGTGTTTGTGAGACTTTCTGATCCTCTCGCAGTAAATTATTTTGTTTTCGAACTTCAACAATAATTTTATAAGGATGTTCGCCATCAGTGTTAACTCTACAAAATTATTTTTAGTACAATATCTGTATTAAGTGCGCATTTTGCAGGTTTTTCTTTAAATTATATACTTAAGTAAATTTTGGTTTCGCTGAAAGTTTGTGCTTGGAAAATAATGTCAAACGAGATGCCTAAACGCAGTTACTTGAGATTTCTTTGAAATTTTTTGGAAAACTGATTGACAGTCAGATAACTACTTTTAGACATCCCAAGTGGCATCAATTTTCAAGCATAAACTTTTATGATGTAACGTGTTGATTTTCTTTCTTTTCAACACTTCTATTTTTGTATTCTCGAGCGCATCTTTAATAAACGCTCTGTATATAAATTTTCCTCTTGTACAAATCGATATTAATTTAAGTTGTCAAGTATTTGTCTATTATTTATTAAATGATTTAAATTGATTGGTTACTAATTAAAGAGTGGTACCGTACTTTATATTATAAGCGACACGACAGAACTTTGTCTTCGATCGTGAACAACGTAAGTTGAAAGTACATACGCCATTTTTGCAACTTGCTACGGAATAATGAATTTGGCATAGTGGCAGTACAATTTATAATCCTACACTTTTGGTGAATCCCCGTACACTTTATTTACGGTGAAAATATTTATATAGAATTTTGGTTGGTGCATGGGTTTTCACTGTTAAACAGATATCTGGTCTGGATTGATAAAAATAAGCATATGATCGTTTAGCAAATTGGTTTTGCTGTAATTTTAAGAACGCTGATAGTTGTGTTGTTGAGTAAACACGAATTATAAGTTAACATATTAAATACATTTAACTAAATATTTATTCGTTTAGGGTTTCTTATCTTCGCTCTTATTGTCGTTATTAGTTTTGTATCTTTATGGATAAATTTAGTTCATGCTGGACAGATGTTTAGAATTTCCGGCTGTTGTGTTTGAAGAGTACAGTATCACACATTGGTTATCGTATGAGCGATTAAACCTGGAGTTTTCAACTTTTAATTTAAATGGATGAATCATATTCAGTTACGAACATTACGGAATTTGATGGTTATTTGGCGTTATTCGTGCAGGCATTTTAATTTGGAAAGATTTCGTATTTTTATATCCTTTAGAAATAGTAATCTGGAGGTAATAAGTTATGCAAATACTTAATTTTGCAGTTTTGTAAAGTCTGTTAATTTTATTTATGAAATTGAAAATAACATCAAATTTATAGCTAAAATTTTGCACTATAACGTTTATTTAAAGCGTCAAAGCTTTCCCTTCTGTAAAAGGTTTATATTGGAGAGTTGTTCCAAGATCGGGTTTGCTCCTAAGATAATTTACCGGTTTATGTGTACCCAAAAAGCAGGTCACGAATAGCATTTTTTTCTAAAGACTATTACCTACAAAAGCAAAGGTAAAGGTAAATTTTTATACAAGTTATCCAAGATTTTACCTTGCGTGAATTAATATTATTGATTGGTATAAAGTGTTATTGATCCAATATATACACAGGGATTGATAGGACGGTTAATGAGTTCTAAAACTGTTAAAAATTAAGAGGATAATTCATAGTGTTATTTTGAGCTTTAATAATTATTGCTCCCTGAATACCTATGATTCGTCGTTGCTAGGCATTTTTTTTTTGTATGAGAGTGATTGAAGACGTCACTCTCAGTATTTTGAGCTTTAGGGTTTCCAGGCAGTCTTCTGGCGCCCAAAATTACCTTAACATCAGTTATTGGCTTCAAAGTTGGTCTCTGTGACCCACCACCCAGCCAAATAGAGTTAGCGGGGAAACCTTACTTTATTCCACCGTGTCTGGCGACTGCCTTTTTTCTGGGAGATCGGAAAAGGGGTGGCAATGGAAACCAAAATTTATTTAAAACATTTAACAAAAAGAATAGTTCATATAATGTGGACATTATGCGCAGAGTTGGGTAAAAGTTATTTAAGGTTATGTTGCAAATGTAACAAACTAGGTTATGTAGTAAATTCCATTTGTGACTGTAGTAAATTGGGTCGCAAAAAATAGTATTTGCTATGACCCCAACCCTGATTATGCGTGTCACTGTATATAGTATAATAATATAACATACTTACACTCTCTTATACTTAATGAAGCTTTATCCAGCGTATTATTGCTGCTAACTTTCAGTCCTTCAATAATTATTTTATTACCATTTCCAGTTGAATTAGCAATTTTATGCATAAGAAATTATCCAATTAATAAATCCCATTGTAACGGTAAAACGAACGGGCCAAGCAGAAACAGAAAGGAACGCGAAGTAAGAACCTGCACGAATCACGATCAAGTATAGAAAGATAAAAGAAACGTAGAAATATCGAGCTAACTACGAAACAGAGAGTGGGGTTGTTTACAAAGACAAAGAAAAGTACATCGCTAACGAATTTTTATTGACAAACAACACAAGAAAAAATATTCTATTTCAGGTAAGTTAAAGAATTATATTCTACAGACAATCTTTTATGAATTTACGTGCGAAGTGCGCATTTCGTTGTTCAACATATAAAGAAAACTAGTTAGTAAAAAAACTTAATGCTTAATTGTCTAAATAGCAAGTATGTCAAATTAAAGTGTGGAATTCAGAAACATTTTTAATAGTATTTTCAGTCGTAATATGAAACGTTCGTGAAGCTAATTTTCAAGCGGGTTGAAAACTGTTTTCGTTAGTCGGAGCAAGTTTGTTAGAGTTCATCCTAGTGCATTGTATACGCACAAACATCCGTTCATTTATATTTCCAATGCTCCACCCGAAGGTACTACATTGGCCAGGAGGCGAGTTTTTTGTTGCCTGGAAATTTAGAATTTTGCCGAACCCTTGCCGTTCCAGGCAAGGTAGGGATCTTTAACGTGCGTGACAACACTCACACACGGGACCTCCATTTAACCTCTCATCCGAACGAGGGCGTAATTTTTGTGAAAAATGCTCACCTGCCATTTTTCAAGCAGTCGGCCGTGTCGGGATTTGAACTCGGGACCTCAGGATCCGTAGTCTTACGCTTACTACATTGATCCACGGCGACGCCTACGCACAAACATCCGCAAGTGGACAAACAAGATACAAAAAAGAAAAAATCGCAACATACCTCCAAGTGTCGTGATACTTATCTTGCATTTGCATCCACGGAGGTGAAGCAGCTAAGCGTCTTGATTCTTGTGCCCAGATGCAGCGGACCTACATAAAAAGCATTTGGGTCTGCGCAAAAAAACGATGCACTGAGTATATAAGTTTCTCGTAGAAGACGTGCATCGCTCTTGGATTACAGAATTGGCCACGCAGAAAGCACATGCTAGGACGAAAAGCAGGATGTCAGGAACTTACTTTAGGAAACGATATGATAATCAATTAAAATATTAGGGTTACCACATGTCAAAGAACATGTCTCGAGTCTTTAATGTATAAATAAATAAAAAAAGCCGGCAAATGTGAATTCAATCGCTTTTGTTAATCACACATGTAGAAATCTTCTATTCAAACTTATATTACTACTTTTAAATAAAGCGCACATATTTTTTCAAAACGTAAAAATTGTTGCTAACCGAATACATTTGCTGAGTTATATTAAACAATAAAGATAAATTGAGGTACTTTGACTTAAACTAAATGCACGAATAACATTCTATAGGGTGTTGAACAAGCACTTACTTCAATTACATTAAAATGAGTTTAGAACAAATCGGGTTATTACATTATAATGCGTGATCAGGGGCATCTCCTTTAACATGTGGTTATACAAAATATCGAAGCGGAGGTGTCGAAATATTTGAGAACATGGTAAATTAAATGAAAATATTTAAGAATAACAAATTTAGAGTAACCAAATGCTTTATTGCACATGCAGATTATTACAAAACGTAAAAACTTACTCAGTACCTTGATCATCCTTATTTATTCTAATAAGTTCATTAACTGTTTTTCTAGAATTTCTTTTCACAAAACGTTTTTTCTAAGTGCACTGAGAGCGGTACAAGGTTTTGAATAAGGCAAATTTTGAGAAAGAATAGCTTCAAGTTTAAATTGCTGACGATTTTTGTTACAACAACCCAATATCTCCTCCTCTAAATTTCTTTCGTAATCTTCCTTAATAAAATGCTTTGGAGCAAATTCGAGCAACCTTAATATTAAAATAATCAGCTCGCTTGCACGCATTGTTCCATATTACCGCTATTTTTTATCGCCAGGAGAGTGAAAAAACATATCATTAGCAAACTGAATTGATTGATTGTTGGAATTATATCCGCTAACAGAACAGCGGTTGATTTGTATTTAGAAATAACACTTATATCAACAAAAAATGAGATCTGCAAAGAGAAAACTGATTGAGACCTATGTGTAATACCACTTTCAACTGATGTTAATTCTCCACGGACGTCATTATAGCTTGAGCTTGGTGAAGGTGTATGCGCATCATCGTATCTTTGGAGCTGTATCATACGGTGCTTATATATTGTACATAAAACTACAACAAGAATGCGGCATTGTTTAGCAAGTGAAATGTATTTGTTAGATTTCAGTCTTCTATATGGTAAATGTAAGGCGAATAATGAATTTCATACGAAGGACTTCTCAATACTCACACTAAAACAATGGATTTCTATACAACTCTGCATATTCAAAACAGGTTCAAAGTGTGCCTGAAATGCTATTTATGAGGCGCTCTTTTGTGTTAGTTGTTAGTAAATTGTCCCTCACAGTTTGAATTTCAAGAGCAGTTTCCATTCCTTCTGTGAGTGGAGTCATTCAAGTATTTATAGTACACAGATAGTTAGTTGGTGCAGAGAATAAATTGTTAATAGAAGTGCCACAATATATTATTGGATCCGTTTGTGTACTCAAAATTAGGTAACTACATCTAGTCAAATTTTTACATTAGCAAGTTTTTATAAATGTTTCCTACAAATCTTAGGTTTAGTTTTAGATTAGTGTTTCTTGATTCTATTCACTAATTTCTAAGATGAGGAAAAATGAGAAAAGTATTGTATAGTACATGTTAAACTTGATAAAGATACCCGAAGAAAAATGAGGTATAAATATATTCATTAAGCCCATTCGCTAATGTCATGTCAATAGAAGTTATGAGGTCAAGGAATCCCAACTTCTATCAATAAACTCCATCCAAATAGAAAAAACAAAAAAATTTAAATCTCCGAATATTCATTGTTCTACCCTTTATAAAAAATAAGCATATTGCATGTGCAAAGGGATTAAATTCATTCACTTTAATAAAAGCACCCTTTATTTAAGTATGTAAAAACTTTAAAACTCGTGCTAATTAGTCGTTGAGAGACTGTAAAACGAGTTTTCATTACTAAGAGATAAATACAAAGCCATTAGAATGCAAAAAAAAACAATCACGAATTAAACGCCGATTCACAAAAGCCCGAGGTTACTAAAATGTCATAAAATCAAACAGAGATAAGATAACACGAGGTTTATAGTTTTAAGTGCCTTGTGTATTACAATTCGAAAAGAAGAGATAGTAGTAGAAAACTTCGTGCATTAGACAAGCATAAACAGTGAGTTTTACGATAAAACATAAATTATAAATTTGACAGTAATTAGACCACTAAATCTGAGGAATTTGCAAAAATATTGCATCACGTAGGTGACTAAGATTCGAATTAAATCGCGAAAACTCTGGAAGAATGACGTAAGTAGATAATTTTCTATAAAAGACCGGAACTTAATTATCAGGATTCATACGTAAAGTTGCAATTCATTTTAAGACGTCAAACATATTACTTTGAGTAAAGTATTTCATTAAGTATGCGACAAGCGTACGGTATTTTATATTTAATATGTAAACATTGAGTAAAGAATTAATTCTTAAAAGGTAACTCTGCATAAATATGGAACATGATTATTTTGTAAAACGTTACGAGAATTAAACCATCTTTGACATAGATAATCCTGATGCAAAAGAACACGCTGAGTATAAATTACGCTGGTCGCTCTTGTTGCCTCTGTCTAGCCTGTAGTTATCCATTCATGTCCAAAATTCTTGAAATTTTTGCATTCAATATCATTAAACATCAAATTTGTATTACAAATTCATGTAGAAAGGTCGTCCAAGAAGTTTAAACTTTATCATTTATTTACCATTAAATACCATTCCAGTTTCGTATATGCTTTGATCGTAATTGATTTTAATTCTTAATTCCGTTTTTAATACATTGTAATTAACGGCTTTCATCAGAATAGCAATCAACTTTCAAAGTCATCTATAAAAGTCGCCTGTTTACTACAATACATCACTACTATATATCACTTGATATTAGACTAGCATAGTTGCCTTTAAAATTAATGTTGAATAACTGACCTCTATATCTGATTTCTATTGTGTTTTACAGGATCGAGTCTTGCAACGTTACAAGTCCATAAGCTTCGAGTCAATTCTGGCTGATATACCTACGTTTTGATTCGCTAAAAATATAGGTTCGTCCGCTACGTTGGATTTGGAATCTTTAGGTTTATTCGTGAACCTTTTTCAATTTGCTGAATTTGAAGGCATGATGAAACATTCACAAAATCGTGGCGTTCGAATAGCTCCGAACTATACTTAATCAATACGGTTTACCTCTGTTCGTTATCTTTACCAGTTTATCGCTTGATTTATGGCTGTCATTCGGCATTTGTTCCACTTTCTTAATCGACAATTCTAGAGGTTCAATAAACACGCTCTTATGCTTATTATTAAGAAGAAAATACAATTGAATATTAGGTACGTGCTTTGTCAAAATACATCATTGTACGCTTAAATAAATTGGGCTTTATAATGTTTTGAAAATACGATCTCAATAATTACGTATTTATTCTTAATCGAGTATATTGATACCAAAGTTTATGGATAAAAAGCTCTTTTAAAAACGTTTTTCTATTAGTGGAATATCATTATTGTTATCTAAAAGCACGATTAAATTACGTATAAGAATGAAACTTCTTTAATTATGCATTTACAATTTATTCTACTGGGCGTTTTAATAAGTACGTTACTACGAAAATTAATATTTACATAATTCAAAATTTTTCTTAATTTTGTCCAATTCAAGAGCGTTGCATGTTTACGGAATGCTGCTACCGATGACATCTAATCACACACACACACACATACACATACACATGCAACACATATGGCTTTAATTCCCACGCTTGTAAGGTTGGTTTGACCAAAAAGTCCTTGATAGATAATCTATTAAAAAAAAATCAGAGTGTCTTGAACCCTGACTACGAACTTTTCTGGTAAACATCCTTACAGAGAAATATTATATGATTAAGACTTATTCTATCTTAAACTAAAATGGCATACTCAAATATCAGTTACAAACAATACTTTAAAAGTAATACCTGCAAAAATCCATAAAACGCTTCTCCAATTCGCAATCTTTTGCTTCCATTCTTAAATTGACCTCAAATCCCAGTTTACCAAATTATGCATAATATTTAAACTTCCATTTAGAAATCATGTGCATTCTCGGTTTAACTATTCAATAAAATTTTAAATAGCTTTTTGTATCGAACCATTTTCGATCTTCATTTTATATTACAAAATCAAATTATTGCATTTACCAATTTCCATATTTACGCAAATTACGTTTAAAATTTACTTCTTTATTCACTGTTACATAGTATTTATTAATTACCGTATGCGTATTGCATACTTTAAAACAATTTCTTCTCAAAGTAACATTTTTGCGATCGAATTTATGAATAAATCTCTTTAATCAAAGTTTCTGTTTATATACAATTTATCTAGTACACCGTAATGATGTAAGATATCTGAGAAAAATACATTAGCGTCCACTCGCGTGATTGATTTATAATACTCACGTGCGCTGCCCCTCCTACTCTAACACTTAATGTTATTGTGGCGTCGCATCTCTACTACAGTGATTGCGAAAATTATTGAATAATTCTTATCTATCTTTATGGGTCTTTAATGTTCCTTAGAATAAATGTTTTGTTTATTTAAAAGTCTATGATATATTTCTTAATAACTAGCGTATTCTGCTGAAAATTCGTTTTTAATCTCGTATATTCCAGAGAACTCTTTATATAAAATGAATTTATGTAATACAAAAGTCAATTTATATAATTAATTTAAAGCTTTATAATGCAAACGAGATGCATTTTTCTAGAAAATATTTGCTTTTTCAGTAAAACGTGTTTTTTTACACAAAATTAAGACTAAAGCGTTGGTTTTTAACAAGATCGATTGTAGTTTCTTACGCAAAATTCGCACAGTTAGCACTATTTCATGCTATTTACAGCAAATGAGAAACATTTTTATATGCATCAGAAAGGTTTTGATAATTAACAAATGAAAATACGTGGCTTCGTATTTATCTTAGTGATTATTTATAAGCACGTTTTAAATCTGTTTTCGCTATTGTACTGTAAGTGTAATAAAAAACGGGGTAATTAAAAACTTTTTGTAAGTTTATTACCCTTTATCCTCGTGACTATCAGCTATATACTAAAACTCTCTATTTTAATCTGATATCACTAGGTCGAGATTTTCTTCTTTATACTCCAAGCCCAGGGTAATGTCAGATGGAAAACGGCTTTAGACAAAGAAAACTCTTAGGGGTTAAACGGCTAGTAGAGTGTTAGCTCTGGGTAGATCATGAGCATGGGTCATGGGTGGATAATCGACCAAAAATATTTTTAATAGGCGCCACCGTATTTTTTAATACAAGTGCCAACAAAATTTAACTGTGTTTGTATAAGGGGAATGCGGAAACCTTATCTTAACACCACTATCATAGCCATAAAATTTGAATTTCACTCTTTATCACACACTTACCAAAACCTCAACCACCAGATGTCAAACAGTTGTCTCAGCTTTACCTGTGAACAAACAAAACACCACATGGACACTATTTGTGTCTTCAAAAGCATATGCCAAAAATAGAATAAATGAATTTAAACATCTGTGAAATACTAAAGGATTCATTTTCATTACTCTGTCTTTTACTTAAGGAGGATTTGCTCTAGTTTTCTCTTTCCTAATTTAAATGTTGTATAATAAAACTTCTTTCAAAGGAAACAAAATGAATTCTATTTATATGTAGAAATCTGATTAAATACATGTGACTGCAATATATATATTTACTATCTTGTCTTAAAAATTTTTATAAAAAGAATTTTAGTGAAGTTTAACCTTCAAAATAAATATGTATTAATTGATCATTTCTATAAAATTTAGTTTAAGCAAACATGTAATAATTTATTAGATCATAACACATGAATTTATTTTTACTTATAATCATTGAAGCGCTTCCTTGACCATTTACAACAAAGATTGATCATCAGAAAAATAGCGATCATAAAATGCAACTACTCAAATTTAACTGTAATCTACATAAAAAATATACACGAATTTCAGCACCAATAAAAAGCTTTTACATGACCTGACTGTTTTTAAGCAAAATGTGAAAATTAAATCAAGACTGCATCTGGCGTCTAGATTAGGAAACAGAATCTATACTATTTTTTTTATCTGACATAAGTTGTCATTTTAAATATCTTAAAACACATTGAATGCGTGTACAAATAACTGACAAACTAGATATTTATTCGGTGTGTTATTAACTTTAAAAAACTACTTTATATTTTTGTTACTCTAATAATCAACGTAGGAAATCTCATAATAATTTACTATACTTTCAAAGTTACGGAAAGTTTCAAACACTCACGTGTATCCAAATAAATTGCAGGTGCAAAATCATGACGTCAGCTGTTGTATTTTTCCAGCGTATTAATCATCTGTAAGTTTGAAGTACCAAGATTCTTTGTATAATAAATCATTTCTATACGGCGTATTAAATAGATAGAACGAAACCATAACTGCCTGCTTTAAATTACTGCGACGAAAATTTATTATAATTTAACATTGAAAATTGTTGTTGTAGATATGTCCATAAGATATTGCACTAAAGTAAAATATATTAGTTTAATTTATTGTATTAATCTATACCAACTGTCTTAAATGATGTATATTATCGTTCCATGTTCTCAACTCAAGTTCTTCTTCTTGACTCTATTAGACGCCTCGTGTTTTAGTCGGGCCATCTTGACTTTTATCTCTAGTCTACAAAAAGCGACTTCATTCTCGGACGTTTGAAACAAAAGTGCTGATAATTAACTGGACAACGCTTGGTAACAAGCCTCAGAATATATATCTTCTAGAATCTATGTGTTATTATGAACATTATACTTTAATTTTATTGGCTGAATATTTACGAATTAAATGCTTTAAAATTTATCTGTTTTATTATTAATTTATTAGGCTTGGTGTAACAAGAAAAAAATACGTTACACAGCCTCTTCCCAAGAGAAAAATTCGAGGTATGGAAGAATTTTTTCTAAAAAATTTTCGACTGAAACTTCAAAATTACTCTTATTAACTGTATAAACCTCTTACAACTCACAACAAAACAGCACAAACTTTAACTATAACTAACGATGAGTTTAAAAAAAACAGAATCATTCACTAATTGATATGGGGGAATATTAATGCATGGGATTGAGTGATTAGTAACTGCGCGTACTACACGCCTATAAAGGGACAAATTCGGGAAGTCATAATCAGTATATACGTCAATCAGTTAAGAATATTTAGGGGAATCTAACACTCAGTGGATGCATTTCATCTATAGTTACAAACGCAACAACCATATCAAAATAAAAAAATTTTACCTGAAGCGAAAAATATTTTTCTATAAATTAGAACTGTAATAAACAAAATCGAATGTATAACAAAATTACTATTAAACAAAAATCTGTACAACGAATACTCTTCTCTAATTTACTATATCTGTCTTAAGGATTTATGTACATAACTTTCCAAGTGCTAATTACATTTAAACTAATCGATGAATTTAACAAGTACCAAAAGCTGTTATTTACGAAGTCCATTCACGAAACAAATCTCTAATACTCGAGAAACAGACAAAGTATTAACAATACTTATTCATCAACAAGATACCTTTGATCTTTGAGTAAGCACCTCACAACATTATCTGTACGACTACTATGCTACAGACTCAACTATATCTCTCAAAATATCCTACAATATCAGTGATTCATCACCAAAGAACTCCAAAACCACTAATAAATCATACTTTGAGCCTACTGGGAGACATCCACCAGCAACTCACAAAAAAAACTCTTCATGAACTCTCTTAGCTCATGTACACTCTCAATAAAAAATAAGCACATCAGGCCTAGTCTCAAACTACTAAATCAAAACTCAAACATTCCTTTAATGCTTAATACTCTATCTCACTCTAACTACATAACTATACTCAATACTTTACTAAACACTCTCTATAATCTCCATCATGTACCTCATAACTGAATACGCACCTCTTCACCGAATACATATTCATCTCTATATACTTGCAACATTTCTTAGCATATGCTGCACTCTCAAACACCTCAAAAAAAAACATATCATCATTCAAAATCCATAAACATATCCTTGTCGTCATAAAAAATTATCATTTAACACATCTTTGTCGTCATTTAACACATCTTTGTCGTCATTTAACACATGCAACATCTAAATCAACAAACATATTAAGCTCTATTACTACTAAAACAAAATTACTTTAAACAAACCAAAAAATTTCACTAACTTTAATCTTGTCCTACTTAAGAGTTTAAAACATGGACCAAAAAGAATTACTACTGACATCAACTATAATTAGAAGTACTTAAGGATCAGAAACATTTTTATCATCTTCATTTTCACATTCATCTGTCGCAGAATTTTCGATACTAAACATTTTCTTAGACTTAAATTTGAAGATACGGATAAATGAAAAAGGGGGAATTTGAATACGAAATTATTTTCTACTTTACTTCATGATAACTATTAATAAATGTTCTGGTACACGCTTACTCTACCCATAATCAAACTGTCGATATAAACTAAAGTGCTTCACAACGCATAAATTTGCTAGTATGACAAGCTCCTCTATGAGCCTCACCTAGACTTATAAACAAAATTGCTAGAATGACAAACTCTTCTCTGAGTCTCATCTAGACTGACAAACTAAATAAGCAAAACGAATCACATCATAACCGACTTCAAATAATCTCAAGTGACGATGCCAAAACTGCTAAAGCGACAAACTTACCACGACCCTCGCATAGACTGACATAACGCTGAGCGACCAACCCTTCCGGAGTTTCGTCTAGACTAACATAACGCTACACGATGAACCACAACAAGTCTCGCACAGATCTAACTTAACTCAACATACTACGTTGTAACGCGACCATAAAAATTGCTACTCAAAACCAATCAAACTAAACCAAAACGTGCTCATGCACAAAAGCAATCTTCAAACTATATTTCAACAGTAAAAACTAGTGTACCATTAATCGACCAACAAACATAACTAATAAGACTAAAAGATGAACCTACTATCGATGTAATACATCCAAAATCAAATAAACTCGTAATATCCATATCAAATAACTTTATCATTTTATCCCGAAACAGGAATTTCACTACTCAACTTCTGTTCCTCCACTCGTTGAGTTGGACACGACGGACAAGTGATACTAGTCACTCCTTTACGACCACAACCATAACAAAATAATCTCTTGAAAGATCTACAGACACTGAAAGTATGTCCATAACGTGAACAATTCCAACATACCAATTTATGCTTAATAAATGAGTTACCTACTCCACTCTTTTCTGTCATTGGGGTAGCAGAATTAAGAACTTGTACTGGGGAATGTGAAGACGTAGGGGTATAAACACGACTTGAAGCATTCTGAAATGAACTAGGGGTTTTGTTTCTAAAACGTGGATTAAAATAATTAATAGGCTGCTTGTGACTATATGGTGCAACTGAAACAGACTTATGTTTACTCTAACAAAACATTTTAACTGACTCTATACTAGACTCAATCTCTTCTTTCTCTACTTTGAAATCTACTTTATAACTTGAAGGATCTATCAAACAACCGGGTTTATCTGTTTCTTTGGCCAACAACCTTGCTAAAATTTTCCTTTTATCTGAAACTGGTCTTGAATTTTCAATGCCTCTAATGTTCAATTCATATTCTAACTCATTTTAAGTAAATGTACGATGCTATAAGTTTCTGCCATAATTAAATATCTGAATATCTCTAACGTAACTCAATTATAAAATTTTGAAGATGAAATCTCAAACAAACGAATGTCCTAACTATATAAAGAAGAACTCACTATAAACTGTAACAAACTTTAACAAAAATGAAACTAAAAGAAGACGTTACTAATATCAAAGCAAACCTCAGTCGGTGAATATAAGTGTGATGAAAATAACTACTAAATGTTCCAGCCTCTAAGTGAAATTATTCGAGCCTCTAACTGAATTTATTCGAGCCTCTAAATGAATTTCGAGCCTCTAAATGAATTTCCAGCCCCACGTTGCGAGCGCAAGTGTAAGTGTAATAAAAAACGGGGGTAATTAAAAACTTTTTGTAAGTTTATTACCCTTTATCTTCGTGACTATCAGCTATATACTAAAACTCTCTATTTTAATCTGATATCACTAGGTCGAGATTTTCTTCTTTATACTCCAAGCCCAGGGTAATGTCAGATGGAAAACGGCTTTAGACAAAGAAAACTCTTAGGGGTTAAACGGCTAGTAGAGTGTTAGCTCTGGGTAGATCATGAGCATGGGTCATGGGTGGATAATCGACCAAAAATATTTTTAATAGGCGCCACCGTATTTTTTAATACAAGTGCCAACAAAATTTAACTGTGTTTGTATAAGGGGAATGCGGAAACCTTATCTTAACACCACTATCATAGCCATAAAATTTGAATTTCACTCTTTATCACACACTTACCAAAACCTCAACCACCAGATGTCAAACAGTTGTCTCAGCTTTACCTGTGAACAAACAAAAACACCACATGGACACTATTTGTGTCTTCAAAAGCATATGCCAAAAATAGAATAAATGAATTTAAACATCTGTGAAATACTAAAGGGATTCATTTTCATTACTCTGTCTTTTACTTAAGGAGGATTTGCTCTAGTTTTCTCTTTCCTAATTTAAATGTTGTATAATAAAACTTCTTTCAAAGGAAACAAAATGAATTCTATTTATATGTAGAAATCTGATTAAATACATGTGACTGCAATATATATATTTACTATCTTGTCTTAAAAATTTTTATAAAAGAATTTTAGTGAAGTTTAACCTTCAAAATAAATATGTATTAATTGATCATTTCTATAAAATTTAGTTTAAGCAAACATGTAATAATTTATTAGATCATAACACATGAATTTATTTTACTTATAATCATTGAAGCGCTTCCTTGACCATTTACAACAAAGATTGATCATCAGAAAAATAGCGATCATAAAATGCAACTACTCAAATTTAACTGTAATCTACATAAAAATATACACGAATTTCAGCACCAATAAAAGCTTTTACATGACCTGACTGTTTTAAGCAAAATGTGAAAATTAAATCAAGACTGCATCTGGCGTCTAGATTAGGAAACAGAATCTATACTATTTTTTTTTATCTGACATAAGTTGTCATTTTAAATATCTTAAAACACATTGAATGCGTGTACAAATAACTGACAAACTAGATATTTATTCGGTGTGTTATTAACTTTAAAAAACTACTTTATATTTTTGTTACTCTAATAATCAACGTAGGAAATCTCATAATAATTTACTATACTTTCAAAGTTACGGAAAGTTTCAAACACTCACGTGTATCCAAATAAATTGCAGGTGCAAAATCATGACGTCAGCTGTTGTATTTTTCCAGCGTATTAATCATCTGTAAGTTTGAAGTACCAAGATTCTTTGTATAATAAATCATTTCTATACGGCGTATTAAATAGATAGAACGAAACCATAACTGCCTGCTTTAAATTACTGCGACGAAAATTTATTATAATTTAACATTGAAAATTGTTGTTGTAGATATGTCCATAAGATATTGCACTAAAGTGAAATATATTAGTTTAATTTATTGTATTAATCTATACCAACTGTCTTAAATGATGTATATTATCGTTCCATGTTCTCAACTCAAGTTCTTCTTCTTGACTCTATTAGACGCCTCGTGTTTTAGTCGGGCCATCTTGACTTTTATCTCTAGTCTACAAAAAGCGACTTCATTCTCGGACGTTTGAAACAAAAGTGCTGATAATTATCTGGACAACGCTTGGTAACAAGCCTCAGAATATATATCTTCTAGAATCTATGTGTTATTATGAACATTATACTTTAATTTTTATTGGCTGAATATTTACGAATTAAATGCTTTAAAATTTATCTGTTTTATTATTAATTTATTAGGATTGGTGTAACAAGAAAAAAATACGTTACACAGCCTCTTCCCAAGAGAAAAATTCGAGGTATGGAAGAATTTTTCTAAAAAAATTTTCGACTGAAACTTCAAAATTACTCTTATTAATTGTATAAACCTCTTACAACTCACAACAAAACAGCACAAACTTTAACTATAACTAACGATGAGTTTAAAAAAAAAACAGAATCATTCACTAATTGATATGGGGGAATATTAATGCATGGGATTGAGTGATTAGTAACTGCGCGTACTACACGCCTATAAAGGGACAAATTCGGGAAGTCATAATCAGTATATACGTCAATCAGTTAAGAATATTTAGGGGAATCTAACACTCAGTGGATGCATTTCATCTATAGTTACAAACGCAACAACCATATCAAAATAAAAAAATTTTACCTGAAACGAAAAATATTTTTCTATAAATTAGAACTGTAATAAACAAAATCGAATGTATAACAAAATTACTATTAAACAAAAATCTGTACAACGAATACTCTTCTCTAATTTACTATATCTGTCTTAAGGATTTATGTACATAACTTTCCAAGTGCTAATTACATTTAAACTAATCGATGAATTTAACAAGTACCAAAAGCTGTTATTTACGAAGTCCATTCACGAAACAAATCTCTAATACTCGAGAAACAGACAAAGTATTAACAATACTTATTCATCAACAAGATACCTTTGATCTTTGAGTAAGCACCTCACAACATTATCTGTACGACTACTATGCTACAGACTCAACTATATCTCTCAAAAATCCTACAACATCAGTGATTCATCACCAAAGAACTCCAAAACCACTAATAAATCATACTTTGAGCCTACTGGGAGACATCCACCAGCAACTCACAAAAAAAAAACTCTTCATGAACTCTCTTAGCTCATGTACACTCTCAATAAAAAATAAGCACATCAGGCCTAGTCTCAAACTACTAAATCAAAACTCAAACATTCCTTTAATGCTTAATACTCTATCTCACTCTAACTACATAACTATACTCAATACTTTACTAAACACTCTCTATAATCTCCATCATGTACCTCATAACTGAATACGCACCTCTTCACCGAATACATATTCATCTCTATATACTTGCAACATTTCTTAGCATATGCTGCACTCTCAAACACCTCAAAAAAAAACATATCATCATTCAAAATCCATAAACATATCCTTGTCGTCATAAAAAATTATCATTTAACACATCTTTGTCGTCATTTAACACATCTTTGTCGTCATTTAACACATGCAACATCTAAATCAACAAACATATTAAGCTCTATTACTACTAAAACAAAAATTACTTTAAACAAACCAAAAAAATTTCACTAACTTTAATCTTGTCCTACTTAAGAGTTTAAAACATGGACCAAAAAGAATTACTACTGACATCAACTATAATTAGAAGTACTTAAGGATCAGAAACATTTTTATCATCTTCATTTTCACATTCATCTGTCGCAGAATTTTCGATACTAAACATTTTCTTAGACTTAAATTTGAAGATACGGATAAATGAAAAAGGGGGAATTTGAATACGAAATTATTTTCTACTTTACTTCATGATAACTATTAATAAATGTTCTGGTACACGCTTACTCTACCCATAATCAAACTGTCGATATAAACTAAAGTGCTTCACAACGCATAAATTTGCTAGTATGACAAGCTCCTCTATGAGCCTCACCTAGACTTATAAACAAAATTGCTAGAATGACAAACTCTTCTCTGAGTCTCATCTAGACTGACAAACTAAATAAGCAAAACGAATCACATCATAACCGACTTCAAATAATCTCAAGTGACGATGCCAAAACTGCTAAAGCGACAAACTTACCACGACCCTCGCATAGACTGACATAACGCTGAGCGACCAACCCTTCCGGAGTTTCGTCTAGACTAACATAACGCTACACGATGAACCACAACAAGTCTCGCACAGATCTAACTTAACTCAACATACTACGTTGTAACGCGACCATAAAAATTGCTACTCAAAACCAATCAAACTAAACCAAAACGTGCTCATGCACAAAAGCAATCTTCAAACTATATTTCAACAGTAAAAACTAGTGTACCATTAATCGACCAACAAACATAACTAATAAGACTAAAAGATGAACCTACTATCGATGTAATACATCCAAAATCAAATAAACTCGTAATATCCATATCAAATAACTTTATCATTTTATCCCGAAACAGGAATTTCACTACTCAACTTCTGTTCCTCCACTCGTTGAGTTGGACACGACGGACAAGTGATACTAGTCACTCCTTTACGACCACAACCATAACAAAATAATCTCTTGAAAGATCTACAGACACTGAAAGTATGTCCATAACGTGAACAATTCCAACATACCAATTTATGCTTAATAAATGAGTTACCTACTCCACTCTTTTCTGTCATTGGGGTAGCAGAATTAAGAACTTGTACTGGGGAATGTGAAGACGTAGGGGTATAAACACGACTTGAAGCATTCTGAAATGAACTAGGGGGTTTTGTTTCTAAAACGTGGATTAAAATAATTAATAGGCTGCTTGTGACTATATGGTGCAACTGAAACAGACTTATGTTTACTCTAACAAAACATTTTTAACTGACTCTATACTAGACTCAATCTCTTCTTTCTCTACTTTGAAATCTACTTTATAACTTGAAGGATCTATCAAACAACCGGGTTTATCTGTTTCTTTGGCCAACAACCTTGCTAAAATTTTCCTTTTATCTGAAACTGGTCTTGAATTTTCAATGCCTCTAATGTTCAATTCATATTCTAACTCATTTTTAAGTAAATGTACGATGCTATAAGTTTCTGCCATAATTAAATATCTGAATATCTCTAACGTAACTCAATTATAAAATTTTTGAAGATGAAATCTCAAACAAACGAATGTCCTAACTATATAAAGAAGAACTCACTATAAACTGTAACAAACTTTAACAAAAATGAAACTAAAAGAAGACGTTACTAATATCAAAGCAAACCTCAGTCGGTGAATATAAGTGTGATGAAAATAACTACTAAATGTTCCAGCCTCTAAGTGAAATTATTCGAGCCTCTAACTGAATTTATTCGAGCCTCTAAATGAATTTCGAGCCTCTAAATGAATTTCCAGCCCCACGTTGCGAGCGCAAGTGTAAGTGTAATAAAAAACGGGGGTAATTAAAAACTTTTTGTAAGTTTATTACCCTTTATCTTCGTGACTATCAGCTATATACTAAAACTCTCTATTTTAATCTGATATCACTAGGTCGAGATTTTCTTCTTTATACTCCAAGCCCAGGGTAATGTCAGATGGAAAACGGCTTTAGACAAAGAAAACTCTTAGGGGTTAAACGGCTAGTAGAGTGTTAGCTCTGGGTAGATCATGAGCATGGGTCATGGGTGGATAATCGACCAAAAATATTTTTAATAGGCGCCACCGTATTTTTAATACAAGTGCCAACAAAATTTAACTGTGTTTGTATAAGGGAATGCGGAAACCTTATCTTAACACCACTATCATAGCCATAAAATTTGAATTTCACTCTTTATCACACACTTACCAAAACCTCAACCACCAGATGTCAAACAGTTGTCTCAGCTTTACCTGTGAACAAACAAAACACCACATGGACACTATTTGTGTCTTCAAAAGCATATGCCAAAAATAGAATAAATGAATTTAAACATCTGTGAAATACTAAAGGATTCATTTTCATTACTCTGTCTTTTTACTTAAGGAGGATTTGCTCTAGTTTTCTCTTTCCTAATTTAAATGTTGTATAATAAAACTTCTTTCAAAGGAAACAAAATGAATTCTATTTATATGTAGAAATCTGATTAAATACATGTGACTGCAATATATATATTTACTATCTTGTCTTAAAAATTTTATAAAAGAATTTTAGTGAAGTTTAACCTTCAAAATAAATATGTATTAATTGATCATTTCTATAAAATTTAGTTTAAGCAAACATGTAATAATTTATTAGATCATAACACATGAATTTATTTTTACTTATAATCATTGAAGCGCTTCCTTGACCATTTACAACAAAGATTGATCATCAGAAAAATAGCGATCATAAAATGCAACTACTCAAATTTAACTGTAATCTACATAAAAAATATACACGAATTTCAGCACCAATAAAAAGCTTTTACATGACCTGACTGTTTTTAAGCAAAATGTGAAAATTAAATCAAGACTGCATCTGGCGTCTAGATTAGGAAACAGAATCTATACTATTTTTTTTTTATCTGACATAAGTTGTCATTTTAAATATCTTAAAACACATTGAATGCGTGTACAAATAACTGACAAACTAGATATTTATTCGGTGTATTATTAACTTTAAAAAACTACTTTATATTTTTGTTACTCTAATAATCAACGTAGGAAATCTCATAATAATTTACTATACTTTCAAAGTTACGGAAAGTTTCGAACACTCACGTGTATCCAAATAAATTGCAGGTGCAAAATCATGACGTCAGCTGTTGTATTTTTCCAGCGTATTAATCATCTGTAAGTTTGAAGTACCAAGATTCTTTGTATAATAAATCATTTCTATACGGCGTATTAAATAGATAGAACGAAACCATAACTGCCTGCTTTAAATTACTGCGACGAAAATTTATTATAATTTAACATTGAAAATTGTTGTTGTAGATATGTCCATAAGATATTGCACTAAAGTGAAATATATTAGTTTAATTTATTGTATTAATCTATACCAACTGTCTTAAATGATGTATATTATCGTTCCATGTTCTCAACTCAAGTTCTTCTTCTTGACTCTATTAGACGCCTCGTGTTTTAGTCGGGCCATCTTGACTTTTATCTCTAGTCTACAAAAAGCGACTTCATTCTCGGACGTTTGAAACAAAAGTGCTGATAATTAACTGGACAACGCTTGGTAACAAGCCTCAGAATATATATCTTCTAGAATCTATGTGTTATTATGAACATTATACTTTAATTTTTATTGGCTGAATATTTACGAATTAAATGCTTTAAAATTTATCTGTTTTATTATTAATTTATTAGGCTTGGTGTAACAAGAAAAAAAATACGTTACAGTACATTATTAGTTATGTATTTACAATACGTTTATTATACAGTGTGTATTTATATGTGCGAACTTGCGGTTTCGCTTAGCAAAAAGTAAGCTTGTATTATACAGGGTGTAACCAAGAATTTTCGGAAATCTCTATTTTTCCAGATTTTTTCATATATTAGTAGCACTTATTTGTAGAATTTGCGTTTCAATGACCTCTCGTGGCCCCATTACTACGTCAATATATATATATATATATATATATATATATATATATATTGTTATATATTGCCGGCGGTCGTACGCTTAATGAAAGTGCTGTGATAAATGCTTTAAATTACCCGTCGTTAATTAATAAAACCACTGTAGTCATACATCAGATTGAAATAATATCAAATACCCTGTTACAAACAATCCTTTAAATACAAATTATTACATCCACAACAACTTTCTCTTACAAACAATACCTTAGATATGACATCGATAAAAATAACTTTCTCTTAACATATATCTTATATAATAAAATAGACTACATAATTTCTCTTTAGAACTAAATTACTCACTTATTCTACATAAATCTTAATCTTGTGATCATAATTCACAATCAATTTCATAATTAAATCTTTCTTAATATGTATAAAATTTATCTCAACAATTCATGTAATTTAAGATTCTCGCCTTTAAACCACTTTTAAATTATCTAAATTCAGCTAGGTTTAGTTATAAGCTTGTATAACGGCGAAAACCTGAATCATAGGTTAATCAACCCTTTAGAATTAAATTATATTGACTTATATAAACAACTCTTTCTCTTAAATTCAAAGATCTGCACATAGAAAAATTTCATTATATAACTTAACTAATTCATCGGTAGGTTTGAGTCCTATTAGAAATTTAAGCAAGATATATTTATTTTACCGTTAGAGAACTGCCTGTTATTGGCTTTCTCCAGAACGTAATTTTCAATACATGTTCCCAAAATCGTTTAAATCGCTTTAAAAGGTAAGCATAGCCATGCAAATTAACATAACATATAACAAACCATTCCAATAATATATGCCTTATTTCAATTATAAAAACTTTATCTTGCGGGAGTTTTAATTATTTTTAATTATATATTTTCCATATTGAAATAATTGTAAGTCCGTCCTATGTAATCTACTCACGTCTGAGTATTAATAAACACCTAAACGTATGCGATTCGAGTAACACTTTTCTTAAAACTGTATTTAAATAACTTTCACTGCCAAATACTGTACATGTTAAGTATCACTTTACAATACGAACGTTTGTAACTGATAAGAATATTATAATATGGGAAATTTAGATTTAGAAAAAGTTCTCACGTTCATTATTCGTAAAGCGGGTTGTTTACATCAAATTTTGAGGTCAAAGTTTGAAGCATTTTGACCATTAATAATTATCTGTGAAGTGCTTTTGGCCAAACACACTTTCAAGCGTGGTAATAAGAGATGGGCAAATAACCAGCTGTTAGTTAAAGAAGATTGTGTACCTTTTAACAAAGATTAGGTTAAAAATATTTTAATACTTAAGTAACCCGTAGGAATTATTTTATATTTGAATTCCACAGGATAGTTCGCTGAGCTAGCCAGACAACGCAAAGTAAAGAAAAGGAACGTAAAATTATAATTTAATATTTTCTAATGCATTCCTGACAAATATAATTTCCTGTACCTAAGTCAAAGCATTAATTTGCGCAAACCCCATGTCAGAGACGTAACACAGCAATATTAGCTGCGTTCCAACGTACGACCTCAACACAGCAATATATATATATATACACAATCCATATACAAAGGTCATTCAAGAAATTTAAAATTTACCATCTATTTGCCATTAAATACCGTTCCAGTTTCATATATACTTTCGTCATAATTGATTTTAATTCTTGATTCCGTTTTTAATACATTCCTCAGAATGGCAATCAACTTTCAAAATCGTCAATAAAAGTCTCCAGTTTACTACAATACTTCACTACTATACATCACTTGATATTAGACTATCATAGTTCCCTTTAAAATGAGTGTTGAATAACTGACCTCTGTATCTGATTTCTATTGAGTTTTATAGGATCGAGTTCTGCAACGTCACACGTCCATAAGCTTCGAGTCAACTCTGACTGATATACCTACATTTTGATTCGCTAAAAATATTTAGAATCTTCCTGTTTATTCGTTAACCTTTTTCAATTGGTTGAATTTGAAGGCATGATGCAATATTCACAAAAGTGTGGAGTTTGAATAGCTCCGAACTATCCTTAATTAATACGATTTACCTCTGTTCGTTATCTTTACCAGTTTATCGTTGGATTTATGACTGTCATTCGGCTTTTGTTCCACTTTCTCAATCGACAATCCTAGAGGTTCAATAAACACGCTCTTATGCTTATTATGAAGAAGAAAACACAATTGAATATCAGATACGTGCTTTGTCAAAATACATCATTGTACGCTTAGATAAATTGGACTTTTTAACTTTTTGAAAATACGATCACAATAATTATGTATCTATTCTTAATCGAGTACATTGATAGCAAAGTTTATGGATAAAAAAGCTCTTTTAAAAACGTCTTTCTATTAGTGGAATATCATTATTCTTATCTAAAAACAGGATTAAGTTACGTATAAGAATGAAACTTCTTCAATAATGCATCTACAATTTATTCTACTGAGTGTTTTAATAAGTACGAGATTTTTCTTAATTTTGTACAAGTCAAGGGCGTTGCATGTTTACGGAATGCTACTATATGACCACTCAATGACATCTACTTAGACACACACACACATACACATACACACGCAACACACATGGTTTTTCTTCCCACGTTTGTAAGGTTTGTTTGGCCAAAAAATCCTTGATAGATGATCTATTGTTTTGAACTCTGACCACGAACTTTTCTGGTAAAGATCCTTACAAAAAAATATTTTATGATTAAGACTTATTCTATCTTAAACTAAAATGACATAGACAAATATCAGTTACAAACAATACTTTAAAAGTAATACTTGCAAAAATCCACAAAGAGCTTCTCTAATTCGCAATCTTCCGCTTCCATTCTTAAATTGACGTCAAATAACAGTTTACAAAATTATGCATATTATGTAAATCTTCATTTAGAAATCACT
This sequence comes from Platerodrilus igneus, assembly GCA_036346225.1. Lineage (NCBI taxonomy): Eukaryota > Metazoa > Arthropoda > Insecta > Coleoptera > Lycidae > Platerodrilus > Platerodrilus igneus. The sequence continues at coordinate 330,494 of JARFIW010001242.1, forward strand.
GTGCATCCTCGGTTTAATTATTCAATGAAAGTTTAAATAGCTTTTTATATCGAAACATTTCCCTTCTTCATTTTATATTACAATATCAAATTATTGCATTTACCAATTTCCATATTTACGCAGGTTACGTTTATATACAATTTATCTAGTACACCGCAATGATGTAAAATATCTGAGAAAAATTCATTAGCGTCCACTCGCGTGATTGATTTATAATACTTACGTGCGCTGCCCCGTTTACTCTAACACCTAAGATTATTGTGGCGTCGCATCGTTCGTACAGTGATTGCGAAAACTATTAAATAATTCTTATCTATCTGTATAGGTTTTTAATGTTTCTTAGAATAAACGTTTTGTTTATTTAGGTGTCTATGACATATTTTTTATTAACTGACGTATCCTTCTGGAAATTCGTCTTTAATCTCGTATATAAATCCGGAACTTGATTAGTAGGTGTCACTCGCGTTTGATTCTCTTTAAAGCCAAGTAACATATAGGATTTAAGATTTAAAAATTTGCGGTTCGTCCTTTGTCATGTAACATTTAAAACAGAATTGTTTGCTGTAAATTAGTTTACGATAAACTTGAGTAGTTTCAAACATAGAAGTTATTAAATGCAATGATTTGATAAAGCATTATTTGTTTTGTAAAATACAATAATGATTGAACATTCTTAGAAACAAAAACTTTTCTGAAGTTAATTGATTAAAAATAGAAGTGACATTTTTGCAAACGAATAAACTGATGGAGATTTAAGATAAAAATGGGAAGATTTTAGTACCGTTAATTACGTTGGAAATAAGCTTATAATAAGCGCTATATGACTATAAAAATTGCAAGTACAGATTTTAAATTTCTTTGTTTGTAACTGATAAGAATATTATAATATGAGTAATTTAGATTTAGAATAAGTTCTCACGTTCATTATTTGTAAAGCGAAAAGTTTACACCAAATTTTGAGGTCGAGGTTTGAAGCATTTTGTCCTTTAATAATTATCTGTGAATAGCTTTTAGTCAAATACACTTTCAAGCGTGGTAATAGGAGATGGGCAAGTAACCAGCTATTAAATAAAGAAGATTGTGTACCCTTTAACAAATATTAGGTAAGAAATATTTTAATAATTAAGTAACTCGTAGGAATTATTTTGTGTTTGAACTAAGCTGTAAACTGTTCTATATTCTTTTGTATGAATGAAAAATGGTTTTGAATGTATAAATGTTTAATGAAGTTGCTGTGTTTTATTTCATTTTGTGAATTCCACAGTATAGTTCGCTGAGCTTATCAAACAAAGCAAAGTAAAAAAAAGGAAAGTAAAATAATAATTTAATATTTTCTAGTGCATTCCTCAGAAATATAATTCGCCGTACCTAACTCAAAGCATTAATTTGCGCAAACCCCTTGTCAGAGGTGTAACACAGCAATATTAGCTGCATTCTAACGTACGACCGCAACACAGAGAGAGAAATATGAAAAAAGAATAAACAGTAAAATGATGCAAAGTTTGTAAAATCATAGCAGAAAACTGAGAGTCCTTTAAGCAATTAGTATTAGAGAAAGCGCGCATTATATTAGGAACTAAAGAGTGTGTAGCTAAGAAAAACTTGATAACGCATGAATTTTATGTTTAATAGAAGAAAGAGCGAAATATAGAGCTGTAATAAAAGGAGGTAGGCAAAAGTATAGTAAACTAAGCAATAAGAAAAAAATATTGCTTAGGTTGGCTAAAAAGCAATGGGTACAGGATAAGAATAATTATGAGAAAATGAAATCACTGCTGAATACTAGCAAATCCAACTTTGTAAGTGATCGAATACTAGAAATGTGTCAATAAAGGCATAGGGAATACAAAATAAAAAATATAGCAGATAGATAAAAAAATATATTACAAGTTACTTATTTTGCTGAACAGAATTAAATTAACATGTAAGATTTAAAGGAAGAAAATCGGGAAGCATAATGAAAAATATTAAGAACGAATTTTCGATATGCATTAAAACAGTTAAGGAAAGCTATAGTAATAGATCAATTATCTACAGACTTAATTAGATATAAATGTTAATACCGTATAAAACATTTGATGTAGGTTATAGCGTTATTGAAAAATTGATTTAAATGCTACAAGAATTAAATAAAAAACACAAAACAGCAGTACACCCAAAGAATCAAATAGATAACCAATCATAACCTCAAGAAATACATATTTTAACCCATACTATTCTAGCACACATTAACGCTTTAACTAAAAGATGAACAATAATTATCAAAAATCTTAATATTAAAATAGTATTAAAAAACATGAGCTGATCAAAAGACTTTATACTAAACCCAAAGATAAACACTTTATAAGTAGTAATCGAATATACTATTATTCTTGCTTAGATGCTATTTTAAACTAAGGAGCATGTTTTGTTAATTGATTCGGTATAAATACAAAACTAAGTGTATAGAATATAAGAAATGAAAACAGAAATAATCACTTACTCTCAGTTACTCCGGGTTGAAGCTGAAAATAAAGCAATATTAAGGAAGGTAAAGTAGGAAGAATTGCTTGTGCAAGTCACTTTACACAGAAATAATCACTTACTCTCAGTTACTCCGGGTTGAAGCTGAAAATAAAGCAATATTAAGGAAAGTAAAGTAGGAAGAATTGCTTGTGCAAGTCACTTTACACAGACGTAACCTGAGTATGATTTTACTGATTATAAGCGATAAACTCTAACAACTTTTCTATTAGAGTTGAATTAGTACGGACACAAAAGGCAGTCGTTGTCATTCTAGTAGTCGGTTAACAACGTGAAGCGGATAATCGCAAATTAATATGAAACAATTAAAAGGCGCGAACATATCGCCCACCTAAAATTAACAAAAATTTTAAGCTAAATAACTATATAATATTAGGACTGCACCTTCCGGCCGGAAATAAAGATACCTGGTACGGGAACGGACAATGAAGCTGTAACACGAAAGGTAACACGAACAAAAACAAACCTATAAAGAACTAAATTAAATATTAGAAAGGATTCGAAACGCGGAAACTTTAAATTAAATAAATACTACTTAATTTTAGAATTATTAAGAAGAATGAATATACAAAAATTGAAGAAAATTTACTCTTCCTTTGGAAGAAAAAGTAAGTTTAGTTATTGGGCGCGTGAGCAAGCCATCCGTTGTTTTTACGTAGGCCACTCGGGTAACACCTTTGGAACCAAGGAATAACTCCATTACGCGACCAATGGGTAAAGTCAATGGTGAGGTTTCCAATCTCTCAACATATACTAAGTTCCCCACTTTAGGATCGCCAACACAACGGAGCCATTTACTCCGTTGTACCAAAGTGTTCAAATATTCTTTAAACCATCGTCATCAAAACAATTGATTCACCTGACAAAGATGCTCCAACGAGATTTGAACTTCTGGTCTGTAGAATAGGGAAATTCGGGGAGGCTAAGAATTGGACCACCTTTGAGAAAGTGCACGGTATGAGATAGTCAGTGCCGTCGTTAGGATCGGAGGATGGCAAACAAAGAGGACGGCTATTTAAAACTGCCCCAATGCACGCGAAAACAGTTGAAAATTTCTTGAAATTCTGAGATTGATTAAAGCCTTGGCGAACTTTACGCTAGCTTCCCAAATTCCGTCAAAATTTTGGGCGTAACGACTATTGAATAACCACCAGTGGAAAAATTTTCTTATTGATTTTGCATTAGAAAGTCACTAATTTTCTTAAGAGCGCAAGAAGCACCTTTAAAATTTCTTCCGCAGTCCTAATACATGTACTCAAATGAACCACACCTGGAAGTTAATCTAGTAAATGAATTCAAAACAGCTTCGGTCGATAATTCAGAAAATAGTTCTAAATGTACGGCCTTGGTGCATAAACGGAAAAATATACACAAATAAGCTTTTTAAATCGAGACATTTCTGCGCTTCGAATCTATAATCAGAAACGGATCTGCGAAATTAACACCCACGTTAGTAAAGGCTCTAGTAATTTGGACATGTGGCGCAGACAAATCAGCCATAACTGGCTGCTGAGGTTTAGAACCAAACCGAAAACAGGGCAAACACTTAGGAATTCATTGCCGAACTAAGGATCGTAATCTGACGATCCAAAGCTTGCGTTAATCAAAGCTTGAGTTGTTGATGGATCAAAATGCAGCAATAGAGGATGCTTAAAATAGTAAGACATCCAGGCGTTACGAAGACGTCCGCCCACCTTGAGCAACTCTCCAGAATCTAAGAAAAGCGAAAGCTTTCGTATAAGAACGAAGTTTAGCCTTTTCCATTTGATTAATTTCAAAATCATAGTGCAGCCTTTGTGTTAGCTTCACCAGGGTTAACCAAGAATTTTTAAATTCATTCGAAGTAATAACGCCAGCTAACTTTTGACCTAAGTAACGACAATTGTATATGCATCTATTAATGTACACCATCGTATATTGTAACGAAATTAAAGATAACGACCTCTTTTCTCCGGTGTAGCAGACATTAGAATTTTGGGTTGAGATTTTAGTTCGGGAACCGGGTTTAAAGGCACGAAAAGTTCGCAAAACCGTTCCAATGTAAGATTTGGGATAACAGTACTCCCATACCACCATAAATAATTACCTATGGGTTGACACGGGACCAGATCATGAGAGACCAGGAGACCAGATCTGCAGAATTTATTTTGCCAAAAATATGGTTTCATTGCGATTAGTTAAGAAGAACTCCTTAGCCATGTAAAAACCACTTGAGAATCAGTGAACAATTTGACTCCATGAATAGAATATACGCGATAGTTAGCCGTGATAGAAAATATTAAGTAAGTTAACAAATGGGCACCTAAAAGCTCCATCCGCGGAATGGCAACAGATTTTAATGGGGCACTTTTACTTTTGGCTTGTAAGAGATTGCAAGAGACAGAATTACTCGCTACTGCATAAAGATGGATACGGGCTAAATATCTCCTCTCACTAACATCACAAAATCGAAAAGATAACAACTACCATATGGAAGTGACAACTTGCTAAAAAAATTTATTTGGAATAAATTGGGAATTTGAACGCAGAATTGTTCCCATTCGGCGCACCAAAGGGGTTCAGGAGTAACATCCCATTAAAGTTTTTGTATCCAGAATTGTTGCAAAAAATATTTAACAGGGAAATTGACAGAAGCTAACTCCTCCAAGGGATCAAAAACACGAACCACATAAGGAAACATAGTTCTTTTAGTAAAAGGCGCTTGAAAGAGAACCACATAAAAAGCGAAAGTATGAGACGTAGGATCTCTTAATCCTGTTTACCTAATCGGAAAAGGTCATCTCAGATGAGATAAGTTTCCTGGAAATCCTTAAGCATATCGATACAGTTGCTTAACCATTTCCGAAGTTTTGGAAGGAAATTATATAAAACTTCAAGTTTTATTTTGCGATTTAAAAGAAGGTAATTATCTATACAAGTGAAAGTCAAGAAGTTTCTGAAATTGCAATTAAAGCAACTTCTGAAACCGAAACGAGTGAAATAGATAAACAACTCAAGACGGAAATGTTGGAAAATATAGAAGAATTGAGTATTATCGCAAGTATGATATTTTTTTATTTGATAATATTCAAATTTATTTCCTATTTTATTAAGAAGATATTTTTCTTGAATACAAAAGATTGTGACTAAAGATTCAAAAGTGCTATTTTTCGACGTTAACTTTTTGTTAAATCATATGTCATAGGAGGATAAAAGTGATGCTTCTGTTCATCAAAACTGGATGTAAAAATACTAAGGCATCAAAGACGCTGAAGGAATTATTTAAAAATTTCCTTTTTCATATTACAATCGCTACTAGTGTAAGTCAAGAAGCTTTTAACATCAATGTTAAACAACTTTAGGTTACGAAATGTGTGAAGTCAACACACAACTCAAAGCAGGAACTTCCAAAAATATGGAAGAAGTGAGTATTATCACCGATTATATATTATTTATTTTACAAGATCCAATTTGACTTCTATTTCGATGAGCAGATATACTTTATCAATATAGAATAATGTGACTAAAGGTATGATGGTGCTTTTTTTCTAGGTTAATTCTTTCTTAAATCAAATGTCGGGAAAAGAAAAAGTAAAAATTCTATTCATCAAAGCCAAATGAAAAAATTCAAATTCAATAAATATTCTCTACTTTGCCTTTACTGTAAACATAATTAAAATACTGATAAATTAAATAAACTAGATGATAACAGTGGAAATAATGACTGGTAACATGTAGGATAGCATTTACAAGGCCATGCGTTAAATAAATTGCATTTTGAAAATTTAAAGGGAACGTTGAAATTTAATAATCGTTTAAAAAGTAATAGAATCATTGATTCTTTATCAAAAAGTTTGCTAAAAGTTAGAAATCAGATATTGACGTTCAGCTATAAAGCGCATAATTAGTGCATTGCAATTTTTAATCGGTCAAAACCAGATTTAGAGAAAATAACAATAATTTTTTGATAAAATAATGGAAACGAAAAAATGTATTGAAGTAATTTTAAATTTGACCGAATTATCGCAAAGAACACAAATCGGATTCAAATGAACATACAGAAAATGTCCGAGTTCTTTGCTGAAAAATACAAAACGAAACTATCTATTTAGGTAAGGGAACCTGGGAACTTAAATTTTAAATAATTCTGAAACACCAAAAAAGAAATTCAATACTATTAAACTGCACCCCGCATGTTTGTCCACCAAGAGCACATTTCTGCATGCATTAAATTTCTAAACTTTGAAAAAGAACAAATTCAATATCTATAAACACTTTTTAACATTTTGCCCAATAAGGGGTAGTCTCGTAAATTTTTGTTAGACACTTTTAAGAATAATTTAAATTTTACGACCTATGCGGTTAGGGCTTTAACAACGGTCTGAATATAAAATGAAAGCATAACGAGCTATAAAAGAATATTCTTGAATTAACTTTAAGAGCGTCTTGTTCTATATTGCAACCACAGCTTGAATCTTGTAAATGATGTAGAATCTAAAATTTCCAACATAAGTTTCCTTTCTGTAGTACAAGAATGGTTTTATTTTTTTCGTGTTCACTAACAGATGGATTATGTTGGTCCGTTAGAATGAATGCATTAACTTCACTGTGGTATCAGCTTTTGGCGAAACCGATGATGCTTTGCTTGGAATTTCAGAATCGTATAATAGTTTTGAAAACATTGTTGAACGTATAGATAGTCCAGTGCAAATAATTTTGAATTTGCCAAAATTTTTACTAAGCTACGATTTAAAAATAGTTAGCAGAAGTACTCCTCATTAACATACCAAAAGTCCCCATTCATTCGGTTGTTGCGAGTTGCAAATCCCCCATATTAAGATGCATATAAAATAAATGTAATTATTATATCTTAGTAATAGTATGTTACATTGTATTAAATGAAGGTTATATAATTAAAGTTTAACAGAGTTCATATCAGAAATAAGAAAGGAAACGACTACTTTGTATTCCAGACGTAACCTGATACTTCAGGTACAAAAACAATGAACTGCAATAAAGCAGACTTAATTAAATTTACTTAGAATAAGACATTGTATAATTATCGAGAAACTGCAGACAGCAAGATTTGCATTTTCCCACAAGAAGAAATGAGACCAGAGGCTTCATGACTACTGTGAGGAGCCCTTGATTGCCGCTCAGTCTTCAAACTTCATAACTTTAACATTATTGGTGGTCCAAGCTACTCATTGTAATTTTTAATTACTGATTTGTTAAAATAGTAACTTGGAATACTTTTGTCAACTTCAATTTAATCTCGTTTAATGAACATAAACACTCAAGTTGTAAAAGAAAGTAAATCAATTTTTGTAATTACACAATTAAAAATAAATTTGATAGAAGCGTTACTGGAAAAAAACTTTTTAAAAAGGAGCCCCAACGACCCAATCTTGCTTTCCATCTTAAATTTCAACATTTTTCGGAAAGAAACGTTAGTAAATCGAAAACGGTACATTTTTGGATAAAAAATAAAGAGGTAAAATTTGAAGAAATTAAAAATTTAGCAAAAGCATACAAATTAATTTAGTACCATAACATGGTTACATTTTAGGAACTTTAAATTTTTGTAAATTTAGCAAACTCGAGACAATACTAAGTTAGTGCAATCTAATAATACACAAATAAAATGAACATATAATCTTTTTAGTTATAAATGCTGGCCAAAAGTTAACTCTTTGAATTATGTATACAGGCAAACGTTTAGAATGAACTATTTTAAATTCAGTTGATTTCTTAAGTCAAGTACGTAAGTTGTAAAATCATGTATAAGAAATTCAACACAAAACAATATTCAAAAGATGTAAATACTTTTCATAGATTTGCTACGTACACTGACGTAGCCGGACGAAACGTAAGTACCAGGCTAGCTATCAAACGCGCAGAGTGGGGGGATTTACCTAAATGCCACAAAAAAATAAAAATAAAGCACAAAGAAAATTAAAACACATCGTCCACGATTATCAATTAACAACTACAAATAAATAAAGGATTCTGTACAAACAAGCAAAAAGCAAATAAATTAAGCGTTACTATTATACAGCCAACAATTATATTCTACGGACAAATTAGAAATTTAGCTACGAAGTGCGCAGCATCTCGTATTTGCACAAAATAAAATAATCAGTAACGAATAAAAATTGTGAGAGCTTTTGTTAAGTGTTTTTAAATTTTTACCTAATAATTTTTGTAAAGGAACTAAGTAATAAAGCGAATAAGCATGTGCGTTCTTTTGTCACGCATCTTTAAAAAATTGTACATCGCACCTGCAGAGGGATAATATCGGATCGCAGCAACAAATAATAGTTTTACAATGTGACGTTTATTGTCACGTAACTACAACAACCGTTGATACGAAATATGCCATTGCAGCACACAAAAGAAAACAAGTTGCATACCTGTAGGTATCCGATACTTAACTTGCAAGCCGTTGGGATTGGGTCAGCATAGAAACGCCATGGTCGCCAGCATACATTTACTCTGCTACTATAATTGCAGCAGCGGTCTAACGAAAGAAGTTGTTTTACATAACGAAAGAAGTTGTTTTACATAACGAAAGAACCCATTTGGCCTCCAGCTAAAAAAAAAGCTAAAAAGAGTAGCTGATTAGAATGGTTACGCGCGGGGATAACACACCGAATACACTCAGGACACCTTCTAGTTGTTAAACAGAAAGACGTGCATCGCTTTTTGAAATACAGTGACGAATAAAATGTAGAAAACCCTTTGACGCACACGCTGCAGAATCAAACTCCACAATGGTTCAAACAACACGAAATTGAACTGCCAATTCCTAGCTTAACGAAGCGCGTTAAAACTGGAAACCCGAGTTTATATACGATCGTGCGCGATCTTATCTCAGCAAGTCGTTACCTGGGAACAATAGAGAAAACCATTACACGGCGATCGTAAGATATACCAAGATAGCGGGTACCTAAAAACAGGATATAACTATTTACTAGTAGCAAAACCTTGTCGTTTCGAAATAAATGAGTTTTAAATAAAAATTTGTAAAAAGCGTATTTATTATTGTAAACAGGATGTTATTGAAGAATTTAGGAGATGACGGGATACCTAACACAAGACCTAGACTACTTAATTTATAGAATAAATTTTTGTTTTAAAAGCAAAAAGAGGTTTGAGTTGGGGAGCTTATTCGGGAACGTGTTTATTATAAATTAGGTTGAAGGATTTAACAGATTTGTGGTAAAACGGGCTTATAAAGTAACAAGTAAACTATATAGGGCGTTGTTGAAGAATTTAAGAATTGAAACGGAACTTATTCGAACGAGTAATGAATTAACAAGGGAATAATTTTAAAAACAAAATTGAAACGTAACAGATTCCATTAAAAGATATTTTTTCAACACTATAGGTCATCTTTTGTTAAACTGTTTTATAAAACGTAAATTCGGACTCATAAAATGGACAAAATACAAATCACATTTTAGTAAACATGTAAGTATTTATAAAATGTGGTTGTAAACTACTGTTAATATTTATATTTTAAATATGTTGAACCTTCAGAGAACTATCTATCAATTGTTTCGAATATTTGTTAGATGTGAAAGTTCAACTTCCAAACGGCTATAAAAACCAGACATCTAACGACGTTTAAACTGCTTTACGATTTGGTTGTAAATTTTGATGCTTCTTCTGATTTGAACTACTAATTTGTATAATCTATAGTTACGCTATGAATTTTAATACTTTGAATTTTACGCATAAATATTAAGTACTTTAAGGTTACGCTGTAATAAAATGTGTTAATTAAAGTGTATGTAAATTTGCTCTTACCAGCGATTGTTAAAAAGGACGAAAAGAGAGTAAAACACGCTGTCGCTACCAAGTTTGCAGGTTGATACGTAAATCACATTTCGCCTTCAACATTCTGAGCTCTTCCTAACGCGCTTATTTTGTGACTGATGGAACATACACCAGAGCGTCTGGGAACAATCAACAACGTGAATTTTAAACAAAAGGTAACAAATTGTCGTTTTGATTATTCAACCCACATGTCATACGTATTGTTAAATATAAATCAATAAATGGTTTTAATTGCATGCTAATAAATGACGAAGTGACTACAATTATTGTGAAAATGAAAGCGTCCGTATTATGAAAATGCTTCAGTAGCTTACATTAATCTGTCAATGTCATTAAATATACAATAATTTTAAAATTAATATATACAAAATCTGCAGTATTATTTTGACAAAAAGACTTCAGTGTGTAAACATGCGTTACAGAACACAAATAAAAAGTTAAAGCAGAAGCAACTTGCGCTCTGTAGTTTATATGCATCAATACCTAAATCTCATCAACAAGAATCGAGAGGAATACCTATAGATTATACGTTTATGTCTATATTAGTGTACAAATAACAGCTTAGTATAAAGGTAACCCAATTAGGAGTAATTACTCCGCTTTGCAGCGCCCTTCGTAGCGCTGCATCCTTTGACGAGCACAAGCTTGACGACGATCAATAAAACTATATTTATATATCCAGAAAAATTATTAAAGTTATCTTAAAGGAATGTTGAATACACTGTTATTACAAGATTATTTATTAAACCACATGTTATAGCAAATAAAACCAAATATTCCGCAAGTTGTATTTTCTAATTGGTTAAGGGCACCTAGACGCCTCAAAGGGTTCGGCGCCGACGACAATTTCAGATTTACTCATGTGGACAGCGCGGGTATGAGGAGAGTTAACAGGTTAGTTCAACTTTTGATAAAAATCTAATTCGTCCTGTGATATATATACGTATAAAAACATTTTTCTTGTTCAATTAATATTTTGTGGTAATTTTAACAAGGCGTCGCCGTGGATCGATGTAGTAAGAGTAAGACTACGGACCCCAAGGTCCCGGGTTCAAATCCCGACACGGCCGACTGCTTGAAAAATGGCAGGTGAGCAATTTTCACAAAAATTACGCCCTCGTTCGGATGAGAGGTTAAATGGAGGTCCCGTGTGTGTGTGTTGTTACGCACGTTAAAGATCCCTACCTTGCTTGGAACGGCAAGGGATCGGCAAAATTCTAAATTTCCAGGCAACAAAAAACTCGCCTCCTGGCCAATGTAGTACCTACGGGTAGAGCATTGGAAATGTAAATAAACGGTAATTTTAACAGGCGGCTCCGTGACATATTGGTATGTGTGTGACTACTACGCCCAAGGTTCCGGGTTCGAATCCCGACACGGTCCGCTTGAAAAATGTTAGGCGAACATTTTTCACAAAAATACACCCTCGTTCGGATGAGAAGTAAAATGGAAGTCTCGTGTGAGGGTGTTGTCGCGCACGTTAAAGATCCCTACCTTGCTTGGAACAGCAAGGGTTCGGCAAAATTCAAAATTTTCCAGGTAAAAAACTCGCCTTTTGGCCAATATAGTAGCTTCGGGTGGAGCATTGAAAAATCACATGTAAGGTAATTTTATCACGGGTTCAAATCCCGACAGGGTCCGCTTGAAAATGTTAGGCGAGCATTTATCACAAAAATACAACCTCGTTTGGATGAGAGGTAAAATAGAGGTCCCGTGTGTGAGTGTTGTCACGCACGATAAAGATCCCTACCTTACTTGAACAGCAAGAGTTCGGCAAAATTCCAAATTTTTTAGGTAAAAACAATTCGCTTCCTGGCCAATGTAGTACCTTCGGGTGGAGCATTGGAAAATCACATGTAAGGTAATTTTAACAAGGCGGCTCCGTGGCGTAGTGGTTTGTATGTGACTACTACGCCCAAGATCACGGGTTCGAATTTCGACACGGTCCGCCTGAAAAATGTTAGGCGAGCATTTTTTACAAAAATACACCTTTGTTCTGATGAGAGGTAAAATGGAGGTCTCGTGTGTGGGTGTTGTCACGCACGTTAAAGATCCCTACCTTGCTCGTTTGGAACAGCAAGGGTTCGGCAAAATTCCAAATTTTCCAGGTAAAAAAAACTCGCTTCCTGGCCAATGCAGTAGCTTCGGGTGGAGCATTGGAAAATCACATGTAAGGTAATTTTAACACGGGTTCAATTTCCGACAGGGTCCGCTTGAAAAATGTTAGGGGAGCATTTTTTACAAAAATACAACCTCGTTTAGATGAGAGGTAAAATGAAGGTCCCGTGTGTAAGTGTTGTCACGCACGTTAAAGATCCCTACCTTGCTTGAACAGCAAGGGTTCGGTAAAATTCCAAATTTTTCAGGTAAAAAGAACTCGCTTCCTGGTCAATGTAGTACATTCGGGTGAAGCATTGGAAAATCACATGTAAGGTAATTTTAACAAGGCGGCTCCGTAGCGTAGTGGTTTGTGTGTGACTACTACGCCCAAGGTCCCGGGTTCGAATCCCGACACGATCCGCTTGAAAAATGTTAGGCGAGCATTTTTCACAAAAATACACCCTCGTTCGGATGAGAGGTAAAATGGAGGTCTCGTGTGCGGGTGCTGCCACGCACGTTTAGGATCCCTACCTTGCTTGGAACAGCAAGGGTTCGGCAAAATTCCAAATTTTTCAGGTAAAAAGAACCCGCTTCCTGGTCAATGTAGTACATTCGGGTGAAGCATTGGAAAATCACATGTAAGGTAATTTTAACACGGGTTTCAAATCCCGACAGGGTCCGCTTGAAAAATGTTAGGAGAGCATTTTTTATAAAAATACAACTTCGTTTATATGAGAGGTAAAATAGAGGTCCCGTGTGTGAGTGTTGTCACGCACGTTAAACATTCCTACCTTGCTTGAACAGCAAGGGTTCGGCAAAATTCCAAATTTTTCAGGTAAAAAGAACTCGCCTCCTGGTCAATGTAGTACCTTTGGGTGGAGCATTGGAAAATCAAATGTAAGATAATTTTAACAAGGCGGCTCCGCGGCGTAGTGGTTTGTGTGTGACTATTACGCCCAAGGTTCCGGGTTCGAATCCCGACACGGTCCACTTGAAAAATGTTAGACAAGCACTTTTCACAAAAATACACCCTCGTTCGGATGAGAGGTAAAATGGAGGTCTCGTGTGTGGGTGCTGTCACGCACGTTTAGGATCCCTATCTTGCTTGGAACAGCAAGGGTTCGGCAAAATTCCAAATTTTCCAAGTAAAAAAACTCGCTTCCTGGCCAGTGTAGTAGATTCGGTGGAGCATTGGAAAATCACATGTAAGGTAATTTTAACACGGGTTCAAATCCCGACAGGGTCCGCTTGAAAAATGTTAGGCGAGCATCTTTTACACAAATACAACCTCCTTTAGATGAGAGCTAAATGGAGGTCCCGTGTGTGAGTGTTGTCACGCACGTTAAAGATCCCTACCTTGCTTGAACAGCAAAATTCCAAATTTTTCAGGTAAAAAGAACTCGCTTCCTGGTCAATGTAGTACCTTTGAGTGAAGCATCGGAAAATCACATGTAAGGTAATTTTAACAAGGCGGCTCCGTGGCGTAGTGGTTTGTATGTGACTACTACGCCCAAGGTTCCGGGTTCGAATCCCGACACGGTCCGCTTGAAAAATGTTAGGCGAACATTTTTTACAAAAATACAACCTCGTTTATATGAGAGGTAAAATGGAGGTCCCGTGTGTGAGTGTTGCCACGCACGTTAAAAATTCCTACCTTGCTTGAACAGCAAGGGTTCGGCAAAATTCCAAATTTTTCAGGTAAAAAGAACTCGCCTCCTGGTCAATGTAGTACCTTCGGGTGGAGCATTGGAAAATCACATGTAAGATAATTTTAACAATGCGGCTCCGTGGCGTAGTGGTTTGTGTGTGACTATTACGCCCAAGGTCCCGGGTTCGAATCCCGATACGGTCCGCTTGAAAAATGTTAGGCAAGCATTTTTCACAAAAATACACCCTCGTTCGGATGAGAGGTAAAATGGAGGTTTCGTGTGTGGGTGCTGTCACGCACGTTTAGGATCCCTACCTTGCTTGGAACAGCAAGGGTTCGGCAAAATTTCAAATTTTCCAGGTAAAAAAACTCGCTTCCTGGCCAGTGTAGTAGATGCGGGTGGAGCATTGGAAAATCACATGTAAGGTAATTTTAATACGGGTTTAAATCATGACAGGGTCCGCTTGAAAAATGTTAGGCGAGCATCTTTTACAAAAATACAACCTCCTTTAGATGAGAGGTAAAATGGAGGTCCCGTGTGTGAGTGTTGTCACGCACGTTAACGATCCCTACCTTGCTTGAACAGCAAGGGTTCCGCAAAATTCCAAATTTTTCAGGTAAAAAGAACTCGCTTCCTGGTCAATGTAGTACCTTTGAGTGGAGCATCGGAAAATCACATGTAAGGTAATTTTAACAAGGCGGCTCCGTGGCGTAGTGGTTTGTATGTGACTACTACGCCCAAGGTTCCGGGTTCGAATCCCGACACGGTCCGCTTGAAAAATGTTAGGCGAACATTTTTTACAAAAATACAACCTCGTTTATATGAGAGGTAAAATGGAGGTCCCGTGTGTGAGTGTTGCCACGCACGTTAAAGATTCCTACCTTGCTTGAACAGCAAGGGTTCGGCAAAATTCCAAATTTTTCAGGTAAAAAGAACTCGCCTCCTGGTCAATGTAGTACATTCGGGTGGAGCATTGGAAAATCACATGTAAGATAATTTTAACAAGGCGGCTCCGTGGCGTAGTGGTTTGTGTGTGACTATTACGCCCAAGGTCCCGGGTTCGAATCCCGATACGGTCCGCTTGAAAAATGTTAGGCAAGCATTTTTCACAACAACACACCCTCGTTTGGATGAGAGGTAAAATGGAGGTTTCGTGTGTGGGTGCTGTCACGCACGTTTAGGATCCCTACCTTGCTTGGAACAGCAAGGGTTCGGCAAAATTTCAAATTTTCCAGGTAAAAAACCTCGCTTCCTGGCCAATGCAGTAGCTTCGGGTGGAGCATTGGAAAATCACATGTAAGGTAATTTTAACACGGGTTCAAATCCCGACAGGGTCCGCTTGAAAAATGTTACGCGAGCATTTTTTACAAAAATACAACCTCGTTTAGACGAGAGGTAAAATGGAGGTCCCGTGTGCGAGTGTTGTCACGCACGTTAAAGATTCCTACCTTGCTTAAACAGCAAGAGTTCGGCAAAGTTCCAAATTTTTCAGGTAAAAAGAACTCGCTTCCTGGTCAATGTAGTACCTCCGGGTGGAGCATTGGAAAATCACATGTAAGGTAATTTTAACAAGGCGACTCCGTGGCGTAGTGGTTTGTGTGTGACTACTACGCCCAAGGTCCGGGTTCGAATCCGACAAGGTCCGCTTGAAAAATGTTAGGCGAACATTTTTACCAAAATACAACCTCGTTTATATGAGAGGTAAAATGGAGGTCCCGTGTGTGAGTGTTGCCACGCACGTTAAAGATTCCTACCTTGCTTGAACAGCAAGGGTTCGGCAAAATTCCAAATTTTTCAGGTAAAAGAACTCGCCTCCTGGTCAATGTAGTACTTCGGGTGGAGCATTGGAAAATCACATGTAAGATAATTTTAACAAGCGGCTCCGTGGCGTAGTGGTTTGTGTGTGACTATTACGCCCAAGGTCCCGGGTTCGAATCATACGGTCCGCTTGAAAATGTTAGGCAAGCATTTTCACAAAATACACCCTCGTTTGGATGAGAGGTAAAATGGAGGTTTCGTGTGTGGTGCTGTCACGCACGTTTAGGATCCCTACCTTGCTTGGAACAGCAAGGGTTCGGCAAAATTTCAAATTTTCCAGGTAAAAACCTCGCTTCCTGGCCAATGCAGTAGCTTCGGGTGGAGCATTGGAAAATCACATGTAAGGTAATTTTAACACGGGTTCAAATCCCGACAGGGTCCGCTTGAAAAATGTTACGCGAGCATTTTTTACAAAAATACAACCTCGTTTAGACGAGAGGTAAAATGGAGGTCCCGTGTGCGAGTGTTGTCACGCACGTTAAAGATTCCTACCTTGCTTAAACAGCAAGAGTTCGGCAAAGTTCCAAATTTTTCAGGTAAAAAGAACTCGCTTCCTGGTCAATGTAGTACCTCCGGGTGGAGCATTGGAAAATCACATGTAAGGTAATTTTAACAAGGCGACTCCGTGGCGTAGTGGTTTGTGTGTGACTACTACGCCCAAGGTCCCGGGTTCGAATCACGACAAGGTCCGTTTGAAAAATGTTAGGCGAGCATTTTCACCAAAATACACCCTCGTTCGGATGAGAGGTAAAATAGAGGTTTCGTGTGTGGGTGCTGTCACGCACGTTTAGGATCCCTACCTTGCTTGGAACAGCAAGGGTTCGGCAAAATTCCAAATTTTCCAGGTAAAAAAATTCGCTTCCTGGCCAATGTAGTAGCTTCGGGTGGAGCATTGGAAAATCACATGTAAGGTAATTTTAACACGGGTTCAAATCCCGACAGGGCCCGCTTGAAAAATGTTAGGCGAGCATTTTTCACAAAAATACAACCTCGTTTGGATGAGAGGTAAAATGGAGGTCCCGTGTGTGAATGTTGTCGTGCACGTTTAAGATCCCTGCCTTGATTGAACAGCAAGGGTTCGGCAAAATTCCAAATTTTTCAGGTAAAAAGAACTCGCTTCCTGGTCAATGTAGTACCTCCGGGTGGAGCATTGGAAAATCACATGTAAGGTAATTTTAACACGGGTTCAAATCCCGACAGGGTCCGCTTGAAAAATGTTAGGCGAGCATCTTTTAAAAAAATACAACCTCGTTTAGATGAGAGGTAAAATGGAGGTCCCGTGTGTGAGTGTTGTCACGCACGTTAAAGATCCCTACCTTGCTTGAACAGCAAGGGTTCGGCAAAATTCCAAATTTTTCAGGTAAAAAGAACTCGCTTCCTGGTCAATGTAGTACCTTCGAGTGGAGCATTGGAAAATCACATGTAAGATAATTTTAACAAGGCGGCTCCGTGGCGTAGTGGTTTGTGTGTGACTATTACGCCCAAAGTCCCGGGTTCGAATCCCGATACGGTCCGCTTGAAAAATGTTAGGCAAGCATTTTTCACAACAACACACCCTCGTTTGGATGAGAGGTAAAATGGAGGTTTCGTGTGTGGGTGCTGTCACGCACGTTTAGGATCCCTACCTTGCTTGGAACAGCAAGGGTTCGGCAAAATTTCAAATTTTCCAGGTAAAAAAACTCGCTTCCTGGCCAATGCAGTAGCTTCGGGTGGAGCATTGGAAAATCACATGTAAGGTAATTTTAACAAGGCGGCTCCGTGGCGTAGTGGTTTGTATGTGACTACTGCGCCCAAGGTCCCGGGTTCGAATCCCGACACGGTCCGCTTGAAAAATGTTAGGCGAGCATTTTTCACAAAAATACACCCTCGTTTGGATGAGAAGTAAAATGGAGGTCTCGTGTGTGGGTGCTGTCACGCACGTTTAGGATTCCTACCTTGCTTGGAACAGCAAGGGTTCGGCAAAATTCCTAATTTTTCATGTTAAAAAACTCGCTTCCTGGCCAATGTAGTAGCTTCGGGTGGAGCATTGGAAAATCACATGTAAGATAATTTTAACACGGGTTCAAATCCCGACAGGGCCCGCTTGAAAAATGTTAGGCGAGCATTTTTCACAAAAATACAACCTCGTTTGGATGAGAGGTAAAATGGAGGTCCCGTGTGTGAATGTTGTCATGCACGTTTAAGATCCCTGCCTTGCTTGAACAGCAAGGGTTCGGCAAAATTCCAAATTTTTCAGGTAAAAAGAACTCGCTTCCTGGTCAATGTAGTACCTTCGGGTGGAGCATTGGAAAATCACATGTAAGGTAATTTTAACACGGCGGTTCCGTGGCGTCGTGGTTTGTGTGTGACTACTACGCCCAAGGTCCCGGGTTCGAATCCCGATACGGTCCGCTTGAAAAATGTTAGGCGAGCATTTTTCACAAAAATGCACCCTCGTTGGGATGAGAGGTAAAATGGAGGTCTCGTGTGTGGGTGCTGTCACGCACGTTTAGGATCCCTACCTTGCTTGGAACAGCAAGGGTTTGGCAAAATTCCAAATTTTCCAAGTAAAAAAACTCGCTTCCTGGCCAATGTAGTAGCGTCGGGTAAAGTATTGGAAAATCACATGTAAGGTAATTTTAACACGGGTTCAAATCCCGACAGGGTCCGCTTGAAAAATGATAGGCGAGTATTTTTCACAAAAATACAACCTCGTTTGGATGAGAGGTAAAATGGAGGTCCCGTGTGTGAGTGTTGTCATGCACGTTTAAGATCCCTACCTTGCTTGAAACAGCAAGGGTTCGACAAAATTTAAAAATTTCCCAGTTAAAAAAAACTCGCTTTCTGGCCAATGTAGTATCTTCTGGTGGAGCATTGGAAAGTCAAATGTAAGGTGATTTTAACAAAATTTAGTGAGTAAAATTATAATCACAATAAATTTAACGTTCAAGAATTTTGTCAAAGGTTGTTTAAAGTATCTGATTTAGCACGTTGAGCTAGAAGTAATTTAAAACGAGATGACCCTGCGCAGAAAATTAAAACTGGTGTTAAACCACGTGACCATCGTCTACTATCTGACACAAACACATTGTTTTCCCAACTATCAATAAAATGTAAATACTGCAGTAGCTAAATTACCTCAATCCTCATATTCTAGCACAATTGGATAATAGATAATATTGCAAAATGAAATTGGTGCTCCAGGTTGTTGAAATTGTATAGATATATGTGATTCTGAAATATAATGTTATGCACATTTCAACTACAGTTGCCGTTATGTAAAAAGGTCCAATATTCAAATATAGGTAATTATAAATGCTGATCCTACTCAATTCTGTTGTTTTATGAATAACGATTACATTTTATACGTAGAGATAGGACTCTTAAAATCCCAGGATAAAAATGTCGAGTATTTATGGACCACAATTAAAAAATGTATTCATTTTTAAATTGGAAAGGTATTGGCACGCGCACGTTGATTATATACAAATTATAATATTAAGATGAAGATGTGTAATCATACAATAATTAATACGGATATATAACACTGAAGATGAATGTATAAATCGGAACCGCTCTGCATATATAAATTATTGCACGATTACGCACCTACACGATAACATTATAATTTCTATATTCATTTTTAATATTGATATTTAATGTAAAATATAAGTGCATAGTGAGTTTATAAGAGTTTACTTCATTTTATCCCTTTAGATTTGGTGATCACAGTGAGATAATTTAAAGAAAAACCTCAGTGTACAAGGCGCTTGATGATTTCCGTCTTTCAGTATTTTTAAGTTTTCTCGAAGAAGTTTGGTGACTACCCTAAAAAGAGAACAATTAAGAAGTAATTTGCTCTAGCGTTTCGAGCTCCTTTTATACCATGGGTGTGTTTGTAATGTACGTTCGGATGCTTCTATTATGTATTTTGAGGGGATCCGGACCCATTATTGTTTGAAGGGTGCTTTAAATGTACATGCTATTTAGTTGCATGCTGCGTGCTTATTAGTCAGTTAGTCAGGAGTATCGTTAGTTGTATATTACTAAACATACAATGTAATTCGTATAACACGGCCAGCTGTCCCTGAAATAGAATCAATGTCCCGCAATAGATTTGTTTCAGATTCTAGTAATAAATATAAGCACCAGTACAGTTTATTTGATTTGAATCAATATAATAGCTGACATCCTAAATCCTTGACATCGACTTCGGCATCAGAAAAACTAATACGCTTTCACTGTCTTCATCAACCCCACTTACTAGTTCCTCTATTTGATCAATTATATATTTTTGACTCATATATTCTTTTTTTAACTTTGTTACACGATTGCAAATGTTTTGCCATTCTGGTGCCGCAACGTTGCTGAATTTTTCAACAATCAGCCTCTACACGTCATCTATTTAAAAATCGTGTCGTATGCTACTACATGATTTTCCAAAAGTCCAAGTTTTTTATTGGATTCAGCGCCGGCTAATAAGGTCGTAAACGTAGAACCATATGACCATGTTCGGCAGGACGTTTATCGATACAATAAACCTTGTTTTCAAGTTTATACATCTGAATCTTAGAATAAAGATCTGGTCATGCAAAATCAATCTTTTGTTCCTATAACCAGGCTTGCATAACTGCTTTTTCCATACACTTGTAGGATTTGGTTCCAAAGATACACTATGGTATGCTGCAATGCAATAACTGTTACAGAATTTGCACTTAAATTAAAAATTAACTTTTCATTCAGCCACTTTATGTAGTGTTTGTGGTTCATTTCTTGTTAATAATTTCCACTTTTGGTACAAGATTTAAATATTAAAAGTGCATTCGTAATAAAACCATTAGATCCACCAGCATGAACAACTATAAACCTCGGACCTTTTAGTGACTGGTTGTTTTAAGCAATTGTTGCTGTCATCGTTCCATGATTTTGGTACGGTATGAGTGCTGTGCAGGTATGTTTCATCAGTATAAACCGCATTTTTTTCTTTTTCTTTGTATTTTTTTAGTTTACGCATAAGCTCTACACGTTTAGCACGAACATCACTTTCTTCGATAAGCGCTTTACGGTTATCCACAGTTTTTCGTCAACAAAAATCTATCTTTCGAACACTTGCCTTAAAAATGGCCAACTGTCCCTCAAAATTGACTACATATTGTTTCACAACTTTAAGAACAGTCGACATAGTAGATTGTCTGCCATAAATATTGACAAATTTATCAATACTCCTGCGAATAATTACTTCGTCAAACTCATTAACGTCAGACTTAAGGATTTGTTTGGAAAATGTTTTTCTAGGCGACGCAAACTTTTGACATAAAAATCTAAACGTAAAAGCAAACCAACCAATGTGCTGTTTATGTAAGAAACAAACCTTTAGACTTTTATGCGGGCTCTTTGCATATTCGTTTAACAGTACTCGCCGAGACACTAGTCGCCTTAGCTACTCTTTCTGTAATTGAAGTGGTGAAACGCCTTTCTTCTATCTCGTTTTTCATTGAATTTAAATACGCTATAATTGACCTCCCGGGCCTGACTGTAAACAATTTCTTGGAACCGCTTATGTATAAAGGTCTCCGTTGGATACGCCAAACCGTAGTCAAAACAATATAACGGAATGATATTCCAGATGTGTTTCAGAAGTTTTGATAGAAACTGTTTTAAAATGTAAACGAAAATACGAAAAAATGTTTCAATTATTTGCACGCTACAACAGTGAAAACGAGAATGAAATATGACACGCCGCCGAGCAATGTCATAAAACGCGACTTGTGGTATGTTTACACCGGGAGATAGGTTTTGGACCTTTGGGAGCTTTTCTTTAAAAAGACTTTATTTCCAAGTTTACACTCCTATCAAGTGTATTTTAATTTTAATTGTTTAATTACAAAAAAAGTAACTTATTTTTGATACAACTTAGACGTTAATATTCACTAAACTTTAGTAATTGACAAAATACTTGGAGTTAAAAATTAATAACTAATAATTAAAAATTATGGTGGGTAGCTTGAACAACCAACAATGTTAAAGTTGTGAAGCTCAAGACTGACTGGCCATCTTAGGCTCCTGAGGGTATTTATGCTATTCCTACTCTTACGTCACTTTGTGAGAAATGCAGATCTCGTGTCTGCTATTTCTTGATACAATACAAAGTATTACATTTTAATAATCTTAATTCTAATAATTGCTGTCTTATTGTCTACTGTGACCTGCACCTGCAGTGTCACATTACGTCTGGAATACAATGTAACTGTTTCCGTTCTCATGTCTGGTTTGTAAACTTTTATTAACCTTTTATTATGTCTTTCAATTATTCAATGTGACAATAATTCTTAAGTCTTAATAATTTCATTTAAATACATATGTATATATATCATATATATATATATATATATATATATATATATATATATATATGATATATATATATATATATATATATATATATATAGATTTGGGAATATGTAACTCGCGACGCAAATACTACCGATTGTATTTAGTAATTACTAAATCGTTATGCAATAGGAACGTATTTTTGTTGTGTATAGTTATAATGCACTACTCTTATAGCGTTAGTTCTTCGCATTTATGTTGATTAAATGATTTCTTGGATTTCTAAAATTCTCGCGTTCTACAAAAAGACAAGCTATATTTTCAAGTTCACGCTTTTAACGTCACTCTAAGTACCGTTCAACGCGCATTGAACGGTCATCTCGTTTTGAATCATCTCTGCTATTGAACTGATCAGAAATATCGAATGCGCTACTTTACGTGGTGTCACTTTGTTATTAGTTCTGATCTTTAAAAAATTCACTCCTTATAGTATTTGAATATTATTTTATAGCGTAATCATGTTAAATTCTTTCAATTTTCATTAGGGACACCTGAGTCTATTGGGAAAACAACTTTAACTTAACTTTATAAGAATTCAATGCAGTGTTGTTTTAAAACTGAACAGCGTTGAGTTTTGTTTTATAGAAACTTCAGCGAATAATAAATACCAGTACACAACGGAAACTTTTAGTTAAAAGTTTCCAACATTCACTACCCTGAAATTTAGTTCATTAGAAATACAACACAAAGTTGGTTTTAAACAAGAAATACTGCTAAGTTTTTAATATACATTATAAGTTTTTACCTGCTCATGCTTCCGAACTTATGATTTAATTAGTTTCTATTATAATTTGATGTTGTATTGTTTCTCAGAATTTTTTACGGATTTAGAGTAAAATCATAGAGTTGTGATTTTTTCACTACTTGGTAGAACAATGCATTACTTTAATGAGAGTCTACGTGTATTGTATTATTTGGGTTAGAATGGAATGGATTTTTATATTACGATGAAATATGATTTTTAAAGTACGAAATACAACTTTAGTACTATGCGATATCATAAATTATATTTCTCAATGAAATGTTTCTATTTCATAACATGTATCGTCGATTCATTAATTGGCAAAATTCGATAAGTTTGCTAGTAGTATTCTTGCTATTGTACAATAGAATACAAAACTTTATGGTCGGTATATTCTTTGTACTGGTGTACTAATTATAGAAATCTCGAAATGCAGTTAACACGGTAATTTTGTGGTAAGTTGGCAGTCTGTGTGGTTCCTTAACGCTACAGTGACATTTAAGTGCTTCGGGGTTGCTCGGCACAACACTCTCCGAAGGTGAGTAGAAATTGCACCCGGAACGCAGCGAACTGGAAACGATCCCAGCAACACAAAAAAATGTAGACGGCATATACAAGGTAAGCTTAGTGGTCGAGAAAGTAGGCCTATAACTCTGTAACACACCTCTAAAGAACAAATATTCCAAATCATAAGCCTGTATCAAATAAACCAATATCAATTACATTACGCTATTAGAGCACACACAAAACCCAACAACCAATAATGTTATGTAATATAAAAAATCCTAATACTTATATTTCCCGAAATTACTCAATTCTGCCTTATTATTTGTAACTTAAAAACAAAATGTTTCTGCAACAGGATTCGCTCTAAAGGTAATGTAGATAATTACCGAGGTAGAAACTTGTATGCCATTACAACACATAGTTGCAGATACTTTAACGTAAGTAATATGATAGCTTTCTATTCAGTTTTACAAATCAGTTGATAATAACATAGACCAACAGGATTTTTATTTCCTGATGTCTGGTGGGTATCTTTTATGCATTTTCGATCGCTAAAACCGAATCTGTACTGAGAATTTTCGTATCGCCTTCGGGTACTAAGATATTACTTAAAGATCATTGGAATGTAAACAGCGGCACTATGGCTGGCGAAAGTTCTAGAAATCGCTGAAAATAGCGACTTAAGATACATAAACGCCGCAAACAGGATAAACAGCAGTTAATATCCTAAACGCGTCTATAAGCAGATATAAAATATAAGTAAAGAAATAATATTTTACTGTACAGTATATGTTGCTGAAAGGCTTCATTGAATGTCGCGAAAGTGTGCAAATTAAATGGATACGTTTTGTTACGTATGTGGCGAGTTTACGTTTAAATTACACAAGAAAACAATAGCTACGTAAGTCAAAAAACTTATGAGCTATATTTTGGATGCAAACTAGCCGATCAGGATAAACCTTGGGCGCCGCAGATCATTTGCGCAAAGTATGTTGTGAACTTAAGAGAATGGCTCTACAGTACTCGTAAGTCAATACCCTTTGCAGTGCCTATGATGTGAAGAGAACCTAAGGATCGTAATACAGATTGCTATTTTTGCTTGACGAATCTATCTTGAATTTCACTGAATTTGAAGCATACTGTACAGTACCCAAACCTGCAATCAGCTACCAAACCAGTTTTTCACAACCAGAATTTACATGTCTCCAAACGTCCAGAAACATATTCACTTGACGGTGATTTTAACGCTGCTGAAGAAATATTGTTGAACCAATGGAAGAGAACACGAATCCTGATTTCCAACCATTTGATATAGGTACGTTCACAAGATGAGTTTAACCACTTAGTACGGAATTTTAATTTATCAAAAACTCAATTCGAACTGCTGGGATACAGATTGCAAGGTTGGAATCTACTATCTAGAGTGGTTTGCATATTTCCTACAAAGCAGTACACATATTTTCGCATATTTTTTATTCTTTATTCATTATCTTTTACATCGAGCGATGAGTTGATATACTTTGTAGATGTTTCTGGACTAACAGATGCGCTAGGATATAAATACAAAACTAATAAGTGCAGAATACTAATTTATTCATCTACTTTAAGCTTGAATGGAGTCATCCTTCACAATAGAAATACTAAAAATGATATGTTTAACTCAACATTTAGTCGATATAACCATGGTGGAAGTGACGTCGTGTTTTTAAATTAGTCGAGGTTTCTGCTGCATTTCAAGCACCTGTATTTTTTACAAAAAAAAATGCTGGAATTGGATTCATTTCTTGTATCGTTGTAAATAATCAGAAAAACTGCAGAATGTTTTTTTGTACATCAGTTAGGCCTACACTGGGCCTATGCTATACCTATTTTTATGCTCTGTGATAATTATGTACTAACTTGCTGTATTACAGTACACAGTTGCATTTATTTTTGGACTACGTGTTAAACTAAAAAATGGCTTCCCGTTATAGACATATTGGTAGAAAATATTAACCTGAAAGTGTCAAACGAAAAAAAATGTTAAAAAGATCAAACTCAAAGGACAATTTTGTAACTCCTTAACAAAGTTTTTGACAACTGATGTTAAAAAAAACGCTGGCGCTAGATCTGATAGTGAGAACAAAAATAGTGCTACATTTAGTTTAGAAAGTAATGAAAATTTAGAGGTTTCAAATTTGTTGGATTCAACTACTGAGGAACCGTCAACGTCATCCACCTAGGCAGTACATTTATCTAAAATTCCAGCACAGCCCTCACGGTGTTCACTTCAAACAGAAACCTCATCACTGTTTCCGAAAAGTGTTTCTTTGTAGCTGTAAAATGCGGTAACAAAACTACGATAACTAATTAGGAGATAAAAGTGGACTATATATAAAGTTAAGTGATAATTGAACAAACAACACATAATATTTCAATTAGATTAAGCGTTTACTAAAAGCACTCACCTGTTGGTTTATGAAGCCGTGGTAACGAAACAAACGATGTAACATCTACTCTGTCTTTTGCGGGTGAAGCGAAGCACATTTATTTCATAGCGGTTCTGACGAAAAGCGGTTCGTCAAATTAATTTGTCCTACGTAGAACATACAAAACAGCGATGCGGACTGTTCGAACGACAAATCGATTCTCTTGGCTTTGTGGATTTTCCAGTCACTACACTGTTCTTGCACATGCGGAATAACAAGGTTTATCACTCGCGGCACATGTTGATGCGTGCTTCAAGTAAAACCATGGGAATTTTACTCTAATAAATTTAAATATACCGCGGCGAATGTAAATAATCAACAAACTCCACAGAAATAAAATTTAGCTTTTAATTATTTACAATATAAACGAAACATATTGCCCACCGAAATGCAAGACATTTTAAAGAAAAAATAACTATAAAAGGAGGAGCGGAATGAGCAAGCGAAAAAAGCAAAAAAATAAAAGGATCTACAAAAACAAAAGAAAAAAGAATTCTTTTTTCTACATTGAGGGCAAAAGACAGAGCTTTTATCCAATAATAGAAAAGAGACCAGCGAAGTCGACGTTCAAACATAAAAAGGGTTTGACTTGAGTTCGACATGAAGGCAAATTGCCCATGGGAGGTTGCAATGAAACAGGATTGGTCTTGCAGCACGTTAGATAGTGACTCAAAATACAACGTATAGATTGCCTTCCAGAAATAATCCAAAAGTGCTGACTGACGAAAAAATGGACCATTTGAGCACCCGCGTGGAAGTATTTTAAATGAACGTAAGTAACATACAGATCAGTTAATCGACTTTTGCTAGGTAACAAAGCGGGAAATTTACGGTCAGAGGACAAAGGCGCGTGAGTCAGGCGACCTCCATCGCGCAAGATTCCATCACGAATAAAAGGGGACAACTTGCGAAAACCCTTTTTTAAAGGGGATTCAGAATGAATGGCTTCAAGCTCGATAGCAAAATAAGATTGTTGAGTACACGCAAGCAAAGGGATCAAAGCATTGTGCAACTCAGAAGATGGCAAAGGTCCGGAGTACTTTTCGAGTGGGTGACGTAGATTATGACGAAAACGGAGAATCCAAGCAACAATGCGAGTAATAAATGGAAAAGAAGAGTGATTTTCTAAAATTGATTGAATCCAAGAGGATGTTACGACAGCGGATAAAACAATAGAGCGTTGTTCAGTGAGAACTTCAGGAATATCTGAAGGCGGAATATATGGACTGGAGTTTTCGAAAGACCGATACAAGGTTGGTGAAGCCACCCACCATAGAGAACATTAGCACAAGTCGGTAGAGAGTAAACCACGTGACCCGACATCGGCAGGATTCTCGGTGGAGGGGATGTGATGCCAAGAGGCGCGAGACATGTTTTCCTGAATGTAAGTAACACGGTTGGCGACGAAAGTCTTCCAACGCTACGGCGGGGAACGAATCCACGAAAATACTACCATGGAGTCAGACCAACAATAAATTTTATGAAAAGTAAGGTTCGAATCAAAGGTTTCGAGGCCAAAGACTAATAATTTGGATGCCAATGTGGCGGCCAACAATTCGAGACGGGGTAAAGAGATTGTACGACGGGGTGCGAACTTAAACTTAGCGCACACTAAGCGAACCTCAATGGCGGAAGGAGTAACAATGCGAAAATAAGCAACAGCACAGTAGCCACGTTCGAAAGCGTCAGCAAAGCAGTGAACTTCGCACGTAGTAAACTGTGGCGGGATAAGCAAGTGGGGTAAAGCGAAATCCGAAAGAAGCGGTAACACATGTAAGTATCTCTCCCACAAACGGATGAGATCAGGGGAAGGGGTAGCATCCCATTCTAATTTTAATGACCATAAACGTTGAATTAAGTGTTTTACCAGAAAAGCAAGAAGGGATAAAAGTCCCAAGGGGTCGAAAATTCGGGCTAAGTTAGAAAGTAGGTTGCGTTTGGTACAGCAGGTACTTAGTGGCTGAACTAGAAAACAAAAATTATCTGAAGTGGAGTTTCATTGAAGACCTAAAACTTTTAAGGGTTGACTATGAGGATCCTCAAAGGAGCGGGGTTACGCGAATTGCTGCGTAGCGGAAAGATCTTTTAACAATTCGGAATGGTTACTTGACCATTTATGAAGTTCGAAACCACTAAGTTTTAAAAGAGCAGTTAGTTGATTACGTAGAGCGAGGGTTGAGTCAATAGAATCTCCACCAGTAGCGATGTCATCAATATAAGTATGGTGGCGAAGTGCGAAAGCGGCTAACGGATAAGAATTCCCTTCGTCCGCGGCCAACTGCTGAAGCGTGCATATGGCAAGAAAGGGAGCACAATTGATTCCATACGTAACGATATTTAATTTAAAATCCTGAATGGGCTCCTCAGGGGAGAAGCGCCATACAATTCGTTGATAGTCACACTAAGCGGGATTTACAAGAATTTGCCTGTACATCTGACGAATATCGGCAGTGACAACATAAGGATGTAAACGAAATTGTAACAAAATGGCGGTAATATCGGGTTGCAACTTCGGCCCAACAAACAAGTGATCGTTTAAGGACGATTGAGACAGAGTTTTAGCGGAAGCGTTGAAAACAACTCGTAATTTCGTACTTACGCTTTCGGGTTTCACAACGCAATGATGCGGGATGTAATAAGGAAAATCCGAATGACACCCAATAACAACAGTTTGCATATGTTGAGAATCAAGATATTCACGCATGAACGAAACGTAATGTTCGTAAACACGAGGTTGCATAAGTAGACGATTTTCTAAAGAAACAAATCGTTGTAAGGCAAGATGACGACTACCTGGAAAAAATGGTTCCTGATCTTTAAACGGCAATGAGACGACATAGCGACCTTGTTTATTGCGGAGAAACGTATCGACAAAATGTTTTTCAACAAGAGTTTCTTCAGCTTCGACTTCCCAAAATTTAGCGACAATATCTTCCAATGGGGAAGTAGAATCTGTCATACAAAACAAGCTAGTTATTTCAGAAGCGGGCGAGAAAGGTATGTTTCTCATTAAAACATATCCGAAGATGGTATTAATAGCAACAGGTTGATCGCTATCACCCTGGATGCGAGCGTCTAATAACACTTGGGAGAAAATATCCGCACCAAGTAAGAAATCAATGGGTCCAGATTGAGCAAAGAGCGAATCAGCTAGCTTGAAGTTGGCCAGATGATTGAAATGTTCTAAAGAAATATTAGAAGTAGGTAAATTTTCACAAATTTTGGAAAGTACCACAGCTTGAAAATTAATAATTGGTGAAAAAACACCTATTGGTTTGAGCGAAACGGCGACAGTGCCATGCTGAGCAGCAGAGCGCATGGAGCCTAAACCACTAAGGGTAAGAGAATGTGGAGTAGTACGAAAACCTAAACGTTTCACACTACTTTGCGAAATGAAAGAAGTCATGCTGCCCGAATCAAATAAACCGTGAAATTGCTAGGAAGAACCAGATATATCAGCAATTTCTACTTGAACAGTGGAAAGTAAAACAACTGAAGTTATAGCTAAATAATTAGCTAAACGAATTCGATGATTCCTCAGAGGCTCGAGGTGCGAAAGGCTTGTAGCGGTCTTGAATTGCATTGACAGCATGAAAAAGTAAACTGGCATTTATTTAAAATGTGAGAATTGCTAAGGCAATTAATACAAAGATGTTGGTTTTTTGCAAAGTTGTAGTGATCTTGCGACGAAAATTTAACGAAATCATTACAGCGATAAAGATTGTCATCTTGTTTGCAAAGCGGACATTTATTAACACTAGACTTCGTCTGAACTAACATGGAAACGGCGGATCGAGGTTTAGACAGGATGCTGGAATGAATAACTTTGTTTAAATCAATTTTATGATTTACCGACAAATTCGATAAGGATTTACACGTATTTTCCAGATAAGCAATTAACTTTTTATTAAATGGGATAGCGGTCGGATCTTGATCCATTCAAAACTACGAGCAGTGTGTACATCCAAGCAATTTAAGACCATTTGTACAAGAATAAAATCTCACTGCTCGATGGGTAAATCAAATTTTTTAAGCTCTTGTAAATTATCGACAAAAGTATCAACTAATTTTTGCAAACCGACGGGGTTATCGGAGTTTAATTTGGGAAATTTATCTATATTGTTCCATAAAGCAGAGGTAATGTGACGAATATTACGATATTTTTCACGAAGTTTTGTGAATGCAAGAGCGTAATTGACTTCTGTGAGATCAAAGTTTTTAATGGTTAAAGGTGCGGAATCTTTTAGTGCTAATTGAAGATACGAAAATTTATCTACGTCTGACAAATTGTTATTAAGATGAACTAAGCTATCAAACCGATCAATAAAACTTTCAAAGAAACAAGTTTCCCCATCAAACGTAGGCAGCGACAGCGGGGGGAGTGATACTTTCGACTTTAAAGTATCTAGCGGCAAGAACACATCAGCCCGAGACGAAGATTAGCTGGTAAACAGCTTGAAATAGAAGGCCTTTATTAGAAAATAGTTCTTATCAAAACGTTTACGGATAGCGTCTTCCATTACAAATTGTTCATCAGCGTTACCGGCTGAAGAAATTGCACCTACTATCCAA
Source organism: Platerodrilus igneus (assembly GCA_036346225.1). Taxonomy (NCBI): domain Eukaryota; kingdom Metazoa; phylum Arthropoda; class Insecta; order Coleoptera; family Lycidae; genus Platerodrilus; species Platerodrilus igneus. The sequence continues at coordinate 361,063 of JARFIW010001242.1, forward strand.
TTATGGTGTGTAAGAAAATTTTTTCTGACGGTTTCCAGAGATTCATACTTTGCGCAAAATAAATCAAAAAAAGCTGTTTCAACCGTACATTTTTGAGCGATTTCAAACATTTTCTTTAACGAATTAATAGCAATGTTTCATAGAAAACAATTACGCTTCAACTTTTCTGCATGGTTATACTAAATACAAAAGCGGACGAAATAAAAACGAGATCTCGACGATTTATGATAGCCTAGCGGCAATAACAAAATACGTAAACCTATTGCAAAGTAGATAACAAATGCTCGTAAACAACTCAAACGATACAAATTATGCTAATTAACTGTCAATGCTTTGATGAGCGGTATAATTAATTATCTGAGTTTGTTGTTTACTCAAATCCGGTGAGAAGTTAACCTCATCACTGTTTCCGAAAAGTCTTTCTTTGTAGCTGTAAAATGCGGTAACAAAACTACGATAACTAATTAGGAGAGAAAAGTGGACTGTATATAAAGTTAAGTGATAATTGAACAAACAACATATAATTAATGTTTTTAATTAGATCAAGCGTTTACTAAAAGCACTCACCTGTTGGTTTATGAAGCCGTGGTAACGAAACAAACGATGTAACATCTACTCTGCCTTTTGCGGGTGAAACGAAGCACATTTATTTCAATAGCGGTTTTGACGAAAAGTGGTTCGTCAAATTAATTTGTCCTACGTAGAACATGTAAAACAGCGATGCGGACTGTTTAAACGACAAATCGATTCTCTTGGCTTTGTAAATTTTCCAGTCACTACACTGTTCTTGCACATGCGGAATAACAACGTTTATCACTCGCGGTACATGTTGGCGCGTGCTTCAAGTAAAACCACGGGAATTTTACTCTAATAAATTTAAATATACCGCGGCGAATGTAAATAATCAACAAACTCGACAGAAATAAAATTTAGCTTTAAATTATTTACAATATAAACGGAACAGTAGCCATTATCTTCAGAAGAAAATGAAACATATCAATCCGTAGCTGAAAAAGCGATGAAAATAAATATAATAATGACATAAGTGACCTATATTTATGACCACACGATACAACACAGTCACAGCAAACTGGAATTGTTGTAAAGGGTCATGTATATATGTAGCAAATAGAAAATTTCTAAGAAATGTAAGTGAACGTCATTTTAGTAGCATTCACTACACTAGACACTTATCAAATGGAGAGCAACAAAAAAGACGTTGTTTATTGTACTCTGAGTTAAATGATTCTTTACACTGTTTCCTATTCTGTTTGTTTTCAAATACCTTCAGCTAATTCTTTAAGTTCAGAGGGAGGTACCAACGATTGACAACAGCTGAGTATGATTTTGAAAATACATAAAAATAACAAGGTTTATAGAGAGTGCACGATAAAAAAGGTTTGATTTGGAAAAACTTTTAAAGGTCAAGAAAATCATCGATCGTGAGACTGAAACTCAAATCAAATCTGAAGCTCAGCAGCGAAAGGATGTTTTGGATCGACTTTTAGCAATCGTACAGTTTTTGGCCTCACATAACTTAGCATTTCGCGGTCATAAAGAGAAGACAACTTTGTACAGAAGTGATAACTTTTTGGACCTGATCAAGTTGATAGCAAAATTCGATCCCATATTAAAAGAACATCTAAGTCAAGTCTTTAACAAAACCATCGCCAGAAATCATTACTTTAGCAAAGACACTCAAAATAGTTCATTCAGCTGTTGGCAAACCATGTTGTATATAAGATAACAGATAAGATTATACACAACCAATACTACGCGATTATTCTGAATTTCTCTATAGATATTCCCATAGTTGAACCGTTATCAGTTATTTTGAGGACAACAGAAAAGCAAACTGCCGAAGTTGAAAAAGATTTTATTGGGTTCGTTACGGGTGAATCAACAACAACAGAAAGTTTAACAGAATACATATTATCAAAAATAAGTAAATTGGATTTGTGTCTCGAAATTGCTGAGAACAGAGCTACGACAAGCTTGAATTTGCGTAGTGTACACAAAGGAGTTTAACGAAGACTTTTGAGCATGAACCCTTTGGCTTTAGCATGTGGTAGCCAGAGTTGGAACCTGGTTGTAGGGGATGTCCGTCATCTAGCGTTCAAACTCAGACCATATTTGGAACCCCGCAAAGACTCTCCGCGATTTTTTCATTTTCCAGAAAAAGATGGTCCATACTTAAAAAACATGTAAATATTTCTCTAAAGCCTTTATCCGAAACAAGATGGGAATCTAGATTTAAGTCCGTCAAAGCAGTCAGATATCAATTGACCAAAGTTTGTGATGCTCTGTCAAGTTCACCAAAAACTAGCACAGACTGTTTACCCATCGTTGAGTGTCAGTCGTTGAAAAATGAAATTTCAGCATTTGAATTCATTGTTTTATTAATAGTCTGATATGACATCTTAGTTCAAATTCATTGCATAAGCAAAAGCTGGCAAAGTCTACAGATAAATTTAGATGTTGCAGTGGTCCATTTGACAGCTTTCTTAAAAGCGCTAGATAAATATCGGGAGCAGGGCTTTGAGTCTGCACCGGTGACGATAAGAGAAGTGACAAAAGAAGTTGGGTTGCATAAAATGACCTTCATGGCAACTAGACCTAGATGGAAAAGGAAATGTTTTGATTGCAAATCAAACGATGAGTCTCCAGATCTATCACTACAAGATAGATTTAAATACATTATTTCAATGTAGTTGTTGAAACAATCCGAACAATTTGTGAACCAAGATTCGAAGCCGTAAAGAACCATGAAAGCACGTTTAGATTTTTATACAGACTAATGACTCTCTCAACAATGTCTGATCAGAATTAATGGATAATAATCTTCCCGTAAAAACCCATCATCACATAGAAGCAATGAATTTGTTTGAAGAATTAAATATATTCTCACTTGTAAATGTAATGATTGGAGCGGGTGAAGAACATAAGAACCAAAAGTAAAAACATGAAAAAAGTGAATGGAACTGTTAGAGCTTTGAAGTACATTGTAGAGAATCATCTAAGTGAAATGTACCCAAACCTAACTGTAGCACTTAGAATGGTTGCTACGATTCCTGTAACGGTTGCAGTTGCCGAACGAAGTTTTTCCAAATTAAAATTAATTAAAACCTATCTCAGAAACACGATGACTTAAGACAGACTTGCAGCGTTTGCAATATTATTCATAGAAAATGAATTGGCATTAAAATTGGACTTTAAAGAATTAATAGAAGATTTCAGTCACAAAAAATGTAGACGAATTCATTTTTAACATTCCTTGTTATTGTAAGCTCTTGTTGTAACAACGGTGTACTGTGTTTTGTAAAAAATTAATTTATTAAACTTACTAATTCCTAACTCAAATTATTTCATTTATTTTTCATTATACCTTGGCGATTTTAATAACTCAACCCAAACCTAGTATATTTTAGAATGGATTTTTAATGATTTTAATATTACTAAGGTGACCTAAATTAGTTCTATGTAAAGTGTTGTAAGTATACAGACAGTATAGTAGCCAGGGCACAGTAAGTAGGCTACAAGCAGTTCGAGGATACCTCCATTTGTGACGTAACGCCGTTACGGAACTGGTTTTTAATTTAAATTTTCCAATAGAAAGTTTCAAGAAGTCAGGTGAGGGTATGGTATATTATGAAGTTTAACAAAAACTAAGTAGACCCTACCTGTTATCAGTTGAATCACTTTTCACAAAACATAGTTTTATCTGCTAACTTAAGGCTAATATAAATTAGGTTAGATAGAGAAAGTGTCGTCAAATATGATTTGTTGCTAATATGTAAATAATAGTAAAACAGTATGATAGGAAAATATAAGCCTAACTGCATATGTGATAATTCTTTAGTATTTAGCTAACGAAACGGGCAAAGTGGTAATGCCAAGAATCTACACCAGAATGCATCAAAATGCTTAATTTTACACCCATTTGACCAAAAATTTTCCGGGACACCCTCCCTTGTCTGAGGGTACTCCATACCCTCCAGGCCTCACGGTATAAGTGAACCCCGCAAATCTTATGCCGCACAGGGTCCAGTAACGCCTAGCGCCGCGACCGCAGGCGATTTATGCAACCCCATTGGTAATCTGGCAAATTTGAATAGACCACGGTTTGGAATCGTGAAAGTTGTGTATTGACATGAGCTCTTTTTTACCGGAATTTGAGAATATTGCGATTTTAAAGTGAAAATAAATTTGGTATGTTGGAGGTTTTACCCAAGGTTGATGAAACAAAAGGTATCTTTCTCAGTGACATTATTTAGTTTTCGAAAATTTGCAACAAATCTTTACTGTTGTCATTTTTGTTGACCGTAATGCAGGATTACTCCAAACTCTAGTGTTTTCACGCATAATACCTCACTTAAGCAGTTTGTGTAACTCGTTAACAGCATGTTGTTGTACAGCAGGACTGGCTGCAACAACGTTGTTAAATCGGATCCCGTTTACTTTAATCGTATGATTAACTAAAGAAGTTACACCTAATTCTGGCAAATTTTCAAAATATTTAGCTAAGATATTTTCTAATAAATTTTTTTGTTCGGAATTCAAATCTAAAGAAGAATTTAGTATTGGAGGTGAAGTTTCTATTGAACCTAAGTTAGCAAAGGTAAATCCGGTTTTAAAAGTATCTGGGCTAATTCGTATGTATGAGCAACGCTCAAAATCCAACACTAAAGTGTGAGCTACATCTGGGACTACTACAACATTCAATACTACTACCCTTTTCTTCAGTCAGATTGGTAAAATCATTGTTCTTATATAGATTGTAGAGTTTCTTCATTTGCAATTCCATACATAGGAGAATTTTGTATTTAAATTTTTATACTCAAACGCGAAAATATTTCCACACTCTTTTGGCCTAAAATTGTAGTCCTAGCACTAGAGTCTAAAAGAGCAAAGAAATCAATGCCTAGAATATTTACAGTGACATAAGGTCTTTCATCCTGTGGAGCATGCTCGAAAACATAGTCAACATTGTTTGGTTTATTTTAAATTTATGTTCTTTTTCTTGAATTAAAATTTTAAATTGCTTGGTCAAATTATAAATTGTTTGGGACGCTACACAACCTTGTAACGTCCCCGTTTTTAGTTTAAATTATTATTAGAATTACATCGTGTCAATTGATTACAAGTAACATTATTTCTACCACAACAGTAAAAATTGTTCTACGTTTCTCTTGCCATTAAGATTGAAAATGTCTTGTCTGATAACAGTTACAACAAGTCTTTACTGTCGGCCTAGTTCTAGATTGTGTAGTATGTAAAGAAGAAAATTTCTGTATAGTGCATGTTTTGCTGCGAAATGGCGAATCTGTTTCAAAATCGGTTCGTTTTTTACTTGGTGGTATATGATTTTCGATAGAAACTTTACGTTCCTCTAATCGTTTACCTAGTTTAATTAAGTTTTGAATTGAATTTATTTCTATCAGACTAAGTTGAGATTGATAAAAGTGTAAAGTGTGTTTTCTTAAAATTTTCGATTGCTTTTCAAGTGATAATAATTCTGAAAGTCTATTAAACATATTCAATATTACTGCCGCATAAATATACTCATGGTTTTATTTTCTCTTTTAGATTAATTATCAATTTCAGTCATTAATATTAATTAGCAATTAATAAATAATTGATATTAATTAACTGGTAAAAATTCAAAGAACAACTCTCAGCTCGTCCCAAATATTAAACAAGATTTTATTTGTTCTATACCAAACTAGGGCTTTATTATCAAACAAATCGTACGCTTCGTTCATAAGTTGATTATCACTCATATTTCTAGCAACTTTAAGTTCTTCTATATGTTCACGGAAAGCATTTACTGATGTGCTCTCTGAAAATTTCAAATTCCATTTAGCCACTCGAGTGACTTTATAAATTACTAAATTTTTAAATTAACAATTGTTAAAAGTAACTTTCTAAGCAAACGCATTGAAGTTTTACTAACTGGTAAATTTACAATTGGTGTAACAATATCTAACTTTTGTATTTCTGTGGTGGTTATTTATTCATAGTACTAGTACAAGGTTCTAATTGAAGTTGTTTTTAAAAGTCGTTTCTAAATTATGGTTACTTACGAATTTTTCTTTTTGTGAAACGATACTTTTGAGAGTTAAAATCTGTTGTTAAAATTGTTTATAAGAATCGATTAATTTAAATAACTGCTCTTGTAAGTCATCTCTTACCTTTTCGACTCTAATGTCAACTGGCAATGAATTATTTAACCTACTAAAAGTGTGAGCATATTTTGTTTCAGTTTCGCCTTACTCAAGTCAATACTTTTTCATTCAAGTTTTCTAAAATATCCTCTGAAATTTTTAACAAGTCTTTAATCGCTAAAACGTCGTCCTCAAATTCAATCTAATATCCAAAATCGTCGTTAATATCTTTAGTTATTATTCCATGGAGGGCTTCTCATTCAAATTGTCTGTACTTGAATTGCAAATCTCTAATTATTTTAATTCCTCTTTAAGAAGTCTTTCAACAGCAATCTTATAATCCATTATGCAAATCAGCTATTACTAATATCAAAAAAAATTCTATCTCAAAATTCAATAATAACTTTATCGGTACTACTGAAAATTAACCTTCTTTCTTATCAATAAACAAAATTACCTTAAATTAAAATATTTTTAAATACAGTTTTGGCTCCAGAATATCTAGCCGTATTATAGTCCCGCCGACGCGGTATATGCGACACAAAAGACAGTTGGTAACAATATTACATAGTGTGGAAATTAGCGCGCCAATTGTCAATGACGTCACACAATATGCAAATTATTACAACACATATTTCCAATATATATATATATATATATATATATATATATAAATTTTACAAGTCCCCTAAGGGGTACTCACGTGAATAGGTAAAGCTTCCTTCAGAATTTCTTCCTTATAGCGGCTCGTGGCTTCCTTTAGAATTATTTCATGATGGCGGCTGCGGGGCTCCGTGAATTCGTTAATGGATCTCGGGTCGTGGGCTGCTGTTAGGCCAGGTTGCGTCCAAATTTACTTATCTTCTTTCTATGTAGGGAACGATAAGGAACGGGTTTGCGGAACGATAATCAAAGCAGGTACAAGGAAATTTACATAATAAAAAAGATACGATACGATACCAGACCAACCACTCTTCTTGGCGTTTCAGAGGCCAATCCCTAAACGTCTTCCGGAAATTCCCCACTTTTCTCCTCGTCCACACGCGTCGACGCAAAGTCTCGCGCAACGCACTTCTGAAGTGATGGAAATACGTGCACCAAGTCTTTTAAATTTATGGCGCGAAATCCTCTCATATTAAAACTATATTAAAAAATGTCTAGTGCCAAAATTTTTGGCACGTAACAGCCGGCAATCCACAAAAAACTCAACGACGTACTCCGCCAAAAGTTTTGTTTCAGTAAAATTCTGAAAACCTCTACTGTACTAACAAAAATGTCCGTCGACTAACCCATTAACCCATTAAATACATTATTGCTTAAACAAAAAGCAAACCTCAATTATAAGATCGCTAATAGACCTATTTAAAACTGCTACCTATAATTCTTTCTAAAATCAAACGATAATTGATCTGAATTTTCAATCACGTCTCTAGGTAATTGCAAAATAGTTTATTACAACAAAACTGTAACTACACCTTCACGTTATTTGAAAAAAGAGAGAAATATAAGCATCTCTTTCTACGATTATACGCGATTGTGTTTTCAATTGTATCACACACGTGTGTTTATTACAAATACATTATAGACATCCTTACGCAAGTATTAAAATTAAATACATAACAAATCTAATTAACTAAATTCTTAACCTAATTACACAAACGAATTATAGATACGTTTTATTAGTTCATGCAATGAATTCAAAATGTTCAGTTATTTACAAATTTTTGAGGATATTGTATCAGAGGTTTTTATAGATACCTAATGAGTGATTGGCCACTGAAGCTAATGCAAACACCATTAAATGCCTCTATATACTTTGACTTCGACACTCTCAACATGTTTATCTCCAACATATAGTTGTAGATAAGGGAACCAATGTGCTTCTAAAATTAAAAGCAAACAATTTGTAGGTTGACTACTTTCAATCTGTTCGATAACCTATTTTCAAAGTTAGCTATTTTACTCAGTTAGATGTCGAATGGTAAGTATGAAGTACCCACTAAAAACTGGATCTTTCCTTTATCAAATAATTCGAGACTTCTTCAACAAACTTCGGGTAGATGAATTAAGATTGCAATTTGAAAATACATTGTGTCTTTTTTATATCTAATATATATGTACAATCAACTTATGGATAGGTTGACTAAGCTCAAAAACCGAGACCTTTTATTTATGAGAGTCAGCACAATTTGCATGTGACCTGTCTTTGGGCTTAAATAATAAAATCAGCGGCCTCAGCATAATACATTATTAATCAAAATATATAGATGTAAAACTGTAATAATTTAGAATCAAATTACGATGATGATATCATTTGTAACCTTTTAAAACCGCTATAATGAATTTGCCAACCTATAAGTATGAATAATATAAGATCCATAAGTAATTCCACCTTAGATTAAAAGTGCATATAACTTAAGAATTATATTTCTTAAAGGAAATTGTCGAACCCTATTGGTGGCATTTACAAGTACAGAAATCATTAAATTAAAATATAATTTTAAACATTTTAAAAGAATGTCACAAACATTTTAAATAAATTTGTTCAACTACATGATAATAAACTTTAACATGACCATTTCAACAAGACGATGCGAATGAGTTCGAGTTCTCATTATGTTCACCTAAATTATCTACTATGTAGTATGCTGTTCCCTTCGCTTAAGAAATAGGTATATTAGAACTTCTCTAAAAACTTTGCAAGAACTGGTGCAGAGAAGTTTGAATGGCTGCTAGCTTAACTAGGAACGTTGGAGAATGGTTTTGGCAGCATGCGAAAAAGAATATATGTGTGTAATGAGCAAGGCAGGAAACTTTTCAAACATTTACTTTAGTTCGGATTTCTTTTGGTTAAGAAAGTGTTACTAATCCTAGTTAATAAAAACGCGTTTAACATTTCAGAAAGCTTTCATTCCTTCAACCTAGTTATGACAACCCCAGGATGTTGACCGTCGTCAGCTGAAAATAAATGGACAAACCCTAGTGCCAAAACGTAAGTATTTATAAAAAAGGGGATATTTAAAATATCCACTGACAGGATATTCGAAATAAACGTTTTTAAACAACTAATTGCATATTTAAAAACTATAATAACATTGCTTATAGTGACATAAAAATAGGTGAAAAATAAATATTTGATAATAATCTTTTGGAAACAATAGGAAAACTTAATCCAGAACAAATATTATTTGTTTCGGATATGTTTAAAAGTAGAGACTAATGGAGTGTTGAAGCTCTAAAATGCCGCAATATACATTACGCGATGCTAACCACAGAGGTGGTTTTGGGTTTTAACCAAATAATTTAATAAAACTTCATGATATTCTTCGTTTTATGGCTTGCAACTTATTAACACTTTCAAGAAAATTTGTATTTTATACTAAACCCTTGTGATTCTTTTTTGGTAAGTAATATCGATCCATTTTTAACACGCAAATAGTGCTGGACGTCACATTTACGACTACACAAAATCGGTCAATTACGTAATTGGTAGTAGATTATATAATAAGGAATATTGTTATTTTTAGCGGTATAAGAAAAAATTTGTAACAAATGAATTTTATAAAACTTTTCTTCTTTCATTGTAAAAACCCCTTCACATTATTGATTGTATTAACTGGGTTTGTAAAAATTTCCCTCGATTGTAAAAATTACACTCGTTATATGTAGAAATACTTCTAACCAGGTTAATTTCGTGTACATGTACACAATTAATAATAGTAAAACAACTATACGGAAGTACATGTGAACATAAAAATTTCATTAAAAACTTTAACACTTACCTCCATTTGTAGCAGCTGTGGAGTTTGGTAGTGGAGGGCGCCTAACAACATCTTGACGCGGACCTGTATATTCATGCCATCTGTACGTACTTCTATATTCCGAATGCAGCTACAAGAAATGTAAATCAGTAAGAAATCTCAAAACAGTCATATTGCCATCTATTTAAGCCAAAATAAGTTTCTAGACTACAGTGGTGTGACATATAATTTTGATTAATTTAATTTATTTTTAAAACATTTATAAACTAATTATAAAGTACCTTATCAAGGGGCATTGAAGGGCAGGCTCTACATAGATTCCAAAATGAACCAATCATGAGTCTTCTAGTTGAAAACACGGCAACACTTCGAGCAATTAGGCTTGGAAGCCATACACACAGTAATGTACAGAATTCAACTAACTGCAGCGCAAAACCAAGTTCAGTGGTAAATGCGAAGAGCGTGACATGCCCCTCCTCGCTAAATAATAAGAATCCGGTAGTCGCTGGATTCTATGGTTCTCCGGATTATGATCAATAGTCCGACGCCTGCTCAATTGATTTAAACCGTTTTGGCGTCTCGACGCCCAGTGCGCTGTATAAGGTGAGCTAAACAACTGCAGTGCTGATGTTATAACAAAGCACTACGGAAATTTGTTTAGAAATTGCATCTATCTAAACTTCTTAATATTTCTTACGTACTTTCCATTTATGCTATTATGGTTAAATTGCGACAATTCGCCAACGCCCTTAAATTCTACAAATGTAGTCTATCGATTGCTTTTGTTTCTATATTTAAGCCAGACCGGTCTACATGTAGGTGGGTAAATGAACCCTACCTGAAGACAGCAAACAAATCATTACCTACATACATTCATAATCCCTCCTGAACGTTCCTGAACGTTCAGGGGTTGCTTTATTACATCCGTTCGCTTTAACTATTCATTTTACCGTGTTCTTGAAATTACAAACTTGTTTCGTGAAAATACTAACAAACTTTGCTTTCGATTAAGAATGAATTAGTAGACATATCTAATTCATTTATTCCTCTGGACATTTATCTCATATACTGTAAATAGTTATGCAAACTGAATGTCACGCTAATAGTTTGGTTGTGCTCAGGTTGTAGAACGTGAATTAAATTTGTATTAAGTAGCTATGCATAGAAATCTTTTGCACAATCATAAGAAGTATTGTGGATTAAACAAAATTGTAGATGCATTTTTCGGTGTTAACAAAATAAATGCGTAGTCACCATAATAGATAAAGAATACTGACCAATCTTAAAGACTAGTTCTTACGACAAAGTTGACTTGATAACCCCGATCTGAAATTGTTACACCTCGCGCTGTGAATACGTGAAAGCTCATTATCGCTCAAGGCGACTAAAGGTGGTTTGTGCTCTCCCGTAAAATGTCGGTAAATGTTCAGGCATCCAAAGCTCGTGGATGTGTGAACGACAAACCGCAGGAGGGTATAGGTGCTCCTGTTCCCACGGTCTGTTATAGATTGTTAATGAAACGTACAGTTGGACAGTTTTCAACATGAAGTGAAGTACTGATGAAGTTATAGAGTTTTTGGATTTGTACCAGAGAAAACCTGTCATATGAAATTACCAAGATATACACTACAAAGATAGAAACCAGGTTTATGATGTCTGGAAACTAATTCAATACAACGTATAGGATTTTCTTTCAAACAACTATAGAAGACAAGAGAAAATAAGGGCTCGATATAAGTTAGAGGAAATTTGCTATGAAAGTTAATAACAGTACAAGAACTTGAGCTGGAACTAATAAATTATACAAATTGTAACGCTAGCGCATTACGTAAATAAACATGAACTACTAGAATAAAAATTTATATAATTTAGTTAATTCAATGAGTTTCAACACAAAAGTACCCTAAAAATTTAAAGTAGCTTTGGTAGTTACATTAATAACATGGCCGTTTTAATATTAAATATAACTAACAATAAAGATTGAGACTTTACACTCTTTCTAGTGGAAAAATACAGGCAGATTTCGGTAAATAACCGGTTTAAAAAAGCGTATTGATAAACATTCACACGAGTTCAAAAAACAAATTTATAAATTTACAATCATAAAATAATGCGTTGCGAACTTAGGCAAACGCGCCACTATCTAAAAAGTGAGAACAAGATTAACCGAATACATAAACAAAATGATATTTAAGTCACAGTTAAGCAGTTAGGTACACAATGTGTGAGAATGAAATTTTTATACGAAATAAATTGAAATACAGTGTCAAGTTTGAAAAAATTGATAACTTAAGTTATTATGACAAAAACAATGGTGAAATATACAGCCGACGCGAGTTTTGTATCCCCCAATCTATAAATGTATACCAAAATAGAATTTATTAGAAATTATTAGAAATTGTTACGGGAACTTAAGTATATGCAACAATGTAAATTCAAAGATAAACTAGAAAGGTTGTTGAAAGGTCACAAGCAAGTTGTGAGAAGGGATGCAATACATTGTATTCCAGACAGTAAGTGATACTTCAGGTGCAGATCACAGACGGTTAAGAAACCGCAATTACTTAGAAATTAAGATTGTTATATTGTATAATGAATAGAATTAAGAAATAAGCAGACATAAGCTCTGCAAGTTTCCACAGACATGTGAGGGGCAGGGACAACATAAATACCCCGGGAATCCCAAGACCATGAGTCTGTCTTGAGTATTTCAGCTTTAACATTGCCGTTTGTTTAAGAGTCTTGCCCTAATATCAATTCAGTTATTAATTATTCTTTAACTTAGTTTAATTTATACGAGTTTGTTACAATTCCACATTAATAGCTGTTTAATAGATAATTTTTTTTACAAAGTTTTTAAAGAAGTTTTTAAAAAGACTGCTCCCAAGGCCCGAAACGTAACTGGCGCATCGTACGGATCCAGAAAGTTCCTACGAATCCAAAAATCAAAGAACTGGCGACCAAGAATTTCAATTCCCAATTCTGGAAAAACCCAAACAAAGTTGGACGAGGTGCAAACATCGACCGAACCGAACCAAACAAATTTTGACGAGATATAAGAATCGACCTAGCCCAAAGAAACAAAACGTTAACGAAGTACAAAAATCGACCGATCCCACAGCCAGAAAACAAAAAAATCGACGATGAAAAACATGCAAGTTCATTTTCCTAAACCAATTATTCGTTTTACAAATTTGTTGATATTAGCTAGTAAAAGAAATTTTTTTATTATTAATTTATGTATGTACAGATTTTAATTATTATTATTGCAATTTATGCCATTTAATGAAAATAATTTAATTATCTATTAATAGAAATTATTTCCAAATACGAGAAATTATTTTTAGCAAGAGTATTTTAAACGAGAGAACTGAAAGGACGCATTTATATACGCAATTATTAGTACAATTATTACGAATTATTAAAATACGAAACAAAAACGAATTCAATTCAGCAAGTCTGAAACAATAAAAATAGAACGCAATTAATTTCTACCATTTTATCACCAAAAGCTTAAAGAAACGAATTATTCAAAGTTTAACCTTCAGCAAAGTCTATAATTAAACACCTAGTGTATAATTGTAGAAACATTTTTCAATTTATCTTCACAAATTGAAACAAAGCATGCAAATTTAAAACGCGACTTTGATTACCGAAAACCATTCGCTCATCATCTACATTACTGAAAAGATTCATTCAAGTGCGACATATTTTATGATTAAATATTTCAGCAAGAAGTAATTAATTTTAAAAGACGCAATTCACTTATTACAAAACTGAGAATAAAACCTACTAAAAAAAATCTAACTTTATAAAGTATAATTAAATATTTTTTAGCACGAAGATATCTAATTATACAAAAGCATTCGCAATTTATTTAAGTCTATCACCGAAACTGAAAACAAAACTTTTCAGAAACTTGAAACTTATAATTTAAACAATTTATTGTATCAATATTTATGTCAATCACTAACAACAACAACTATTGAAGAAGACAGCCCTTGCAAAGTACAATTACTAAAATTTTCAAACCATTACATCTGTGAAGCCAAACCCGTACAAATCACCAACATGAAAATTCAAAAGGTTACAGAAAACAAATGGATTGCCATATTTCCAACAGAAGTAATAGCAACCGCACATTGCAATCAAGACGAGAACAATTTAGCATTAACCGGAAGCAAAGTAATCACCCTTAAAAAATAATGTTATTTAAAATTAAAGAACGAAATCATCAGAGTATATCAAGACCCCACAGTAACCAAGAAGTTCGCTAATTTACCGGAACTACAATTCAAAATAACACAACTGGAAGACGAAGAAATAATCAAGAAACTCATGCAATTAGAACACCTAGACTTGGACGACTTCAACCACGCCATGAAACTAATGGACAATTATAAAGAACACTTGAGTGAGTTAAAAGTGCCGAAATTACACTACGATAATATAAGCGTTTGGACAATTGTATTAATTATTTTAATTATTTTATTGATCATATATGTATTTTACAAAATGTACCCTAGATATAAGAATAAAGAAAAAAATTTTACAAATAAAGAAACAAAGGTAAATAGACAAGTAACAGATTTACCTTTAGGGACAATGAATTTTAAACAATGAATTTTAAAAATTAAGCAAAGAAAACCTTAATTGTGTATTTACGTTAGGATGAGTTATGTATCCCCCAATCTATATATGTATAACAAAATAGAATTTCTTAAGAATTATTAGAAATTGTTAAAGAAACTCAAGTTTATGCAAAAAGTGAATTACTTCGCCGAACTTACCCATACACCATGACCGATTAATAGGCAGATCTTCTCCTTTAAGGAGCTAAGTTCTCACGAGCTGTAATTCTCCACCACTTTTACACGATCTCCCGTCTAAAACCGCTAAACACAAGCGCATTCTTACGGCTTCGGAATGCAATGTTTGCGGTTTGCACACCACAACTGATAGGGTAAAGTTTTAAAATACGTGGAAAACTAATAATTGTAAAACTTACACGCAAAAACTTAAATTAAGAATGAGATAGGAGAACTTTCCCATACTGGGTTTAAAAATCCTCTAAAATTAAATAGTAAAACAAAATATAAAGCCAAGAAAAAAAAACGTAAAGCTTCAAAAACAATAAAAAGATAAAGTCTCCTTGTATGAAAACTCACATGCATGAAAAACTTAAATTAAATTTGTCTTTAAAGGACGACTAAATTTTTGAACTGTAGCAATACGGGTATACGGGTATAAAAGTATTCATCTAAGCGCGCAAGGGTTTTGTTTCCCAGCGCACCGACCGCACAAATTTAGTCGGGAGCATGTGACTCAAACACTTAAATCTAACATTTAAATTCACTCTAAATCTAAATCAAAATTCATTTTCATATTTCTATATGAATCCATACAAATTTTCGTTATTACCTTTTAAAATATTTTCTTAAGCTAAACAATTTTCTTGCTGGCTCTCAACAGGATAGGACAAAATATGATGCAGCAACCAAAACGTTAAGTTAAGAAATTAGCCAGTACTACTGTGTTAACAACACATAATTCTCTTAATCCTATCCTATCAAATACAATATTAAAATGCAAGTTAGCTTTTTCATGTTTTAATAATATCTCTTGCTTTTGGTAATAAATACCACAGATTCGGATCGACAAAGGGGTAAAATACTTTCTTAAATATAATATATATATATATAATATATTGCTATGGTATTCGCGGATTATCGAGCCCCGACGTTGGGCTGTATATTTATTTGCTATGCTATTAGAAGAATTATCATGCCCCTACGTTGAGCTGCATTACTTATTTTGCTATGAATTCTAAATTATTGCACCACCATTTTAATATTCACGATTAAGTGTAATTATCTCCTCCTTTAGCTGTTTTCTTAATATTGCTATCAACTGGACTTTATCTTTAAACAACTTTATCTACCAATGGCAAAATTCGATACGTTACCGCCTTGCGGGTTATCACTTTCCTATTCAACTTGTGGCTCCGCCTTTGTACTATTTAAATCTTATGACCTCGGCTAGCATTTATTTGCAATTATAAAATTCAGTAAATTTAGATTTTATATAATGAAACCAATATGTTATGTACAGCTTTTGAAATTATTTGTAATACATTTCTTATAAATTTCATTTATTAACAACCATCTAGTATGTACTCAAAAACTCAAAGTCACCAAAGAAAATTTATTATCTTTTACCAACAAAGTGTAGAATATTCTAAACCTGTTTTCTTATTACTTATTCAATATGTATGCAACCTCTTTTGTTGACTTCTTCACAAGCATATCATATTTAGCAAATTCAATATTAAAAATAAAATAAAATTCATATAGAAAAACAAATGTCTTATAACTAAAAATCTGACCTGGTTTTATCTTTTTCACATCAACGCTTCCAATAAAAATGATCTTCCCCAATTCTGGATTCCATTCAAATTATTGCACTATGGACCATCACCATTAAATTATATACCCCAATTTATTTCAATTCCTCAAACTTAGACTCTTATCATTCTTGCCACAGACTTAAAATTGTAGTTTGTTTCACCCCTGTACTTCAAGATTGTATTATTCTTCTTTTCTCCTTGACATTTAAATTGCATTACTGTATTTTTTTCTTAACATCAGAATCCTAGTCTATTTCCCTCAGACCTCGAAACCCTATTATTTTTATGTCTTAGTTTACAATAAATTCATTAAAAACGTACTTACGTTTAAACGGTAATTGTAATCTTCATATTTACACTCATTTTATTTTTCACTTTTATACTTATTACGTAATACTTTGTCTAATGGCAATGCACTTCGGCCTTCATTGAGTTCAAAACTGACTTTCTTATTAAGGTGCTTGCTAATATAATCTCGAATTCCCACTCCATCCGTGGGTTTGGTCTAGAACTCGTCGCTTGTCTCTGACCAATCAAATAATTTTATTTGGATCAGTTTCTGATGTAATGCTCCACGTTTTCCCATAATCACAACCTGCCCGCAGCTGTCTTTTATTATCAACATGCTGTATTTTGATAGATTACTTGCTTTTCTATAAACAACTGATGCAACCCGACTTTAAATTTCCATGTTTACATGCGATGCACGCAATTTTTAATCATTTCTCTTATCAAAATGGTTAGATCTTTGTACGCATTTATATTAACTACCTGAAACTCTATTTCTATATCCGTATTAATTTAATCGTCTGGAACTCTTTTTCTAAATGCGTGTCTAATTACACTTTATCATTCATTTCCCAATATACGCGTGCCTCCACTGAAAAATATCCTTATTTGTTTTACCTAAATTAACTAAACTTTATCTACAGGGTATTTAATATTTACTATCTACTTAATACATGTACTTCTCATTCCTACGCCAACTATGCGTCTTCCTATGTTTACCTGCGTCGCCCAAAAACTATCTCTACTCTATATACAGGGTGTTGACTACTTACTATCTACAAACTATGTCTATTTCTTAATTATTTCCTTAAATAAGTGTGGTTTTCTGCTGCCTATTCTAATTACTCCTTCCCGAACGACCTTTACTATAACGTGCACCCTTAAGCAACCCCTTATCACAGCAATATATATATATAATATATATATATATATATATATAATATATATATATTGTCGTGGAAATTATAGGTTAAGAAGGGTACGTAGGTCTAGATAATAAATTTTTAACAACTGTGTATATAGGAAATAGGAACAATTTATTTTCGCTCCAAATTAGTCAATTTAGATAGTGAAAACAAACAGTTATTAAGATATTTTTGTATTTCTAAATTGGAATGTAAAATTTGCATAACGGGTAGAAGCTTTAGGGTACATGAAAACTCAAGGATACGCATAATTAGTTGTAATAGTGTAAATCAAGCGCTTGAGATAAGAAACGGAGTTTTTGAGTATAGAAAATCAATAATTTAAACGCATACTTCCATTTAAATAAACGAAACGTTCGTTATACAATTTCTAAGAAGTGCTAAAACTAGGAATTATTATTTTAAACGGATAGTTTACTTTAAAGAAGCACCTGAATAGTTAAATGTCAAGTTCAAAGAACTGAAATATACGTTAGGACAAAATTCTATAGAATTGTTTGTAACGGTCGGTGCGACAAGCTGTTAAAATAACAAATGCTTTAAGATTAAGTGAAATGAAATATCTATAATGTGAAACAGACAGAGAACACGTATAATAAAACGTTGGTTATAATACACGTCTAAAATACTCAGTAGATTTGGAGGTCAACCACAAAATCGATTTTCTGTAGCTTGAGAGGGGTTCTAAAAGAGACAATAAATATGGGTGAAACGAAGAAAGGTAGCTAGGGGGTTGAACGTTAAAACGGGGAAAAGCAATATAATTGGTAGAAGGTTAGAAGTTTTGAGAAGTTCGCGTTGGTTAGAGTTTGTCAAACGAATTTCATCGTAAAGCCGGGTAAAGTTGAAATTTTTCAGACGTTAAAGTTCGTTACAAACAAAATTTTAAGAATCGGTTTTAGAAAATAAGCTTTTCGATGAAAAGAGGGTCCGTGAGGGGTATTGAAGAGCGTATAAATAAACTGGGAGAGATAATAAAGCTCTCTTATATCTCTTAGATCTTATATCTATTACGTGCTCTTACGTTGTATTGATTGTCGTTTACTCGTTAAAGTAGCATACAACATCCTATTTAAACGTGTGTAAAAACTGTTAGTTACGTACCGGAAATGTATTAAAGTGTGATTTGCACAAGTGAGTGCTAGCTTATCAAAGGTGCTGTTACTACACGATACAATCTAAGGATAAGATGGTACATAAGTAAGCGAATCGGGAAGTTTTAAACTAGTATGCGTGAAGTGTAGTGGTTATGGAAGGTTAAGCTTGGTAGAGACCATAATCCAGGTAGAAATACTAAAGGTGGCAGAGATTTGGATAGCGAGTGGAGATCAGTTGGATCCAGGGTTAATCACGAAATGTGTAGACACAACGACGAGGGTTTTGCAACACATCTTCAAAGGTAACGAGGGAAGAAGCTTACTCCAGGTATAGAAAATTAATTTCTTGCTTTTTCTTTTACATTTGTGCTGATGTGTTGTGCTTGAGTACTTTGACTTATTGGGGGTGTATTTTATTACCATAGAAATTCATTTAAAAAGGTATATGTACAGGACTTTTGATATTGATGATTTAAAAATGTTGATTAATGACATACAAATGTTGTCGTAAGAAGTAAACCGGTCTTTAGATTTATTTTAAACAAAAATGCGATGTGTAAAAGCATTTAGAGTGACTGGGTTATACTGAGCTCAAAATAGACCAAAATAAAATCAATTTAGGGTTGCACGACGGGCCCATCTACTCGTCTAAAATAAAATTGTTGGAATATATTAAAATCATGAAATTTTAAAAGATTGAGATGGTAACATTTTAGAAAACTGTATATACTAATGTGTAAATATTTTAGAGCTTATGGAAACTTGTTAACATGTGTAAATAAAAAGGTTGTAAATCTTGTTGCATTATTTGAGTGGTAATTTCATTTGACTGTGTTTGTGAGAAAGGAATGAATTTAGGATGGTAGGTATTCAAGAAGAAACAGATTTTAGAGCTAGCCAGGGTGTGCAAAAATAAGGAGGCGTTCAAAAAGGTATTGTAAGAATTTTTTTTATTTTCAGAAAATTTAATGACAGCCCAAAGACACTAGGGCTTGATTGGTTTTTAGGGAAATCTCGATTGTTATCGACTTCTACAGCAATTTTATGACACCTAATCTGCTGGGACTCGAAGGCGTACCCTGTTGTTTTATATGCTAGAATAACGAAATAAGCTGTACAAATAACTACCAATACTATTCTAACCCGTCAATTTCACAGATATATATATATATATATATATATATATATATATATATTATTATATATACTGTGATCCTACCCTATGAGTGATAGGCCTAGTATATCTATCTGTCACTCCTTGTCTTATTTTAGAGCCTTGTTGAGTTATGCCACAAAATTTATCTTTAAATATTTAACACGGCTGCTGCACATATACATTTCACAGGGCCGTCAATCACGTAGCGGAATCTACCTAGGGCGGGTCCGTCCTAGGCAAACCCCTCTCAACTAGACCCCAAATAAATATCCAAGGAGTTTTCAAAATAATTTTAAAAGCCAAAAGTATCCCCAAACACTAGTTCCACTTTTATAAATTTGATTAAAGCACTGCGTAGATATTAAATACTAATACTTGGAATCCAGATACAGGCGCCGCCTTCCAGCCGTCCTGAAGCCAAGTGACCAACTGCAGGCACCTCAAATACTCAGATGACTCCAATTTTTTTTTCGCCACAAAACTGCTACCTTAGACTTTACTTTACTGCATGCATTCCAGTACCACTGAATGTACTTCTCTTCACTGGTTGCTACCTCCAGGTACAACTTGACTTTCAAAATTTACTCGTAACTTTTTAAATGAAACCAAAACTCAGAACAGTACAAAAACACGTCTATTTTTCAGTAATACAAATTTTAAGTCCCTTACAAATACAACCCGTCTTCCCTTGTTCTTGTTGCCATAACAGCTACGTCTACGCACACTATGCAATTTATAATTATTAATAATTGATTAATAATACAGTTATTTTCTCTAGATACATTTATTTTCTAGATGGTTTGATAATCCAGTGATTTATGTATATTGAACTTTTTACAATTATTGAAAATAGCTAACAACTTCTATGGTTCAGCTTTTAAATTATACGTAACAGACATTTACGTCTTATTCGGTAAACGTCCTGTCATTACATAACTATTCTTTAATTGTTAAAACATATTCAAAATGAACTTGATTTACAAATTTTTCAGGAGTATCACTGTACTCCTTAAAATTTTAAAACGCGTAGTATACCACACAATTTTGTTATTTGTTTTTACTTCCAAAAGGTTCTGAATACGCTAACTACAAATTAAATTTAATATAAATGCAACTTTAATAACAACTAGCCTAGCCTGGTATCTGGCCGGTATACGTAGTGAAATGCAATGCAGTTTTAAAAGCTTTATAAATTTATAAACGTGGAAAAGTTGTTAATTTATAAACCAAAATACCTGAAACAAAAATACCCTAACAAAACCAAATATACCCCCATTATAGCAAGTCGTTTCGAAGCCCTATTTAAAACATTTTATAAGTCCATCCCCTTCTTGACAGTATAATATATATATATATATATATATATATATATATATATATATATATCAAAGAATGAAATTTATTGGCAAGTGACTCAATATTAGCCACAAGAGCATCCTGTCGACGCGTTTCGCCCTAATTGGGGCTTATCAGGACAGGAGTAGCAAAGATGTAATTATTTAACACAAACACATTATGGGAAGTACAGCATCACCTAGCCCACAATTTGTGCTTTCGTGCTGTTTCACCTGACTATGCAGGTTTTATCAACAGTCGGCACGGAGGAGATCCGGTTCAACTGCCTTTTTCCATAGCCAAAGATTATAATCATAAAGAATAAGTAAATCTAATGAGTCTTAAAATAATATCAAAGAATGAAATTTAATGGCAAGTGACTTAATATTAGCCACAAGGGCATCCTGTCGACGCGTTTCGCCCTAATTGGGGCTCATCAGGACAGGAGTAGCAAAGATGTAATTATTTAACATCTTTGATATTATTTTAAGACTCATTAAATTTACTTATTCTTTATATATTGCTATGTATAAACAAGAATTGGAATTATCGATCTCCGACGTTGGGCCGTCTTATTAATATTGCTATAAACTCCCTCCAGGAACTTAACTGGATTTTATCTTGAACCTACCTTGTCGACCAATAACAAAATTTGATATGTTACCGCCTTACTCGTTATCAATTTCGTATTCAACTTATAGCTCTTCCTTGATTGTTTAAATTATCCAATCACTCCCATTAACTTTATCTTATGACCTCGACTAGCATTTATTTGGAATTATAAAATTCAGTTCGATTCTATATAATGAAACAAATATTATGTACAGTTTTTGTAAATTATTTAAAATACACTTTTCAATTAATTAATGTTGTAAATTTCATTTATCAAAAATCATATACTTTTTAATCAAACCCAAAGTCACCAAAAAAACCTATTATTTTTATAAAAGAAGTGTGGAACGTTCAAAACCTCTTATCATATCACGCACTTTATACGTATGCAAGTCCTCTGTTTTGCTGACTTTTCACATTTATTTATATTAAGCAAATTCAATATTCAAAATAAAAAATAGAAAAATAATGTCTTATAACTAAAAATCTAACCTGGTCTATTTTCTTCGCTATTTCCTTCTCGCAATTGACGCATCAGCTAATATTTCCCATGCATTAAGCCATCCATTTAAATAAAAATTATTTTTCCCCAATTCAGGATTATTTCATGCCCATTCAAAATATTGTTTATCCACACGCTTGAACCATTGCATTTAAATTGTTGCCATCCCCCTCTAGACTACCATTATTAACTTATACTAATGCACCCCAATTTATTGTCATCTCATTCAGACTTATTACTTCATATCAATTTCCTCAAATTTAGAATACCATTTGTTCTCCCCGGACTCAGAAATTGTATTCATCATTTATTTTCCCCTGACTTGGAAGCCCTATTATTATTGTGTTTTAGTTTAAAATAAATTCCCTAAAATCTACTTACGTTTAATTGGCAATCGTAATTTTCATCTTCGCACTTATACAATTTTTCACTTTGAATTATTATTACGTATCACACTTTATTTCAGATTGGCGCACCTCGGCCTTTGTTGAGTTGAAAACTGCGTTCGTTATCACTGTACCTGTTATTATATCATTGCTCTCCTACTCCGTCAGTGGGTATGGTCTACAAACTTGTCGCTTATTATAACCAATCAAATCTTTGCATTTAAAGTTGTTTCTGATGTAACTTTCTATGCTTTCAAATAATTGTGGCCTGCTCGCAGCTGTCTTGTTATCAAACATGCGGTGTTTTGACGAATCTAATCGCTTTTCCATAAACAACTGATGCAATTCGACTTTTAATTTTCATATATTCATGTTATTTACGCAATTTTTAATCTCCTTTCTTATTAAAAATGGTTGTACGCATTTACAATATGCTTCCTGAAGCTCTATTTATTACCTCCGTATTAACCTAATTGTTTGGAACTCTTTTGAATGCGTGTTTAATTACACTTTATTATGTTTACTTACAAAATACGCGTGCTTCCACTGAAAATATTATTATACTTGCCTTACCTAAATTAACTACAGGTTGTTAAATATTTACTATTTACCTAATGCATGTCTTCCTTATTCCTACGCTAACTATGCGTCTTCCTATGTCTATTTGCGTCGCTTAAAACTACTTATACTTTATATACAGAGTGTTGACTGCTTACTATTTACCAACTATCTCTATTTCTCAATTCTTTACTAAATAAATGCAATTTTCTGCTTCCTATGGTAATTTCTAATTCCTAAACGACATTTACCATAAAGTACACCCTTAAACAACCCCTTATCACAGCAATATATATTCTAGCATATAAAACAACAGAGTACGCTTTGAGAACGCTTTTTACATAGGTAGTTTAGAAGTTAGTAATCCGATGGGAATACTTAGGAAGCTAAAAGTTTATTTTCATACTCTTGTAGGAGTAGATATTCGTAAAGATAGTGTATATAATGTAACATTTCAAATTTGTGTATAGGAATGTGTAGGGAATAAGCGAGCATCTAAATTCCGTAACAATTTAAACTTTGTATTTAATTATAGCGATGAGCAAATTCAAAAGCGCAGCATTTGAAACCATTTTAGTAAAGTGTATGAAAACGAAGAGGCAGTTATTGATATTGAAAGTTTTAAAGTTGTTTGTCAACGCTGTTCTAATAACATGTAATTAAGAAACGAAAGTTAACCGCCTTCAATTTTCCGGCATTTTGAGATAACATTGAACAAACAAACAGAAAATTCCAATTAGGGTGGTTACCGACGTCAATTATATTAGATTTATAGCTCAGGTGTGTAGATAACCGTTGAAAGTTACAAGTTCAAGTTGCCAACAAGAAACAAGGGCAGTAATTGATAAAATGAATACAAATGAGATGAGTATAACACGTGTTAGGGTAATGGAATTGTAGCAAAGTGAGTGGAAAGCAAAGAGAGATAATGTGGAAGCGTATGTTGAAGAGAGATAGATATTACCCTTGTTGCTTTAGAAACGGATTTAAGGTTAATTTTGTTAAATTGGGAATTTGAGAGACGCAACGTGATTGGTGACAGATGTTTGAATACGAGGTCCTGCCCTAGTACCTCTCCTGTCCAGTATTTCTTTGAAACTTAAATGCATTTATGGGCTGGCTGCTTGGTTTGGTTTCCATCTTTCTTGGTTGGCCCATCTTATCATATCGTTGAAGGTAATCCAAAAACACATCTCTATCTACAATATTTTGTAAAGCGATGCATTGTTTTACCTCTGTTGTGAAGGGTCCTGCTAAATATTTGATAATTTGCTTGTCCTCTAAAGGAGGATCAGGTTGTTCGGCAACACTAAAAATCTTTATGGCCTACAACTCCGTTGTTACGAAAGAATCGTTGCTATACTTGCCCCATACGTAAATTATCTTTAACTTTAAATTGCTGTCCCCCTCACCCCGAAGTGTTTTAAAAATTTGATCTTGAGGTCATTAAAAGAGCTTAACTCACTTTCGATTAGTCCGAACCAATTTTCGCACTACTTATTAATACGGACCTTATAATGTTCAACTTGGTTTGTTCATCCCAACTTCCCAGTATTAAAACGTTTACGTTAGTTAAAAATATCTTAAGGTTAAGTTTATTATCCCCATAAAATTTCGTGTGTTTCTCTTACGGAACACTGGAAGAACTCCATCTCATCGGTTCCCCAACATGAATATTTTTAACTCTATTTTCTAAATTTTTAAACTTATTCTCCAAGTCTGTTTTAAAATTTCCGAAACCATTTCTAAATGTTTCAAAACCCGCTTTCCCTCCATTTGCTTTACCTTTTGATCTAATTCTATGATTTTGACATTAGTCTCCTTGTCAAGTGCGTCCTGATTCCTTGTAGTTGAATTATACCCTCTCTAACGTCATCCATATCCTCTAAATGATGTAACACCTTTCCTCAAATTTCAAATTTTTCTTTAGGGTCTTATTAGTTTCTTTTAAGCCCGAAATTAGTTTCTCACTCATTTCTTTAATTGTTTTTTCATTCTTTTCACTTTCTGCTCTTAAACTTCCCGAAATTTTGCTATATTCTCTCCAAATTCCACTCGTAACTCCTGAATATTTTTATCAAATTTGTCATTAATTTCCCTCAAACTCTTTTCATTCTCTTCGTGTTTTTCGTTCATTCCTTGAATACATCTCTCAACTAACTTTTTTATACTTCTTTGACTTTTGTCATTCATTTCTTGCATGTTTATATTTAAATTTAATAAAAGAGCCACCATTTTAGATTCTTGAGTCTTTTCCACACTCTGTTTTTCCTTTACCTCTGGATCCTTCTTTTTCAGATCTTCCACATAAACACTTTTTTAAGTACCAATTTACATTTCTTCAGCTATCAAATCCTCACGAACTTCTTTTGTGCTATCAGTCATACTGGAAACCAATCAGTGCTAACCTATTTTCAATTTTAAAGTTCTCTAGCTTACCTACTTACCTCATACTTCTGACATTCCACGCTCCGACTCGCAGAATGTTCCCGGCTCCTTTTCTAAATTTTCTGACCACATCCTCCGAAGTAGTCCCCTCCCGGAGATCCGAACGGGGGACTATTTTAACTCCGGAATTTTTTACCCCAGAGGATGGCACATCTTTAATAACAATTTACGTACGCTGTGTACTTGAGAGGTAATGTGGTGGTTTCCCGTTGCCCTCCACATCGCAGTAGTTTGTCTTAGAATGCCATACCGACGCCTATGGTCTCTGCCAGACTAAGTACCGAAAGAGCCGCTGCCCTCTTTCGGGGACCTGTCTTCGTCTGGTTCCTCACTAACGACCCCACTAATTTGGTTAAACCTATAGTTCGGCTTTTTAGATCACTGGAACTCTGAAGCCGTTCTACCCGTTCTAGTAATCTAAAACTCCTTCAAGGTGCAGGTCCATTCAGAGCGGACATAGTATATATCAATCTAAAAATTATTGGTGTCAAAATGAGTTTACCGAGTTGTTTTTTGGTTTAAATATCGAGATGTGAAATGAGTATGCATTCTGGTAGTTGTGCTCGATTTATAGAATTGGGTGACAAAGAAGTGATCTTGACTATCAGCAGGTCTATCTATTGTAATCCTAGTTTTTGGAAAATAAATTTACACATCCTGTTTAGATATTAATGTAAGGAATCTGCTGTTATATTTAAAACCGTTTAACTATAATGTTTTATTCAAATATTTTCTATTTTAATGTAAAGCAAATTAAGTTGTCTGTCAGCAAAACAGGCAAAGTTTACAAATGTGTCTATGAAATTACTAAACTATCCGATGTGTTAAATAGCGGTGGAAACGTAAAACGGGGCATCTTGAATTTAGAGGAAAAGTGGAAAACGAACTTTGATGTGCATGATATTGATTTGTTGAGTACTACTTTTGTCAGATTAGGTAGCTATCTGATAGTGAACTCGTTAACAAGAAGAAATTAAATGCTAGGAAAATTCAAGACGGTAGAAGAAAGTATCGTAGAGCACCGATAAAACGCCGTAATATTCCTGAATCAATGGTTACCACTAAAAATAAAAATGCAGCATCATGCGGCATTGTTTTGGATGAGAACGCATAAGGATCAACAGAATGGAATCAACCAAATGCTAGTAAAATTCAAGGTTATAGAAAAAATATTGTAGAGCACCGATTAAATTGCATAATAACTTAAATCAACGGTTACCGCTAAAGATGAAAATACATTATCATGTGGTATTGTTTGGGATGAGCGCGCACAAGAACCAAGAGAATGGAATCTTTTTGTTAAAGATAATGACCCAACACTACGTGTACTTCAAGACCTTTTACCAAATAATAAGTTTGAATTTAAACTGCAAAAGCAGTTCAAGAAACGTAATGGTAATTTTATAAATATTTTACTTCTTTAAAGCTGTTGTATAAAAAAAACTTCTATTATAAATGTGGTTACAAGTATTTTATTTAAAAAAATTGAGTGAGTGGTCATGGCATGTACAATGCCAGTATCTAAGTAGAAGAACGTTTGCCGTAGCACAATTGAAAGATTGATGTCGTGTAGAGTGGTAAAAACACTTGAGAGAACAAGGACCGTTCTTTAATTTGTGTAACGGTGGACACCCCAAATTTTTTATGTTTATTACGTTAACATTTGGAAATTCTTCAAGTAGCCACGTCCACTTCTCCAACCCCTTAACATGTACGGTGTAATTTCAAATAGAGGATTCAATATGTGATGTAAGCACGTATAAGGTAGGTGTCCAGCATCCCAAGAGATACCATGAAAATTCTTGGTAAGCCACAAATTTTGACATTTGTAGCGAGCTGCGAGTTGGTTCCAGGTAAATGGTGATTTGAATATATAAGTTGTTGCAACTCTTTCGTATTGAAGTGGAATAAACGAAAGTTCTTTAAATGCAAATTCATTATTTGTGTTTTTACAGCCTTAAATGTCGACTATTATACATTTGTTGTTGGATTATACCTCGACACACGATCGTGAAGTATGAGACAATGCGCTGTGGTATATGCTTTAAGAGCTTCTTTCATTTGAAAATCTAACCGAACGTCAACGGCCCCCACCTTCACTATTTCGTTTTAATGCGAGCAATCGACCACCAATGGAGCTTAAGCTTGAGCTAAAAATTTTTGTGGTGTTAATATGTGTTCGCTAACCCCTCCATAGTATGATTGCTGAAAGTGTGCATACATTTCATATAATATAGAAAAGCGGTTGGCCTTGTAATCTACATTGAGGTTATCGTAAGGATACATGGAGGAACCCAGATGTAGTTTCATACTGGTTAACTTACAGTGGTCAAATTGACTACGTTCCTTTTTGCGAGAAATATCTGATTTAAAGCATACTATAACAAAACGTGGTTTTTCTACTTGAGAAGCGGTTTTTACAGCTCAGTATGAGTATGTGTTGAATGCAATTCTGGGCATTCATGTAGTTCCCAACTGTAAAAACTAAGTTTTATAGTTACATTACGTTGAAGATGTCCAAGTAGCTTCAAGCGCTCTTCGTCGGCAACTGTTATGTATGGAATTTTGATTACCTCTTTGTTATTGGAATTCTGTATAGCTGCATCATCAGAACTACCTCCAGTAAAAATAAGTTCCTGTTTAATATTTAAAATAATCTTTCGATAGTTTTTAGCAAATCCTAAAACTATGCGCAAGGAAATGCATACATTAAAGTTGCCATTGTTATGAACAAGGTCAATTTTCTCAATGGGTTACCAACTAGCGCCGCGAAAACGACGACTTTCACTGAGGTTGTAACATAGGTAATTTTTTATTGTTGTCGTTATACCTGGATTACGAACTCTATCGAGTACCTTTCCTCCTAGTTCATATCGTATTTCATCAAACAAAAACAAAATTGCTTTATTAGCAAAACTAGCTATAGTTGAAACAGTATACCATCAGCTTTACGCATTGTATCCTCAATGTAAATTACACCATCCCATGGTAAGATGTAGACTTCTTCGTTCACGATTGGAATTTTGATAACGTCGTTTTTGTCATATGTAGTATTAGAATACGGTGTATGTGTATGCTTCTCGACACTAATAATAGCCGTATCAAATAAAGTTCGTTACGTATCATGTAAAATATCCCTATCCATCTTAACAACGTAACAGTTTGAAGCTTTACGTTTGTAAAAATTTATTGTTTTCAGATGTTAACTGTGATCTGGACTGCATACGACTGGTAATTTGACTGACAAATCGGCCATTAATAGGTTTTGACGGTATATGTTTATAGCGATATACTATAGCTTAAAGGCGTTTTAGACAAAGTCTAATCTTGATGGTTACCCGACAAAAAGTGATGAGATTACCGTCTTGACCGACTATTTTAACCATGAAGTCATCAATGGTTCGTGTATTAAGCGGCATATAAGTGATGTTAATAGGATTTTCAATAACTTTGTGGTCTGGTGCAACTGTAGGAAAGAATTGATGTAAAATGTGCACAGCTTTGCTATTACACTACGATCCTACTACTAGATTGCATTCAATGCAAATTGAAGTGATTGAAGAAATCTGCACTGGATGGTCCGAAATAGCAGGAATATTAGCAGGTAGCTTATGACACTCAAAACTCAACAATGGTCCAATTG
Source organism: Platerodrilus igneus (assembly GCA_036346225.1). NCBI lineage: Eukaryota > Metazoa > Arthropoda > Insecta > Coleoptera > Lycidae > Platerodrilus > Platerodrilus igneus. Next base: position 390,345 of record JARFIW010001242.1, read on the forward strand.
AATTTAGTTGCGTAAAATCTACTAGGCCTGATGCTTTGACTTCTGTATGCAAACTGTTGTTATTTGCTGGAATTTCAATTAAACGTTTTTTGAAGTCGTACGTTCGCGTGGATCGTGCACACTACGTCGTACAAACCTATTAATCTCTGTGATATTGTCAGAGGCTTTCATGGACGGAGTCATTATAAATATTTATGGTTCCGGGTTGGGATGTTACGGGTTTATCTTCAAGTTATAAGGTTGCAATTAATTGCGAGTCTAATTGTAAAATTTTTTATGTATTTGGTTGTTGTGCAGGTATGTATCTATATTCACTTCTTTATCATTGTGTCAGGTAACGTGAATTTAAGTAATTTAATTTAGTTTGGTTATTTGGTAATCTTGTTATTTTCAGTTCTGATATTATTTTGCATGAGCGTGCATGTGGAATTTAATTTAAGAATTTACTTATCCGAGCTATTTGATGTATTTGTGATGTTATTGAATGAATAACTGTAAAAGTTATTATGATGAGCTATACGAGCATTAATAATTCATACGTATATTCGGGTTTTAAAGCTATTAGGTGTTGTTACATTTTTGTATGTACGCCGCTGGTCGAGGTTGACTTATTCTGTCCTTGCATTTTAACGCTAGTAACTTTCTAGTTTTGTAGTGCAATCTTAAACTTTTACAGTTCACTTTGGGTGTGGTTGTAATTTTGTGTTGTGTCAAAAGCGTATTAGCTAAATTAGACTGAATTTCAGTTTTTACAATAATTCTTTCAAGTCTTGAATAGGATTGACTGGTATTTTAAAGAAAATGGATTTTTTTCTTCCATCTTGTAGAATGCGGTGTGATCTGCCGAAGAGTCCAGTCTGGTATGGTTCTAGTGGAGTTTTATGGTCGTCTATCTTGGCTATTCCGTTTGGGAGTTTTCCACTAGACCTCTATTGTGATGCAAATTCCGTATTGGTTTGTGCGTTAAAGTTGCACGTTAAGCCTGTAAGCTTGTGGCTTTGGAATTGCATTAGTAACCTCGTGGGATATTATTCCTCTGAAGGCGTAATCCCACAAATCCATATTTGTACGCAGATGTTGGAATTCTTTGTTTGCAGCGTGATTAAGGTTTCACCAACTGCACAGGACATCCTCGCATTCGTATCCTCAGTTTCATCTTTATTCTAAAATCATATTTAATCATTTACTACTGCGTTCGACTTCTGCAGCTCCTTGCAGATTTGCAGTTATCAACGCAGTGTAATATACAGAAGTTATAGTAACATATCAACCATAGCAACCACCGTTGCGTTATGGCACATGTCTTATTCCGCAATACCATCATTCCTGTCAGGCTTTGACAGTGGAGCGTAAGTTATTTAGTAAGCAAAAGAGGTAAGCCATTGCTTCGATAATTTGTAGTTATAAAATAATACTTTACTTGTGTGTCGTACTTAAGATTTGTCAGTAATTGCTTTATTACATTTATGTAAGTATTTTATAAAAACGAATAGAGTTACTTTGTGTTGACTTGTGTTTTGTCTTGATACTACTAAGCTGACCAAACACCCCACCCGTCTAAAAGTATCAGTCTCATGCTCTATAAATATTTTTGGGGCTTAACCCCGTTTTACTAAACTTGTTATAAAGTAGCAAGTCGTTGTTACAAGGATCGTGTCATTTTATAAACTAAGCTCGACGTTTTGCCCACTTTTGTAAGAGGCTCCATCAGGACAAGAAAAGATAATAAGTAGTAAAATAAAAATAATAATAAAGATAATAATGATAATATTAAGTAGACAAGTTAAAGTGTAAAGAGTATGTAGAGTTACACCTGAACTAGCAGACTCACTAGCCCATTTAAGCCAAAAGGTGTCTTGTGGCAAAGTAAGTGTTACTTTACACTTTACACTTTAACTTGTCTACTTAATATTATTATTCTTATCTTCATTATTCTAGCTCAGAATATAAATAGTGCAGGTACGTGTCCAACCAGTTTTCGGATGGAAAACCAAATGACGAAAAATAAGCGCAGATAAATCTGATGATTATTATAAACAACTACAACAGGTGTTGGTTGTGAAATATCTGCAACTAATGTTGACTGTGCGAAAAGATATATTGGAAAAAATATTAAATCGGTAAATATTCAAGTGCTGGGGAGCCACAGGCTGCTTACTCCCCTTCACAACCACTGAATGTCGGCGAAATAGGGTATATAATTGTAAAACAATAGAAGGGCACCGAACTGCATCTAACAAGAAAGAACAGCGCCTATGATGAAAGGCAACAAACATAGAAACAAGAAGAAAATTGTTGAAAGCATATATGTGGAGCACAGTACAGTATGCCTATGAAACATGGGCAGTAGGAAAAGTAGACAGAAAAACGGTAGCGGCCTTTTGGAATGCTGTGCTTCAGATATATGAGGATGTTGGCATGGACAGGCAAAGTTAATAACAAACAGGTTATAGAAATAGTAGGGGAACAAGGATATATGTGGAAAAAAATAGAAGAAATTGAAGGGCAGAATACGTTCTAAGGCATTTTTGGGGAATAGTATGGGATATATTACAAGCAGAGACAGGAAAAAGGAGGCAGATGTAGACCTAGATTAGAGAGTGTTAGATGCAGACTGTGCAAATTTTAGAAAAATGTGTAAGTTAGTTTTGAATAGAAATCAATGATGTTACGCGTCTAACCAGTTCCAGGCCTGAAGACCTAATGATGATGATCTTCATTATTATTTTTATTTTATTACTTAATTTTTTTTCTTGTCTTGATAAAGCCCCCCTTACCAAAAATTGGGCAAAACGTCAACCTTAGTTTATAAAATGACACGGTCCCAACCCGGAACCATAAATATTTACTATTAATCTCTGCCATTTCATATGTATCTTCTAGTAATGTATGTATAATGTCGTAACTGAAACCAACAATAAATAATATTTATAGTTGGTTTCAGTTACATTTGGAATTGAATAGAACGTATCAAAATTTGTAAGTCCAATAACATACTCATGTTTATCATCAAGGTCAATTGGCGAAATAATTGTTGCTGTAAGCGAAAAATTGATTCCCGTTAAAGTAAATGTATACATGTTGGACAAGCGACGAAAAACTTACAACTAGGAATAATAAATGTGGAATTGTAAAGAAATGCATTTTTTTAAATGGTTACTTTAGCATATAAAAAGTATAAACGACTAAATATAAGTTAAGTTAAATATGGGATCAGAGATATTTCAAGTAATTGCATTAAAATAAGCAATATACATTAAAAACTTAAAGATAGAGTTCGCTGCACCAGAAACTTTAATACTAAAAATCCACAGGTAACGGCATTAAGCCGTTGAAAGTTAGCATAGTAGTAATGTAGAATGCATGGTCTAGTTGAAGTTAAATAATTGACTAGTCTTTTGGTGGGCGTAAGTTGCCAATACTATCAAAATATACTGCTGCCGAACCCTCTTTCTTGTATGACGTCCAATGTGTTCCTGCGCATTGCATTGAAATAGAGTATTTGTAATTGTTTAACGTTTTTAAAGAAATCAATGTTGATTAGCGCTTGTACAGGAAGGGTTATGGAAAATTTTGCCTTTTTTTGTTGTTGCCTTTTTCTTTTATGTAAACCCTGTCCTTGTGTGTAAGATAAGGCTTTAGGTACAATTCAAGTCCACGGTGATACGATTTTAAGTAGAATCCTTTTCCTATTTCAAAAGCGTCCAGTGTTTTATTACGACGCCGTGCTTCTTCAGATTGCTGTTTCCCAAAGTTTAGCATCGTTGACTGTTTTTGCAATTCCAGCTGCTTCACCGGATAGAGCTCCAATAGCAAAAAGGGCAGCAAAAGTAAGTGCTAAAGGTAAAAATCACATATTTTAGGAACCGAAATTACTCGTGGTGTACTACGAACCCAATGTAGTATCTTCGTGCGGAGCATTGGAAAATCACATGTAGTGCATACCACGAACCCTTCTGCAACATATAGTAATATGTTTTAATTGCTGTACAAACCAAGAAATGCAGTCTGTTCCTGTGTAGGAATTTTAATAAAGAAGAGATTTATCATAGCCGCAATAAAAATAATATCTTATTGAAAACGGAATATCTTTCTAGTATTTAAAAGTGCGATCAAGTTCATGCTGTTTTGTTTTCTTAATAAGACATTCTGTGTCGGAATAAACCACTATCAGGATAGGTATCTTATACCTAAGATCTTTAAACTGTAAATATTTTGTTGCTTTCGGAAGAGAGAATAACACGACACTCATTGAACCTTTCGCATACTTGCTCGTGTTCCTCGAAATGCTTGACATAATAAAAATTAGAGAGGTGTCTGTCGCATACATAAAAGTGGCATGTATGTTTAGTTAATTGGCCTCTAACCAATAAGGTTAAACTTCTTATAAGACAGTAGTGGTATTTAACGTCGGGTTTAAAACCTTTGAGATCTTCCAATCCTTCATGTTTGCTATTGCTTAGACTTTCTACAAATATAGCATCATCATTATTAGCATTATCATCATCAAATTATACTTTGACGTATCCTCGACATAGTTGTCATCAATAATTAACAAATTCACGTGTTTTTCGCGTTATTGACTAGTTAATTGAATGGAGATTACGCTATATTGAAAGCATTTTAGAACAACAGCAATTGCATTTACAGAAATATTAGTTGGCATCTCAAACGTTTATGTATCTGCTATCGGCATGAGACTGACTAAATTTTGCATATTAAAAATTTCTTTAAACTGTAGATATGAAGTTCTACAATTAGCTTTTTACCTATTGTAGGCTTAATTATTCCTGCTAAAGCATTCCAATAAAAACAAGAGATGTCCCTATTCTGAATATTTAATCAAGCCTTTCTGTTTTCATTATCAACAGGAAGAGGTATTAAACAAATTGTGTAAAAATATCGCCGCATTATTGATATTCACGTTAAGAAATAAAATTTCAGAAAGTGTAAACCCCGAGGCCTAAGACATGTCATGTTTTATTTTAGCCGATATACGTGTTAAAACATTGTCTGTAAACCAATCGTATAATTTCGGTGAGTTATTGAAAACAAATATGAAACAGAATATCTGATTTGAGATTCAGTTTCGTTATTCGCAAATAAAAGTTGGAAAAAATCGCACACCAACACGACATTAATTTTAAGGTTCGCTGCATGATGTTTAAAAATCATATACAATTTGAATAAAATTAGCTTTTTCTACCCTTCGAGAAATACACCAAGATGTATATGAGCAATGTTAGTAATTAGAGCTGTTTGAATTCTCGAACTAAATTCAGACACAATTGTTTTTCAAACCACTACAGGATATTGAGGGCTTGGCATTCATTGGAGCATTTGTTTAGGAACATTCTATTTCAATTTTTTTACTAAATTTTGAAAAAGCAATTTATATCTTTTCGTATCATATAGAAGATTTTCAAAAAGGTTGACATGACTAACCTAGAGCGAAGTTTGTTTCCACGTCCTTAAAATTGAATCAATATCATGGATGTGAGTTTTTAATATTCGTACCCAATTACGAAATGCTATAGTTGTATGATACTCTTTAAAATTGCAAGCACTTTTTGGTACAACTGTCACATTTGATTACAATACAGTAGAACGTCCACATCCTTTCTGTTAGTTGATATTTTCGATATTTTCTTATAATTTCGTATAATTTCAATAAAACTTTTATTGTGACATTTTTGAGCGAACCGCACGTAACACCCGTTTTGCACGAACGATTAAAATGTGCTTAAAGATTTGGAGCACAATAACATTTTTCTGAATCTGTAATTTTTAGAAGATTTTATAGAAAGAATGTCTGTCCCTCTAAAATAATAGCTACGGTTATAATACTCGACACCTTCATGTCCACCCAGTTCTCAGTTATTACAAAACACGATACCATTAAGAATTTGAGTTAAAAACACAAATTTTCTATACTTTAAGTTAAAGTACAAACAGAAGCTGCATAAATCACTATAAAGGAATATGCTGCTTTGATTTTTATATTGAAAAATAAATTCAAAAGTTGTTTTGAATGGCGATTTACCAGACCCATCAGTATAGCTAAATATCTTACCGCAATTTGACGCGATTACAAAAATATCATCGACTGCTTCCTGGTCGTAATTATATAACTCAAAAGCCTTTTCTTTCATACATTCCACGTCAGTATCACAAAACGCTATTTCGTCAAGAATATTATACTTTAAATACATTAAATACTTTTACAAACTGAACTGCACGCAAAACTAAAGAAAAAAACGTGGGTACCCCAATCAGAAAGCCATCATTATATTTGTAAGTTTTTAAGTACGTTGAAAATATTTTGCAAGCAGACCAATGAAAATTACTAGGATATTCAGAAATTAAAAGATTTCCATTATAATAATATAATCCCTAATCTTAGAAACTCTAAAATACTTGAAAAGTGAATTATCCTCCTTTACTTTTTTATTGTATGGTGTGTCAATGCTTATTGCTTATTATATATAAATCATCGAGCACGATAAAAGCGATTGATGAAAAAAATGTTCGCTCGAGACATTAAAGTATAACTTATAAACACAGACATATGCATAAAAAGGCCTAGACAAGTAACAATATGAATATAAAAAACGATTTCTAAATAGTTGCGGGCTAGGGTTGAGGAGAAGGTGAACTTGTTTCTCATGTCATGCTTAAGATTGTCCACCTGGAGCTGATGACACTGACGCTTTCGTTTGATACATGTAGCTGAAAGCTACGCTTGCGTCTGGATTAGGTTTACCTTTAAATAACAAATACTATTTAATTTGTTTAAATAAAAATTAAATACTAACCAACTTCAAAATCTCCTAATTATGTCAAGCACAAATTTCCTTGTCCATTCACCTTGACAACATCACCATCATCAATAACTTCGACGATCTTTTGTGGTAGAAGCACCGTGAGGTCACTAATTCGACAATAATCAAAATTTGATTTTCTTTGAAAGTACTCTTTTAATATATATATTATCATGTACGGATAATTTATGACGCGTTTTCGCAAGTTTGGGTTTATTTATTCTAAATTTGGTTGATGGAATTAATTTTATTTATTACATCCATTTTCTAATTGTAAGACATGCACAAAAATACTGTTTTTTAATGTAGCTTTAACCTTTTTGGGTACAACTTGACGAAAGTGTGAAATGTGTGCTGTATTTATATCAAATTGAAATTCGTAATATATAAATAGTTCAACTATCGGCGTCGGGTATTTAAAGAACACCTGCTCGCGCTGAAATAATTTAGAATTGTTTTCAGATTTCATTTTAACATTTTATTATCATAATCCATGAGTGAATGATAAATAATATTATGATCCTTTCATTTTAGTATGACACTTACTTGTAATAGGTTATTAAGGTTAAAGAACATAACGGACAATTAAGATTAATGGGCAAATAAGATTAAAGGAACCCATCCGTTTTATAATAAACGTTCATACATTATTAGCATATATAAAATTATGTACATTCAATACGCCTTCTGTTATAACATTCACTAAATGTGTGTATCGTCATACGCTACTAGCAATGCAAATTAATTGATTAGTTCGGAAATTTAGAACATCATTATCAAATTATTAATAGATAACTGCACGTGCGCCATCATTTGCAGTTGCTGCTCTACATTTTAATTTAGATTAAAGATAAATGAATATTTTTAAAAATAGTTTGCAACGCATTATGAATTGGACCAATGTTTTCTCGGTGTCGGCGTTTTCTCTAAATTACGCTGCACGTGTGCCTTCTTTTACGGTTACTTCTTTATATTTTAATTTACCATGCGAAAGAGTAACATAAACCCATTAACATATCTGCATTATTGAGTTTTTTTTAGAAGTCAAACAACTAAGCCAAAAAACGTTCTGAATAATGTTACATATATCTGGAAGGAAGACGACCTGCGACGGTGTGGACTCATCCAACATACAAATTCGCGCTTGCATTTAGCTACCTGATCCCGCCAAGGACCGCTTTCTCTTTCGCACATCATGTTGCGCTAACGCGAGCGAGCGAGCGAGCGCGATATTCACCTACAAATACACACACACTTGGACATTTTATCAGCACTTTTTTAAAACATCTCTCTTTACACACACATACATGCGCGCACACGCACACTTACACACACACTCACACGCGCGCGCACACACACACACACACGCGCGCACACACTATTTCTTTACAAGAAATATTAGAAATTTTTATAGATATGAGTGGTGTTTGGATGCGTGCCAGCATTTTCACACCTTGCCCTAAGTAGTTAAAGGAAGGCCACTAAAACTAATAAAGAACAATCCTCAGCGATACTCTAGCATTTCCTAAGATCTGTTAATAAAACTAGCATGTGATATACGAATGCACAACGATATTAGAAGCCAAAAAATAACAATTAACTTATGTAGTTCTCAAATAAAGCGTCATTTACTTTTCGGAAAGAGCAACACTCTATAAAAATTTCTCGAACTTTACTAAGTTGGTTGGGCGCTATCGCTAATAAAGCTCTTGCGCTAAAAAATTTGTATTTTGTTTCACAAAACTTAGATGTGCAAAAGATAACGAAAAGATGTGAAGTTACAGATTTAGTTAAAGTTCAATTTCTGTTGCGTAAGCGGCTTACGTTATGGATCGATTAAGTGGAAAAAACCGAAGTTTTAGAACCCCTAAACTTTTGTTCTACTAAAAAAATCTTCGAAGATGTTTTCAGATTCTTAATAAATGTTTCCCTACATAGAAATTCTATTAGCGGAAGTATTAATAAACAAATAAAGAGTTTCATCAAACTAACAATCTTAAAAATTTTCCAATATCTGGAAAACCTCAATCTGCGACTAGCTACGATAATTTAAGATTTCTTACCTTCTGTACTAAGCAAAATTTTATTCAATCGATACATAGCCGGTGACTTCGATGTGCACTCGAGATGAATTTATAGCTCCTTAAGAAAAAGTGGCTTTATTTATACAAGTTCTTGCTAACTCTTAAACGATAAAGTGCAGGTAAAACCTATTTCTCTACAATTCAATTTTTATAGACCTGCGTTTTATTAAAGTGGTTCTGTTCGTCTATATAACAGCTGATAAACGTTCCGAGATAATTAATACTGAATGCAGACTGTTCATACTTAACATCTCTATAAAATAAGTTTGTACGGGTACAATTGACAGATATTTAACCGCGCCATTTTCCATGGAGAAAATTTAACTAATATTTCTTTAACAGGTTAGTTTTTTTTATATCATATTTTGTCAGTATTTTCAACATTTAGTTGATATTTAATGACTTTATGACAACAGGGATGGCACTAAACTAATGGGCAAGGTTTCGTTCTATAACAACATAGAAAATTATGATTTGAAATTGGTAAAAAGTTGTTTTAAATGTTTATATATATATATATATATATATATATATATATATTGCTATACTATTCGCGGAATTTTCTTGCCCCTACTTTGGGTTGTTATTTTTATTACTATGAACTGGAATTCTTGATCCCCTTTGTTGTGCGCCTTATTAATTTTCTACGTACTCTAAATTATTGGACCACCATTTTAATATTCACTATAAATTGTAGTTATCTCCTCCGCCGGCTGTCTTCTTAATATTGCTATCAACTGAACTTTATCTTTAAACAACTTTATCTACCAATGGCAAAATTCGATACGTTACCGCCTTGCGGGTTATCAATTTCCTATTCAACTTGTGGCTCCGCCTTTGTACTATTTAAATCTTATGACCTCGGCTAGCATTTATTTGGAATTATAAAATTCAGTAAATTTAGATTTTATATAATGAAACCAATATGTTATGTACAGCTTTTGAAATTATTTGTAATACATTTTTAAATTAGTTAACCTTATAAATTTCATTTATTAACAACCATCTAGTATGTACTCAAAACCCAAAGTCACCAAAAAAACTTATAATCTTTACCAACAAAGTGTAGAATATTCTAAACCTGTTATCATATTACTCATTCTATACGTATGCAACCTCTTTTGTTGACTTTTTCACAAGCATATCATATTTAGCAAATTTAAAATAAAATAAAAATTTATATAGAAAAACAAATGTCTTATAACTAAAAATCTGACCTGGTTTTATCTTTTTTTCACATCGACGCTTCCAATTAAAAATGATCTTCCCCAATTCTGGATTTCATTCTAATTATTGCCATTACGCTATAAACCACCATTATTAAATTATACACCCCAATTTATCTCAATTCTTCAAACTTAGACTTTTATCATTCTTGCCCCAGACTTAAAATTGTAGTTTGTTTCACCCCTGTACTTCAAAATTGTATTATTCTTCTTTTCCCCTAGACATCTAAATTGTATTACTGTATTTTTCCCTTAACATCAGAATCATAGTCTATTTCCCTCAGACCTCGAAGCCCTATTATTTTTATGTCTTAGTTTACAATAAATTCATTAAAAACGTACTTACGTTTAAACGGCAATTATAATCTTCATATTCGCACTCATTTTGTTTCACTTTTATAATTATTACGTATTACTTTGTTTTAATGGCAACGCACTTCGGCCTTCGTTGAGTTCAAAACTGCCTTTCTTATCAAGGTGCTTGCTAATATATTCTCGAATTCCCACTCCATCCGTGGGTATGGTCTAGAACTCGTCGCTTGTTTCTGACCAATCAAATAATTTCATTTAGAGCAGTTTCTGATGTAATGCTCCACGATTCCCCATAATCACAACCTGCCCGCAGCTGTCTTTCGTTATCAACATGCTGTATTTTGATAGATTACTTGCTTTTCCATAAACAACTGATGCAACTCGACTTTAAATTTTCATGTTTACATGCGATTCACGCAATTTTTAATCATTTCTCTTATCAAAATGGTTAGATCTTTGTACGCATTTATATTAACTACCTGAAACTCTATTTCTATATCCGTATTAATTTAATCGTCTGGAACTTATTTTTTTAATGCGTGTCTAATTACACTTTATCATTTATTCCTAAATATACGCGTGCTTCCACTGAAAAATATCCTTATTTGTTTTACCTAAATTAACTGAACTTTATCTACAGGGTATTTAATATTTACTATCTACTTAATACATGTATTTCTCATTCCTACGCCAACTATGCGTCTTCCTATGTTTACCTGCGTCGCCCAAAACTATTTCTACTTTATACAGGGTGTTGACTACTTACTATCTACAAACTATGTCTATTTCTTAATTATTTCCTTAAATAAGTGCAGTTTTCTGCTGCCTATTCTAATTACTCATTCCTGAACGACCTTTACTATAACGTGCACCCTTAAACAACACCTTGTCACAGCATAATTCCCCCAAATTAAAATATAGAATTTTATATCAATGTCCTTTTTGGCGCCTAACGTGAACTTAAACTCACATTGGTATGAAATTATTATATTTTTATTTCCATTTTGAAATCAACTTTTCTTTATTAAACTCATATTTACATTTTATTTATCTCATGCCTATGTCCTATTATACTATACTATTCATACCTATACCTATTCTTATATTCAAATCCTATTCTATTTTTCTATGTATACCTATTCATAATTTATTTTACATTTCCTTTTATCTATTCATCTGTCTTTGCATGGGTCAATTAGGCTTATTTATTTCTAACCTCCCCCTTTCTATTCTTAAATCTGGGTCCTTTTAATCTATATTTCTCAATCATATTTTTATCTATAAATATGCCCTCCGTGCTGATTTGATATCCCAGAAATTTAACTTTATCTTGAAAGAATTCGCACTTCTTTAAATTTAACCTTAAACCTGCTATATTTAATTCTAATAATATTCTTTCTAAATGAACAAAGTGTTGTTCCACACTATCACTAAATATCAACACGTCATCCACGTAGTGATACAAAATTCCTCATACGGTCCCAAAATATTCTGCATCGCCTTCACCAATGCAGCCGTACTTCGAGGACAAACCAAACGGGACCACCCTAAATTGATATATTCTTCCTTCTACAGAAAAGCCCGTATATTTCCTTGATTCTCGCGCTAATGGAATCAACCAAAATGAATTCTTTAAGTCTAATTTGCTATAGATTTTCTTTTTACCTATTCTTGCTAATATGCTCTCCATCGTTGGTGGACAATTGTATTGCGGCTTCGTTCGCTTATTTATCTTTCTTGCATTCAAACATAACCTAATGCTATCATCATTTTTCTTCACGACGACTAATGGATTCACAAAATGTGTACTGGAGTTTTCTATAATACCTTCACGTAACATTTCCTCAATTTCTTCCTTCAGTCTATTCCTATATGCTACTGGAATAGGATATATTTTAGTGTTATACGGCTCTGTATTTGTTACTTCCAACTTTTGCACATAACCCGTGGCAATTCTCGACTCCGACCCAATTAATTCTGAATGCTTATTCAATAATATATTCACCCTATTTCTTAAATCATCTGGACACTTAATATCTTCATTTTCATTACCCCCATTATTTATCTCTTCACTAAACTGATTAATATTTACGCAGTCGTCTTCTATTACAATATTCCCCTCTTCATACCATTTAATATATTTCCCATTACACTCAATCTCTTTGCATTTCGCATTTATCTTCAACCCCAACTTATCTATCATATTCATCCCAAATATAAGATCTATCTTCAGTCCAGGTTTCATCCCCCATTTCACATCTCAGAATTACCATTTCATTTATTACACTAAATCTCTTATTATTTGGTGCCACTAAATTACACCCCGCTATAGGTATCGCTTTATCCCCCAATTTTTCTCGTTTAACAAACTCTTCCGCAACAAGTGATGCTTCTGCTCCAGTATCAATTAACACTTTAACTATTCTATCTTCCACCTTTAAATTAATTATTGGTAATAAGTTCCTTTCAAATCTTCCAAATTCATTATCCATTTCATATTTAATAAACTCGCGCTGGTGATCATATCCGTTAATTCGTAGAATTTTCCTTGGTTCGTCCGTACTCAAAAATCCTGATTTCGCGTCGAAGGTCCTGCCTGACTCATTATCCCTGTATCTGTGCAATTCGTATTTCTTATTTCCATACTATTAATATTTCTAGCTTGCGTCCGTCGATCATCATTTTCCTGTCTATTTATTACTCTATTATTTCCCTCATGATGCGTTCTCTCCATTCGTTGCCTTGGTATCTGACCAGTATTCCTGTTTTGCCTAAAATCATTATTAAAGTTTCCATAGTTCCCCCTATTAAAATTTCTTCCGCGATCATAATTATAATTGTTCCTTCGATAATTATTCCGAGTCTCCGTATTCCTTATAAAATTCGTGCGTCGATCCCTAACATTATTTTCAATTTCATAATCATTTTCCAAATCATCATATCTCTGCAAATAATCAATAAACGTATCTCTATCCACTATATTTTGCGTCGTTATGTATCTCTTTACTTCAGCGTTAAAATGACTTGCTAAATACCTTATAATAATTTTATCTTCTAAAGGAGGATCCAATTGCTTCGCTACAGTAAATTTCTCAATCGCATATGATTCTCGCGTTATCCCTTTCGCCGAATCGTATCTTCCCATAATTAAGTTACTTCGAATTCGATTTTGCTGATTGTCATTCCAGAATTGACGTAAAAAATTTGCTTTCAAACTGTTCAAATGTTTCTATTTCACTCTCAACTAAATTGTACCATCTTTCAGCATTCCCTCTTAATATTGCCCTAATTAAATTTAATTTCAATAATTCATCTGTAGGTCCCTGTATCAACATTTTAAAATTTTTCAGAAATATCTTAGGATTTAATTTTCCGTCCCCGTAAAATTTCGTAAACTGTTCAATTGAGAGATTCGTTTGAATTAACCTATTTGATTCTCTATTAAAATTTATTGGATTACCTTTTAAATTATTTATTTTTTGATTTATTGTTCTGAATTCCGTTTCGCAATTTTCTTCAATTTTTCCTAATTTAATATTTAAATTCGTAATTTTATTGTTGGACTCGCTTTCGTACTCTTCTCGTTTCGTTTTAACTAAAGAAATATGATCCCATAAACCGTCTATTTCCTCAGAAACTCTCCCAATTTTTACATTCATTTGTGCCTTAATCTCAGCGAGAGTGTGGTTCGTTTCTTGCAGACCATTACTAAGAATCTTAATTTCATTCTCCAATTTCTCGCTGTATTCCTCCATTTTTGTTTTAACTGTATTTATGGCTTGTTCACTCTTATCCATTTTATCATTTAATGCCATCAAGATATCCAACATTTTGGTTTCTTGTGAAGTTCGCCTTTCTTCACTGGAACTGGTTTCCTGAATTATCACGCTCTCCTGGGATCCTATCTCTACTCCTTGTTGTCTTAAAGCTTCCCGTGTTTCCCGTATTCTCTTGTCCATTATTATATTTTTACTTTAAACTTTTAAATACAAAATAAATCTACCTAACTTTAATTACTGTACAAATTTCTCAATTTTTCCTTTAATTGAAACTTTTCAAATCCCCAGTTTAGTTTAATTAATTTTTTTTTTCTTACGGTCGTATTTTAAAATTTAATTTAATTTAATTTGCGCCTCTTAATCTCAGGTTATTTTACCGTGGTAAAATCGTGCTCTAATTCGTGCCCTAACGTTGGTGCGACATCTTTATTGCTATACTATTCGCGGAACTTTCTTTCCCCTACTTTGGGTTGTTATTTTTATTACTATGAACTGGAATTCTTGATCCCCTTTGTTGTGCGCCTTATTAATTTTCTACGTACTCTAAATTATTGGACCACCATTTTAATATTCACTATAAATTGTAGTTATCTCCTCCGCCGGCTGTCTTCTTAATATTGCTATCAACTGAACTTTATCTTTAAACAACTTTATCTACCAATGGCAAAATTCAATACGTTACCGCCTTGCGGGTTATCAATTTCCTGTTCAACTTGTGGTTCCGCCTTTGTACTATTTAAATCTTATGACCTCGGCTAGCATTTATTTGGAATTATAAAATTCAGTAAATTTCGTTTTTTTATAATGAAACCAATATGTTATGTACAGCTTTTGAAATTATTTGTAATACATTTTTAAATTAGTTAACCTTATAAATTTCATTTATTAACAACCATCTAGTATGTACTCAAAACCCAAAGTCACCAAAAGAACTTATTATCTTTACCAACAAAGTGAAGAATATTCTAAACCTGTTATCATATTACTCATTCTATACGTATGCAACCTCTTTTGTTGACTTTTTCACAAGCATATCATATTTAGCAAATTTAAAATAAAATAAAAATTTATATAGAAAAGCAAATGTCTTATAACTAAAAATCTGACCTGGTTTTATCTTTTTTTCACATCGACGCTTCCAATTAAAAATGATCTTCCCCAATTCTGGATTCCATTCTAATTATTGCCATTACGCTATAGACCACCATTATTAAATTATACACCCCAATTTATCTCAATTCTTCAAACTTATACTTTTATCATTCTTGCCCCAGACTTAAAATTGTAGTTTGTTTCACCCCTGTACTTCAAAATTGTATTATTCTTCTTTTCCCCTGGACATCTAAATTGTATTACTGTATTTTTCCCTTAACATCAGAATCATAGTCTATTTCCCTCAGACCTCGAAGCCCTATTATTTTTATGTCTTAGTTTACAATAAATTCATTGAAAACGTACTTACGTTTAAACGGCAATTATAATCTTCATATTCGCACTCATTTTGTTTCACTTTTATAATTATTACGTATTACTTTGTTTTAATGGCAACGCACTTCGGCCTTCGTTGAGTTCAAAACTGCCTTTCTTATCAAGGTGCTTGCTAATATATTCTCGAATTCCCACTGCATCCGTGGGTATGGTCTAGAACTCGTCGCTTGTTTCTGACCAATCAAATAATTTCATTTAGAGCAGTTTCTGATGTAATGCTCCACGATTCCCCATAATCACAACCTGCCCGCAGCTGTCTTTCGTTATCAACATGCTGTATTTTGATAGATTACTTGCTTTTCCATAAACAACTGATGCAACTCGACTTTAAATTTTCATGTTTACATGCGATTCACGCAATTTTAATCATTTCTCTTATCAAAATGGTTAGATCTTTGTACGCATTTATATTAACTACCTGAAACTCTATTTCTATATCCGTATTAATTTAATCGTCTGGAACTTATTTTTTTAATGCGTGTCTAATTACACTTTATCATTTATTCCTAAATATACGCGTGCTTCCACTGAAAAATATCCTTATTTGTTTTACCTAAATTAACTGAACTTTATCTACAGGGTATTTAATATTTACTATCTACTTAATACATGTATTTCTCATTCCTACGCCAACTATGCGTCTTCCTATGTTTACCTGCGTCGCCCAAAAACTATTTCTACTTTATATACAGGGTGTTGACTACTTACTATCTACAAACTATGTCTATTTCTTAATTATTTCCTTAAATAAGTGCAGTTTTCTGCTGCCTATTCTAATTACTCATTCCTGAACGACCTTTACTATAACGTGCACCCTTAAACAACCCCTTATCACAGCATAATATATATAAATTAAATTTGCTCATTATGGAGATCATAACCCTTTTTACATCTTTTTTATGTCAATTAAAGCCAGCTAAAATTATTGTAATTCACCATGTATGTTTCGTTGAACGTTCAAAGAACTATTCCTTTTTTTAAAAGTTCCTTTGCGTACCAATCAAAATTTTGTTGACCTTTTACACAAATATTTAAATTACATGCAATTTTTAAGCTTATTCAATATTTAAAATAATAAAAGCAACATACTATGAATTTAAAAGATGGTTCTGACCGTATGTGTCTGCTGTAACTTCTTATTAAAGCTTCTTGATCCAAATCGGTTTTATATAACTATGTCTTTTATTTTAATTTCTAGCTATCTATATTTATCTTATCTAAGTTATTTATATAACACCCAATCAATTTTATACAACTATGTCTCTTATCTAGCTATCTGTATTTATCCTATCTAAATTATTCATCTAATACCTAACTAATTTTCTACAATTACGTCCCTTATTTTCATTCCCAGCTATCTATATTTATCTCATCTAGGTTATCTATATAACACCCAACAATTTTATACAACTATGTCTCTTATTTTAATTCCTAGCTATCTATATTTAATCCTATCTAAATTATTTATCTAACACATAATTAATTTTCTACAATTACGTCTTTATTGTGATCTCCTTCTTTATACGGGTATATCAAATTTATATGAAACTTACCCCGGATCGCCTACGAGTCTACTTCCCTAAGTTCATATGTGTTTCTCCCTATGATGTTATTCGCCACATAGGGACCCACATATGGAAAATGTAATCTTGCACACGTGTTAAGGTGCCTTTTTCCCACTCTTAAATTCTTTATGATTACCTTGTCCCCTATTTGAAAGATGGTCCTCTTTTTCACCTCATTCATCCTTTTGTATATTTTCGTGCCCTCTCTTGTAGCCTTCTTCAGGCTATCCGCATTTTTACTTCAAACTCATCGTCCCTTGGCACAATTTCCCACGGTCGATCGGGATGCACTCCTTTGATCAAACTTATGGGGGGTTTCTCAGTGACTGTGTGTGGACCATGGTTAATGAATAGCTCGACCTTAGGTAGATTGATCTCCCAACTTTGGTGGTTCGCGGTTCGCAAGAATTTACATGTTTCCTGTATGTATCGTTCCGCGGGATTTCTCTGGGGATGACGAATACTGCAGAAACGATCCATATGTCCTGATTTTCCCAATGCGAAGCAAATCAAGCATTATTAAAATAGGTGGCATTGTCTGCTAAAATTCTCTTAAACTTTCTTTCTTCTAAGATGAACTGTTCTAATTTATCAATAGTTCCCATCGTTTTGCAATCCCTGGTGGGAAACAACCGTGTATATTTCGAGAAGACATCCACCGCCACTAAGACATGATTATTTCGCTTCCAACTGGGTACTAAATTGCTTAAGTAGTCTATCACAATCAAGTCTAAGGAATTGTCTACCTGAATGCTTTTAATAACATTTTGATTAACGAGATTTTTATATTTGCACAAAATGCAGAGACGACATGTGCTCACTACATCTTTAATGATTCCCAAATCTCTTTGAGCATAGAAATTTTCTCGAAATAGCAACCATAGCTTCTTGACCCCCCAAGTGACCATATTTATAATATGCAAACCTTTAATAATCAATTCCGCAAACTCCCTGTCCAACACATAAATCTTCCTCATTTAAGTGTTTTATAAGAAAGCCATCAACAGTCTCAAAATATTTATGATTTGAAGTCTCCCTCAATTTGTCTTAAATGATTTGAAGGCATTCACTATTCTCGTGCATTGCCAAAATCCTCTCATATGAAAAAATTGTGCGATCCCTTAACAAATTATGCATAGCTACAAAAATGTCGTTTGATTTTAAGTTGGTGTTAATCTTACTTCTATTGAGAGCATTGGTCACTGTATTATTTTTTCCTTTTATGCATCTGGTCTCAAAATCAAAATCCTGTAGCAAGAGACCCCACCTACATACTCGATTATTGGTAAATCTCGTGTTAAATAGCGAACACAAGGCCAAATGATCTGTTTGGACGATAAAATATCCCCCCATTAGATAGAATTTTAACTTTGTGACCGCAAAGACCGTTGCTGCCATTTCTTTTTCACTAATTGTATAGTTTAATTCATACGTTTTTGGCGTTCTGGAAATGAATGAGATGGGTACCTCTACACCATCCTGAATTTCTTAATTAACTGTAGCTTATTATTGATTCTATACAGGGTAGTTTGTATTTGTATTTTGCCTAATGAACGAATTATTTACATCTAAGCGTTTGGTTTTCGCGGTTTTTATTATATCTACATGAAGTATTCCTTCCTTGTGACCTTATATACGCTTAAATAACCCTATTATCATAGCAATATATATATATATATATATATATATATATATATATATATATATATATATACTATATATATATAAAGGGTGCTGTAAAAACGTCTGGCGTTGGGTGTCTCTAAATGAGTGCTGTCGTACAGATACAGCAAAAGCAAATTGTAGAATTTGAAATTACTGACTTACCGTTCTTGCGGCAATCTCAACGGAAGTAATAAAATTTACAAAATGAAATCAAACTGCAATATCAAAAAGCTTCTATATAGTCTAAAATATTTTCTCTCATACATAAGAATATAGAATATTTAAAGCATAGTTTTTTCAAACATAAAATTATTCCCAACAACTACCTATTTACTTAATTATCAAAAAGTTCCTCACCTAATGTTGCTTACAATTTACAGAACTAAAATCTTTTATTTTGTGGATAGTTTACCTGGCTTTTATTTCCGCGCTGGTAGGGTTTGTTTGGCCAAAAGATCTTTGTCAGATAGTCTATTTAAAAAGTCAAAGTATTTTGAACTCTTGACTTCAAACTTTCTGGTAAACATTTTTACAAAAAAAATTAAATGATTAAGACTTATTCTATCTTAAATTCGAATGACAAAAATTCTATTATCAGTTACAAACAAAAGATTCTAAAAGTAATACTTGCAAAATCCAATTCTCGTAATTAACGGTCTTAAACACCATCTGCTTCTTCTTTAAATTGACTTCAAAATTAGCTTACAAGATTTACCATATTATTAAAATCTCCATTCAAACATGTGCTGCCAAAAGCGCATCTTCCCTCCAATTATTTAATTAATTTTTAATCTAGCTTTTTGTATCGAAAAAATCCCCATCTTTATTGTATATTGTGCCGTTTTTCTATTTTCTACATGCGTAGAGAACATAGAATACACACGACAAAGTATGAGAACATACTTTTGGTAAAGCTAGTTTGACCTTCGGGGTTGCGGTGACCGCAAGAGACCAAGATCATCAGGGTTAAGAGTAATGATTTATTTGTAAGGAGACTCGCTAAATTACTATACATTACATGTGATTTTCCAATGCTCTACCCGAAGGTACTACATTGGCCAGGAAGCGAGTTTTCTTTACCTGGAAAATTTTGAATTTTGCCGAATCCTTGCTGTTCCAAGCAAGGTAGGGATCTTTAACGTGCGTGACAACACTCACACACGGGACCTCCATTTTACCTCTCATCCGAACGAGGGTGTATTTTTGCGAAAAATGCTCGCCTAACATTTTTCAAGCGGACCGTGTCGGGATTCGAACCCGGGACCTTGGGCGTAGTAGTCACACACATACCACTACGCCACGGAGCCGCCTTAAATTACTATACACCATTACTTACCGAGAAACTATATTGTCATAGCAGTAAGGAACACGTTTAGTAACGCAGGTGTATATTGAATTTAAGTTTTATGACAAGTTTTGATAAATAAAATGAATTCTTATAAGTTCATTAAAAGAATTATATTAAGCTATTTACATTGAGTTATTATTAATCACACTTTTAATACCCAACAAATTTCATGAAACTTTCCGTTTACATTTTAATATCAGGTTAAATATTTAGTAAATCTCATCAGGTAAACAATAGAAACATAATAAAATTTATAAAAGTTACGGTAATTTATAGTTTGCTTTGACGCAAAAATAAGATAAAATTATTACTGGGACTTGATTTGTTACGTTCGTTTTCGTAAATAATTGATTAGTTTATATGCAATAATTTTAACTTAAATTCCTTTGGCGTTAAACACGAAAATTAATTCCGTAAATTAAAATAACCCTTTCGCATGTTTAAAATTGTATTGTAATTAATAATAAACATACTATATATTTTACTTGATAAATCTTTCTGCTCATTAAAAATAAATATCTTTCTAAGAATTTTTTACCTTGGAATTTACGCCATAATTAGATAGGCGTCTTTCCAAGTATTCAATAATTAAGGCTGGTGTGTTTTCCTTTTTTAAAGAATTTGGGGAAATTATTTCAATAAAATTGGGGTTTTCCTGTTTTATTTCCTTTAACAAGTTTACGTTGAGCTTTGGTGCTTTAACTAAACAAATTTAATAGTCATTTTCTGTTCGAATAGCAACAAGAAAACATCCGTTCCGTTTGTCGTTATGCAAATTTCTGGCACGCATTATATAGCGTTGTGAATATTTAGGGTTTATAAAACGGTACTTTTCGGTTTTAATAAATTAATTTATTGTTCGTAATTATTCTAGCTTCCTGAGGGTGACACGTTAATCCCTTGAGCTGTCGTTTCTTATGGTAATGGGAGGCCAAAGTCGTTCTTCCTAGGCGTAGGCCTACCTACTCTCTGACATAGACCAGCTACTGACTTAACCTCGACGTCAGCAACTCGAGGGTGAGTTATTCTTTGTATTCGCTTCTTACTTTGGAACCAGAAGCTTAGGGTTTTACCGTTCAAATATGGCAATTCTAAATTTAATTCTTATATATGAAAATTATTTAACTATTTTGGGTATTCACTGCTCTTTTATTACTGCTTTACTATTTGTTTATAAATCACTAAAAATATACTACTTATTTATGTAAAAACGGTTTAAAGACTTGCTGGTACATTTGAAAATGTTGTTGCCATTATATTTGTAAATATAGGTTAAGTTTATATTTACGATATTCTAGAACTGAGGTTTTTAGGGTTGCGTTTGGTTCTTTCCTTTTTTTACTAATTAATGTCAGGGGGTAATTACCTAAAAACTACAGCTCGCCATTTTCATGAATAATTTTTTTACTGTGTTCTGTAAATATTTTGCTTAATTATAAGTTTTTTTTTGTATGTTTTGTTCTGAGTGTGAATGAGTGAGTGTATATAAATTTTCTCTCTATTTATTTCAGGTTTCTTTTTAATTTATTTATAGGTATAAAATCCCACCCACTCACCGATTGAGCCCGGTCATCCTTTTTTTCTCTTTCTTGTTTTTTTTTATAGGTTACGTCAATGTACGTAGTACATTATACAGACACTATCTTATGGACAATTTAATTGTAAAGTGAAATTTCATACCTGGATGTAGAATAACCACTAAGTGTAAATTGTTACCAATATCCACGTCTCGATTTTACTCAGGTTGCACATTAGGCGACCCGACGATATGAACACATGTGCTAGAAGATAAATAAAATACTATATTAAATGCAGCGTTTTAAAGACGTTTCCATTAGTAGAAATTCTTCCTAAAGATAGGAGTCCATCTCATTAAAAAGTCGGTCCCATACAAATAAAATCCATCCCAAAAATGAATTCCATTCGAAAATTGTATTTACCCAAAAATGAATTCATCCCAAAATTGAATTTATCCCAAAAATTAATTCCATTTCAAAATTGAATTTACCCCAAAAATAAATTCATTTCAAAATTGAATTTACCCCGAAAATGAATTCCATTCCAAAAATAAATTTACCTCAAAAATGAATTCATCCCAAAACTGAATTTACTACAAAAATGAATTCCATTCCAAAGATGAATTCATCCCAAAAATAAATTCATCTCAAAATTGAAGCCTTAAAAGACAAACAAATAATACCACAAACTAACAGTTTAACTTGTATCACAGTTTTGCTTTAAGCGTTAGTTTGTAGTATAATTAGTTTGTTTTGACTTATACTATACTATAATTAAAATTGCACAATGTATTTATAGATAAATTCATAGATAAATATTTAGATATAGATTATTGATAAATATATTTATAGATAAAAAACGCGTCAAATAAAAGATTATCACTACATTTGTTATTACTTGGCTTATATGTGAAACTTTTCCAATATACCGAGATTTAGTAATGATCTAAATCCAAGATTATTATTACCCATATATATATATATATATATATATTATATATATATATATATATATATATATATATATTTGGCCATGGCCACCTTTGGGGTCGCACACTTCCCCTCAAAATCCCCACTCTTGTACCATTTTTGGCGGGAAAATTGCAAATTTGGTCTACATATCACAACTTAGATGCTGTTTATATATCTTCAACAATTTTTTCGATACCATTATTCAAATTTGAATAAATACAGAAAAACTAAAATAAGACTCCTATGGGGTCCGACCTCGATGGTGGCCTATTTGAATTAAATTGGCAAACAACTCAGACGTGTCACTATAATTCTCTTATTGCGGAATCAGCAATTAAGGCAATTTGTTGTGGAAAGCATGTTTGGGATTCTTTATATTATAGAATTATTATTAGCAGATTGGATCAATAGTAATTTATCTCAGATACCATATCTTACAAAGGTTTTTTGGCAACGATTATGATATCTATAATCAAAAACACTGAAAACCGATTACAAGCTTAGATCAGAAATATCTTTATGACAATAAATAACGATAAGGGACAATGAATGACTACGAATGAAAATAAATTACAATTAGTGACAATAAATGACAATGTAAGTGGCAGTAAAAAACAGTAAATGATAATGAAAGGCTATAGATGGCAATGAATAACACCAAACGACAAAACACCAACAATGTGCAACAATAAAGGGCAATCTAAGGCAAAAAAGAGGCAATAAACAATAGTAAATAACCATAAATGACATTTAATAACATTTAATGACAAAAAACGACAATGGATGACGGAAACTTACATTAAATGACAATAAATGGCTATGATGGCGATTATCTTCAGTAAATGACCCTAGGTGACAATGAACGACAATAAATAGAATTAAATGTCAATAAAGAGCAATGATTGATTATATGTGGCAAAAATGGCACAAAACAATCATAGATAACAATAAACAACAATAAAAGACACGTTACACTATACGACATTAATTAGCCATAAATGAAAATAAATGATTCTGAACATCAATTAAGGACAAAAAATTACATAAAATGACAGTATATGGTTACGATGACAATAATCGACAATAAATCACCGTATATGACAATACGTGAGAATGAGTCACAATTAATGAAATTGATGGCAGTAAACGACAAGGAAAAGATTGCTGAAAACGTATGTGGAGCATAGCACTGTACGACTGTGAAACATAAACAAGTGAGAGAAGCGACAAGAAATAGGTAGAAGCCTTTGAAATGTGGTGCTACAGACGTATGATAAAGATATCATAGACAGATAAAGTTAAGAACAAAGAGGTTCTCAAAATGGTAGGGAAAGAAAGAAATATTTGGAAAACAGTAAAAATACGAGATAGGATGATAGGACACATACTAAGGCATGAGGGAATAGTGCGTAATATATTGGAAGTAGAGAAAAGGAAAAAGAGGGGTAGAGGTAGAAATAGATTGGACTATTGTATATAGTTTGTGAAAGATGTATACTGTGGGAATTTCTGACAAATGTGTAGGTAAGCTTAGAATAAAAAGCATTGGAGGTACGCGTCCAACCAGTTGTCGGACTGAAAACCAAATAATGATGAAAAGAAAATTCACAATAACTTGTCAAAGAATGATGATTAATAGCGATTAACGGCAAGAAATGGCAATAAGTGACAGTAAATGGCAATATAACCATATATACTAATTAATGACGACTCACGTTACAATATATGACAATTAGCAACAATTAATGACATTAAATGACAATGACTGACAATAGGCAACAATAAACAACAATTAGTTATAATAAATGACTAGGAAAATGACATGAGCTGATGATAAATGACAAATGAATAAGAACAAATGACAATCAAATTCCATAAAACACAACAATTGTCAATCTACCACAATAGACGACTTATAAAAATAATAATTGACAAAAAATGACAAAAACGATATGAAATGACAAGCTAACAGAGAATTAATGACATTGAATGAAGGTATATCAAGCTATATGACCATAAATGACAATAATTATTTAAAATGTCAAAAATCACTATAAATGCTAATATATGACAATCATGATGATATTTAACAGTAAGTACAGAATAATATAATGACAGTTGAAGATATAATAATGTGTCGATTAATAACAATAAATGGTAAGAAATGATAACAGATGAAAGTACAAAGCAATATAACAAAAACTAACCATAAATGACAATTAATGACAGTAAATGAAAATAACTGACAATAAATAGCAATAAACGAAAATCGATTACAATAAATGAAATTACATGACAATATCTGATAATAAATGATAAAAATTACAATAAAAGACAATAAAGAATGGTAATTGACACCCAGTGGCAATAAGTGACAATATATGATAATAAATAACAAAAATTATTTATATACAACGATAAATGACAAATAAAAACATTAACACATTAAATGTTAATACATGACAAAAATGAAAATAAATGATAGTACAGGATAATAAATTATGCTATATGACAATAAATTACCATAAATGATAATAAATGTCAATAAGTGGCGACAAATGACAGTAAAGCGCAATAGATGGCAATTATCAGGATATATTACAACAAGTAACAAAAAATAATAATAACCTGCAATTGACAACATATAACGACATACCTATTCGTAAATGACAATAAATTATAGTATATGACAGTAAATGAAAATATTTGACAATAAATAGAGATTGAGTATCTTCTTTAAAGTTATTGATAGATATTAGTTAATGGGGGATTTTTGAAGATTTAAAGCCCAATGCGTTAATGGAGTAATGTGTGCGGGTGTGTTTATTTTCGTATGCGATATGTAGATCCATGAGTGAATACATGCATGCATACTCTTACGAGTACATGCGTGCTTGTGACAATGTATCAATAAATTACAATAAATGATGATTAATTTCACTATATAACAATAAATGACAATATCTGACAAGAGCTTCAAATGACAAAAAATGACGGTGAATGACTATAGATGGAAATAAATGTTACTAAACGACAAACGAAAATGATAGTAAGCAATATGGATAATACATGACAATAAGTAGCAATAAATGGTCCTGATTGACAATGAATGATAACAAACGACAATGAATCACCAAAAAGGATAATAAAAGATATAAAGCAGAGTACATAGTAATTTAATTCAGGGTATAAATAAGACCGATGATGAAGTACAGAGTTAGTCTATATCAGAATGTCGAATATAAATTATATCGTGTAAAGTTAAATAGTTGAGATTTTGGAAGTCCAAGTGTAAACATAAATGTTATATTATGTGAACGTGTCTAATGTACATGCAGCTTGTAGAATACATAAATAGACAAAAGTGTAATAAATAAATAGTTGTGTTAGTGTTGTTAATAGACCTATGGTTAAGAATTTAGTTTAAGAAGATATTAGTGCTTGTAAATTCATTACTGTGATAGTGCTTTATTGTTAATTGGACTGAAAACATCTATAAATAAGGCATATACTGTTAATTAGATTTGTGAATAGTGAGTAATAAAGACTCTTGTTATTACTTGTTTTAAATTAGTGAAACGCGGTAGTAGTATCCCGCTACAATAAGTAACAATAAATGCTACTAAACCACTATAAAAGGCAATAAGTGACAATCTACAGCAATACATAGACATAAATAACAATAAATGTCGGTAAATAACAATTAGTGGTAATAAACGGTAACGATGGTAATAGTTGACAATGAATGATCATAAATCAAAAGAAACGACGAAAAATACAGTAAATGACATATAAATACCAACACATGCAAATTAATAACAAAATATAGCCAAAATAGCAATAGGTAACAATAAATAAAGAAAAATTACGATTAGTAACAATAAACGGCGAAAAAACATAATAAATGACTTTAAATTGCATTGCAATGATTTACAACACTAAATAACAATATATTATAATATATGGCAATACATGACAACAAAACAAATGACATTAAATGACAACAAATACCAATAAGTGACACAAAATGCTGTAAGTAACAACAAGCTACAATAAATGAGAAGCAATAAGGATAAATGATAATAAATAACAATTAAAAACAGTAAACTGTAAAATAAATGACAATAGGCGACAATAAATAACAATTGCTAACAATAATTTATAATCATGAGGATATATGACAATAGATCATAATAAATGACAGTAAGAGACAGTTAAGACACTATATGACAGTAAATGAAAACAGATAATAATATATAGCAGTATATGACACGAAATAATGATAAAATTCAATAAATGAATGTAAATGAAAATGACGACGATAGATGGCAATAAGTAACAAAAATTGACACGAAATTGCAACAATTAAAACAGTATATGCAGATAAATGATAATTAATGTAGTAAATATTAGCAATTTACATTATATGACATTAAACTAAAATAAATTACATTAAAAGACAACTAATGACAATATATGTCCAAGCATGACAATAAATGAAAACAGCAGACAATAAATATCAGTAAATCAAACTAAACAACAATCACATCTAATGAATGAAAATAAATGACACTATACAACAATAAATAACAATGATGACAACAAGTAAGGAGAATTAATAATATATAACTGTATATGATGATAACCAGGATTAGCAAGTATAAATGGTAACAAATGTAGTAAATATCAATAAATCACCATATAAGGCAATAAATTATATTAAATGTTAACGAATAACAATAAAAAACACTACATGACTATAAATGAAGACAAACACTAATAAACGCTATAAGCAGCACGAAATAAAAGTGGATGAAAATAAATGATGATGCTGACTATAGATGACAGTAAATGACAAAATAAGAACACAATTGACATTAAACGACACTAAAAGATAATACAGTTGGATAAATGCACATAAACGACAATGACAAATCACACCAATAGATGACATTAAATAAAATTGATAGATGACAAAAAGTCACAATAAATGACAATAAGTGACAGAGAAACAGTATATAGGAAATGAGAATGAATAAAATCAAATGGCAATAAATGGCAGATAATGACACTATACCACAATAAAGTTCATTAAATTAAAATAGATGAGAATAAATTAAAATTAATATCAATGAATGACAGTAATTGACAAGAAATAGCAACAAATGACCATAGACAGTAATACATGACAAGTAAAAGAAAAATGGTAATAATACACTACACGGCTTTTGATGATAAATGGCGTTAGCAACAATAAGTGGCAATAAATGTACGAAACAACCATAAATCACCATATATAGCATTTAATGTCAATAAATTATATTAAACCAAATAAGCAAAAGTAAATGGCAATAAGTCTTTACAAATAATAATTTACAATAAGCAAAAATAAATCAAAATAAATGGTCATAAATACTTATAAATTATAATAAATGGCATAAAATGGCAACAAATGACAATAACTGATGATAATTGGCAATTAATACCAATAAATGGCCTAATGACACCAAATGACAATAAGTGATAATAAATAACAATAAGTGCAATTATCACAGTAAATGAATGAATATCCACAAACGACAATAAATAACAATAAATTGTGACGAGTGACAATGAATTAGAGTGAAAAATGGGATATATGGTAATGCATGACACACAAAAGCAAAAACAAAAATAAAAGGAATTGTGACAGTAAGTGACAATAAGTAACAATATGTGACATAAAATGCTAATATATGACAATAAATAACAATAATTAGCAGTACATGACATCTAGGGGCAATACATGACTATTTACATTAGTAACTGAGAGTGGCTGGCAATAAATAACAATAAGAGTGACTAAAAGAAAATAAATGACAATATATGTATAGAACCAAAACTGACCATGTGACAGTAGATATTGATAAACCACAGTATAAGGCGATCAGGGCCCATAAACGATACTATATCAACATAATTGACACTAAATGATAATAAATGACAATAACTGACAATAAATGACAACCGACAATAGTAGATGGCACTCAATACCTACTATGATTATAGATGAAAGTAGCACGAAGTGACAATGAATGAAAACAATTGACAATATGATGGTGGGTGGTGATTATTAACGATAAATGCCACGACACATTAATAATTGGCTATAAATGGTATTAAACGACATTGAAACAAGAAATATCATTAATGCCAATTAATCACACTGTATTACAATAAATGATAGCAATTGACAACAATTGACAATAAATAACAAGAAATAACACCAAATAACAGTAAGTGACAATAAATTGCAATAAATGCAATGAATGACAATGAAAAACAAATAACAATACATGACAAATAATGACAATTAATTAAAATCCGATAGTAATGACACTGATTGGCAACAACACATTAAATGCGAATGAAACATATCGAATGACGATATATGACAATAATTGGGAATAAATGACAGTGTGTGACTGAAAATGACGCTAAATGATATTGAACACTAATAAATATGAATACATGACAATAAATGTGGCATATGATAATAAATGGTAGTTAGCGAAACTCAACAACAATAAAATCCAATAGATATATGGTTTGGCATAAATATAAATTAAATACAACGACGAGTTTATATATAGCAGGTAAAAACCTAGGATGAATGAATAAATGTAATAACGCAACTCTCTGAAATTGCATAAAACACAAAATGTATTAATTGTATAATGACCCTCCACTGTCCTTGCTTCGACTGCTATGATTGTTAGCCCTTGGGATATAATGGAAGCATTTGATTTAGTGTAGCACCAGTCAATAATAGTTTGCAAATTTGGTCTACATATCACAACTTAGATGCTGTTTCTATATCTTCAACAATTTCTTCGATACCATTATTTGAATTTGAATAAATACAGAAAAACTAAAATAGACTCCTATGGGGTCACGACCTCAATGGTGTCCTATTTGAATTAAAATGGAAAAGAACTCAGACGTGTCACTTTAATTCTATTGTTGCGGAATCAGCAATTAAAGCAATTTGTCGTCGAAAGCATATTTGGGATTCTTTATATTCTAGAATTATCTCGAATTATTAGTAGATTCAATCAATAGTATTTTATCTCAGGTACCATATCTTACAAAGGTTTTTGGTAACAATTATGATACCTATAATCAAAAACACTTAAAACTGATTACAAGTTTAGATCAGTAATATCCTTATAACAATAAGGGACAATAAATGACAACGAATGAAAATAAATTACAATTAGTGACAATAAATGACAATGTATATGGCAGTAAATAACAGTAAATGATAATGAAAGACTATATATGGCAATGAATGACGCCAAACGACAATTCACCAACGATGTGCGACAATAAACGGCAATAAAAGGCAAAAAGCGGCAGTAAACAATAGTAAATAGCCATAAATAACAATTGATAACATTTAATGACAAAAACCAACAATAGTTAACAGAAACTTACAATAAATGACAATAGGTGGCTATGATGGCGATTATCATCAGTAAATGAAACTAAGTGTCAATGAAGGACAATAAATGTCAATAAGTGGTGACAAATGACACTAAAGTGCAATAGATGGTAATTTTCAGGATATATAATAATAAGTAACAACAAATAATAATAACCTACAATTGACAAAATATAACTACATACCTAACAGTAAATGACAAGAAATTATAGTATATGACAATAAATGAAAATATTTGATAATAGAGAACAATAAATAAAGATTGAGTATCTTCCTTCAAGTTACTGGTAGATATTAATTAATGGGGGATTATTGAAGATTTAAAGCCCTATGCGTTAATGAGATAATGTGTGCAAGTGTATTTATTTTCGTATGTGATTTGTACATCCACGAATGAATACACGTATGCAGTCTTACAAGTACATGCGTGCTTATGCGAATGCATCTATTATGTGTGTCCTTAGTTAGGAGTAGGAGTGGGTTTTATTACCCATATCTCGCTAAATAAAATGTTATATTGAATGTTTTTGTAATATAATAATAATAAAGATAGTACTATTACTACTACAGCTATCTCTACCGCCGCCGTTGCAGCGCCCGCCCATGCCGTCGCCCCACCTCCTCCCTCACTGGCGCTGACCCAAGTAATCCGGTGATTAAAAAATAGCTTCCGAGTAGACTTTATTGGCTTGGAAACCTGAGATAATATATTTCCTGCTACAAGCTAACTCTACATACATGACAGTAAGTAAATTAGTTCGACATCTCCTTTAAAAGATGTTTAGTGTTTAGACAATGATTTCGTGTGGTTGATGGTTACCCATCGCGAGTGTTCCCACAACATACGGGTGAAAAGTGTAAGTCGGTGAGCTATACCCCACAAGATGATGGCTACACTAATCTTACATCGTGGACCATACCTCTAAAAACCCTACGGCTGTTCCGGTAGAGGAAAATGACGGGTTTGCAAGGAAAGGCCAAGAATAGAGAATGAATAGCCAGAGATTGGTGAAGGAGGGAGTCAAGACAACCATTGGAAAGAGCAAGTCCTCGACCTATCTAAGTCAGCCAAAGGGAGCAAGGACCTGCAGGAAAGTACAAGAAACCTTATGAAGATCTCATTCTCTTACAAGAGAAGTACTCCAGTGCAGAAAAGGACACCCCTCAAATACGGATGGGATAAGAGGAAATTAATCGTCCTAACTTCTAGGGAGTGGAAGCATGAGAGACGGCTTCGTGGGTTAGATAAATCCTGGTTCGATTCATAAAACAGACCGTTTGACGAATGCTAGCCAAGCATTTTTACAAAAATGCGCCCTCGTTAGGATGAGATGTAAAATGTGGGTCGCATGTGTGGATGTTGTCATGTACTTTAAAGATCCCTACATTGCTTGAAACAACAAAGTTTCGGCAAAATTCAAAATTTCCATGCAAAAACTCACCTTCTTGGCCAATGTAGTACTTTTGTGTGGAGCTTTGGGAAATCAAATGTAGGGAGTGGTAGCATATATCTTCCGAGTTGATGCGGACAGCAACTAAAGTCACCCCGAAGTAAAAGGAAAATATTTCAGTTTAGTATCCTATCATTTAGGACAGGACAAGCGAAACACAGAACGGGAGGCCTGTACGTTGCCTCGCACAATCTTCTCTCAGGCAGCGTAGAGGACAATCAAGTGGAAGAAAAGAATAAGAGATCCAAAGGTCTCAACAAGATATATTAGTTGCATTATAAATGTAACAGTTTTCTTTTGAACAACAAAATTTAATCGGCTCCTTTAGGGTCACAAAATCTTTATCGATCAACTCTTTACTAAAACTCCAGAAAGTGCAAACTCAATTGTGTGTGATCCATTAATTGTATTTTATCGTCATAATAATAGCATGTTAAATGAACAAGGACGAATAAACTATTACTTTTCTTTCTTTAATAAACCATAAGTTTGTTTTTCGGAAACATACAACTGACTCCATTACTTTCAAAATGATCATATGTATTCCAACACCTTCATAGATAAACCAGAAGAATTATGCAGGTCCCCTGTATGCAAGACATGCTATTTTATAATAGAGTATGAAATTCATTTCACTATTACTCAGAATTGATAATAAAAATTAAGTTTATTTAGCATTAACTTTAACAAATTCACAATATACTAAGCTCTGCTCTCACAATTAACTGTTGTAGATCACATTCTGTAACTTTATATATTAGAAAATGACAATAAATGATGATTAATTCCACTATATAACAATAAATGACAGTATCTGACAATGAAGAGCTTCAAATGACTAAAAATGACTGTTGGAAATAAATGTTACCAAACGACAAATGAAAATGATAGTAAATAATAAGAATAATACATGATAATAAATAGCGATAAATGGTTCTGATTGATAATAAATGATAGTAAACGACAATGAATCACCAAAAGGGTAATAAAGGATATAAAACCACAGTACATAATAATAAGTAACAATGAATACTACTAAACAACTATAAAAGGCAATAAGTGACAATTAACAACAATACATAGACATAGGTAACAATAAATATCGGTAAATAACAATTAGGGCTAATAAACGGCTACGATGACAATAATCGACAGTAAATGACCATTACTCAAAAGAAATGACAGTAAGGACAGTAAATGACATATAAATACCAACACATGTAAATTAATAACAAAATTTAACCAAATAGCAATAGATAACAATAAATGATGATAAGTGATGACTAGTAACAATAAATGGCAAAAATATAATAAATGACTGTAAATAGCAATGCAATGATTAATAACACTAAAAACAAATGACATGAAATGACAACAAATTTCAATAAGTAACAACAAGCTACAATAAATGAAAATCAATAACGATAAATGATAATAAATAACAACTGAAAACAGTAAATTGTAAAATAAATGAAAAGCGACAATAAATAACAATTGATGACAATAATTTATAATCATGACGATATATGACAGTAGGTCACAATAAATGACAATAAGAGACAGTTAGGACATTAAATGACAGTAAATGAAAACGGATAATAATAAATAGCAATATATGACACGAAATAATGATAAAATTCAATAAATGAATATAAATGAAAATGACGACGATAGATGGCAATAAGAAGAATTGACACGAAATTGCAACAATTAACAGTATATGCAGATAAATGGTGATTGATAAGCAACGATAAATGAAAAAAATGTGGCAAATATTAGCAATTTATAATATATGACCTTAATCGAAAAAAATACATTAAATGACAACTAATGACAATAAATGCCCAAGCATGACAATAAATGAAAACAGACAATATATAGCAGTAGATGAAACTAGACAACAATAAAATCTAATTTATGAAAATAAATGACACTATACAACATAAATGGCAATGATGACAACAAGTAAGAAGAAATAATAATATATAACAGTATATGATGATAATCAGGATTAGCATATCTAAATGGTAATAAATGTAGTAAATATCAATAAATCACCATGTACGGCATTAAATTACATTAAGTGTTAATGAATGACAATAAATAACATTACATGACTATAAATGAAAGTAAACACAAATAAACGTTATAAGCGGCACGAAATAAAAGTGTATGTCAATAAATGATCATGCTAACTATAGATGACAGTAAATGACAAAATAAGAACACAATTGACATTAAACGACATCAAAAGACAATACAATTGGTTAAATGCCCATAAATGACAATGAAGGATAATACCAATAGATGACACTAAATAATAAATGACAATAAGTGACAGTAAAAACGGTATACAGGAAATGAAAATGAATAAAATTAAATGGCAATAATTAGCAGATAATGACACTAAACTACAATAAAGTTCAATAAATTAATATAAATGGCAATAAAGTAAAGTACATAACAACGAATGACAGTAATTGACAACAAATAGCAACAAATGACAATAGACAATGATACATGACGATTAGTTAAAAAAATGATAACAATAGACGGCTTTTGATGATAAATGGCGTTAGCAACGATAAGTGGAAATAAATGTGCGAATCAATCATAAATCACCATATATGGCATTAAATGTCAATAAATTATATTAAACCAAATAAGCAAGAGTAAATGACATTAAATTTTAACAAATAATAATTTACAATAAGTGAAAATAAATGATCATAAACACCAATAAATTATAATAAATGGCATAAGATGGCAGCAAATAACAATAACTGACAATAATTGGCAATTAATACCAATAAATGATACTAATGACACCAAATAACAATAAGTGATAATAAATAACTGTAAGTGCAATTATTACAGTAGATGAATGAATGTCCACATACGACAATAAATAACAATAAATTGTGACGAGTGACAATGAATTACAGTGAAAAAATGGTATAGATGGTAATGCATGACAAACAAGGGCAATAAACAAAAATAAAAGGGAATTGTGACAGTAAGTTACAATAAGTAACAATATGTGACAAAAAATGCCAATATATGACAATAATTAGCAGTACATGACATCTAGGGGCAATACATGACTATTCACATTAGTAACAGAGTGGTTGGCAATAAATAACAACAAGAGTGACTAAAAGAAAATAAATGACAATATATATACAACCAAAACTGATACAGTGACAGTAGATGTTGATAGATCACAGTATAAGGCGATCAACGCCCATAAACAATACTATATAAATATAATTGACACTACATGATAATAAATGACAATAACTGACAATAAATAACAACCGACAATAGTAGATGGCACTTAATACCAACTATGATTACAGACGAAAGCAACACAAAGTAACAATAAACGACAACAATTGACAATATGATGGTAGGTGGTGATTACTAACGATAAATGCCTAGACACATTAATAACTGGTTATAAATGACATTGAAACAATAAATAACATTAATGCCAATTAATCACACTGTATTACAATGAATGATAGCAATTGACAACTTACAATAAATAACAAGAAATGACAATAAGTAACAGTAAGTGACAATAAATTACAATAAATATCAATGAATGAAAATGAAAACAAATAACAATACATGACAAATAGTGACAATTAATTAAAATACGACAGTAATGACACTGATTGACAACACATTAAATGGGAATGAAACATAGCGAATGACAATATATGAGAATTATTGGGAATAAATGACAATGTGTTACCGAAAATGACCGTAAATGATATTGAACAACAATAAACATGAATACATAACAATAAATTGTGACATATGATAATAAATGGTAGTTGGCGAAACTCAACAACAATAAAATCCAATAGATATATGGTTTGGCATAAATATAAATTAAATACAACGACGAGTTTATATATAGCAGGTAAGAACCTAGGATGAATGAATAAATGTAATAACGCAACTCTCTGAAATTGCATAAAACACAAAATGTATTAATTGTATAATGACCCTCCACTGTCCTTGCTTCGACTGCTATGATTGTTAGCCCTTGGGATATAATGGAAGCATTTGATTTAGTGTAGCACCAGTCAATAATAGTTTGCAAATTTGGTCTACGTATCACAACTTAGATGCTGTTTCTATATCTTCAACAATTTCTTTGATACCATTATTTGAATTTGAATAAATACAGAAAAACTAAAATAGACTCCTATGGGGTCACGACCTCAATGGTGTCCTATTTGAATTAAAATGGAAAAGAACTCAGACGTGTCACTTTAATTCTATTGTTGCGGAATCAGCAATTAAAGCAATTTGTCGTCGAAAGCATATTTGGGATTCTTTATATTCTAGAATTATCTCGAATTATTAGCAGATTCAATCAATAGTATTTTATCTCAGGTACCGTATCTTACAAAGGTTTTTGGTAACAATTATGATACCTGTAATCAAAAACACTTAAAACTGATTACAAGTTTAGATCATTAATATCCTTATGACAATAAATAACGATAAGGGACAATAAATGACAACGACTGAAAATAAATTACAATTAGTGACAATAAATGACAATGTATATGGCAGTAAATAACAGTAAATGATAATGAAAGACACTGATTGACAACACATTAAATGGGAATGAAACATAGCGAACGACAATATATGAGAATTATTGGGAATAAATGACAATGTGTTACCGAAAATGACCGTAAACGATATTGAACAACAATAAACATGAATACATAACAATAAATTGTGGCATATGATAATAAATGGTAGTTAGCGAAACTCAACAACAATAGAATCCAATAGATATATGGTTTGGCATAAATATAAATTAAATACAAAGACGAGTTTATATGTAGATTGTAACAACTTTAGGATGAATGAATAAATGTAATAATGCAACTGTCTAAAATTGCATAAAATACAAAATGTATTAATTGTACAATGACCCTTCATTGTCCTTGCTTTGACTGCTATGATTGTTACCCCTTGGGATATAATGGAAGCACTCGATCTAGTGTAGCACCAGTCAATAAGAGTTTGCAGGTCGGACCTTGGCCGAAAACAAACTGCACGTTTGTAAACTACGGCTAAGAGGCTCCGTACGACGTTTTTAAAGCGACAAGTATCACTCATTTACTTGATTTTAATCATTATAATGATGAGGTAATATGTACAAAATGTTTATTAAATGAAATAAATAAATGGACAGCCAAACAAAGCCTATTTATTTTATATTAATACGAAACAATATAGGTAAAGGCAAATAAACTACAATAAATAACAGCAGACGTCAAATTACAGTAAATGACAATAAATAGTAGTAGATGATACAAAAGACATTGAAATCTGATAAAAACCAATTAATGACAATAAAAGATAACAAATGGAAGCAAATAACCATAGATCACAAGAAATGATAATGATGACAGTAACAAGAAACGACAATAAAAGACAACAATTGACGATATATAGCGATTACTAACAAAAATGGCCATAAACGTAACACATATTAATATATCATCATGTATGGCATTAAATGACAATAAAATACTATAAATGAGGATAAATAACAATAAATAATGGTAAATTACCATAATTGCCAATAACTAATAAATAACACTAACGGAAGATAAATTAAAATGAATGACCATAAATAACAATAAATTTCAATAAATGACAATAAATGGCAGTATATAACAATTAATGGAAATATATAGAATTAAGTAACTATAAATGACAAAAAATAGCAATAAATGGTAATAAAGGACAGTAATAACCATAAATAACAAAAATAAAATAAATGACAAGGGATGACAGTAAATAACAACAAATGACATCTAATTACAATGTGTTATCCGCCAAAGGGAGAATGACCGACAATAAAAGTCAGTAGATTAAAATAAATAACAATATAAGTAACAATAAAAAGTTATGTGTAATTATAAATGGTAAATGAATGCAACTGGGACAGTAAATGATGACAAATTACAATATATGGCAACAAATGCCCATAAATAACACTACATTTGATTTTCTAATGCTCCACCCGAAGGTACTTACTACATTGGCCGTACCCTTGCTGTTCCAAGCAAGGTAGGGATCTTTAACGTGCATGGCAACACTCACACAGGGTCCCTCCATTTTACCACTCATCCGAACGAGGGCGTATTTTTATGAAGAACGCTCGCTTTACGATTGTCAAACCGATCATGTTGGGATTCGAATCGGAACCTTGGGCTTAGTAGTCACACGCATACTAACTGAGACACGCAAGCCCCCCATAAAAAACAACAAATTACAAGAAAGCAAAACGTGTGATAACATAGGACAATAACTGACAATGAAGAGCGTTTAATGTCAGTTAATATTTTAAATAACTAAATATGACGGTAAATGACAATAAACAACCATAAAAGATCATATAGGGCGCCAAAATCGATAGATGTTTAAAATTTATATATTTTTTGTAATTTACTAATTATAAATGATTAGCAAATGTTATGTTTTAGGTTTATCTTCTGCTTGCCATTGTTTTGCAAATCCTGCATCTATATTGCATTTCCATGTTCAACGGAAAACTATCTTTTTTCATAGATCAAACATAAGAGATGTAAAAGCAATGTTTTGTTAACTACAATAACAAATCGTTATAACTCTGTTTAGTTTTCGTATTAGCATGTTGTTAAACTTTATAAGAAGAACATAGTAATTTTGTGTATCACCTTGAACTATTCTACTGAAACACATGTTTAATATTATAGAAACAAGTAGGCCCATAGAAAACAGAACATATACCGTTATTAAAGTTTAGTTGTTTGTATGAGTTAAATGGAACTACAATCCGTTCTAGGCATATTGAACATTTTATTACTGCTACCATTTTACTACATTACTGAGAGTAGAGTTATTAATTTGCTTTGGTTGGTTTATTATTTTCATAAAATATTACAGGCTTGCTTATTTGTATCTGCACTATTGAGCACTCATAATCCCCTCTAAAATACCTACACAGGCAATGCATCTATACTGTAAAAGCACTATAAGTAATAATTGGTGTATCAGAAAATGGCGCAATTAAAATAACATTGGAGGAATATATAGTGGTGGGGATAAAACATCTGACTCAAAGGAGCCAATTTTGTATAGGTACCTTTGAGGTCTGGACTTCAAAGGAGTAAAATGACCCCAAAGGAGCTAATTATACCACATTTGCGACCCTATAGGTGGCCCTGGCCAACTATATATATATATATATTATATATATATATATATATATATATATATATATAAACTAATTGACCTTTTTTTTTAAATATTGGGATAAATTTCGTTCGATTAAAGTTAGTGGTTTAGTTTAAAACATTTATTCAACAACGTTTCGGAAAATTTGTTTCCTTAATCATAAGCTACAAATTTTCCGAAACGTTAAGTTGAATAAATGTTTTAAACTAAACCACTAACTTTAATCGAACGAAATTTATCCCAATATTTAAAAAAAAAAAAGGTCAAATAATTTATAACAAATACGTTCGTTATTGAAAAGAAGATCAACTTTATATATATATATATATATATATATATATATATATATATTGCAGTGTCCTTTTGGGATTACCTTCGAGCCCTACCGTTGGGAGCCATAAAAACTGATGTAGACTTCTTATTTGAAATCATGCCCCACGAATTGGGCGCTATAAAATTGCTGTAAGGTTCTATTGAACAATGAAGTTAACACCTACGAATTTAAAAAAAATTCTTCATTTCAATATCTTTTGAAGAGCTCCCATAAATCAGCATACCACGGCTAGCTCTGCTTTCAGCTTCTTCAGAAATACTTACCCATCCTATACTTACTCTCTATCACTTAGACTACCAATAAAAATTACCAATCAAATAATTCAACAAAACATACAACTCTTTTATTATACAAATCAAAAATTACGTCACGCCAGCTCAATGCTTACAAAAATGGATATAAAACATCTCCATAAATTTTCACAGTATCAATAATTAAATCCTTTTAAATTTCCTAAGTTTAATTTATTTCAACACTTCTTAATATACAGTTCAAGTAGATGGGTCTATCTTGAAACCCTAAATTGAAATTTACCCTGGTCTATGGTGAGCTCAGTATAAACCCTCTTACTCTGAATGCATAAATAAATTGCTTTTTTTTAAACTATTCTAAAGACCCATTTACTCTTTACATCAAAATTATACGTCATGTATTTATACCTTCAAACAATAAATTTAAATTGCCTTTTTCATATAACCTTCAAATTAGATTTTATGTTCATAAAATATTCACCAAATATGTCAAATCACTCTAACACAAAATACCAGCACAAAATGTTTAAGCAATAACAAAAGAATACAAATTTCTTTACCTGGTGTATGCTCTTGAACCATCACCTCTGAAGACGTCGTTCACCAAATTCTCCTCGTTGCATTCCATCAAACTTTCCTCTGCTACATGTACAACAAACTCATTTCCACTCGTTCATCCAATTCTATGTAGACGCTTTCAACACAGTTACCCATATAATCGTCCAAATATGTTAGTCGGCTTCTGAATATTCCATGCAACCAGCACCCTCGTTCCGAAAAATAACTAGGCTCGCTTATCTTTGTAACATCTTTTGTTCTTTATGCGTATTTAAACTTACAGCCCCGTTTATAAAATAGCACCTACTTGTGCTTTTAAATACTTGTAATTTAAATTAAACGGACTGCACTTTCACCAATCTACAAATTTTCAACTTAGATGTTGCACCATGTAGGTCTGAAGCGAACAGAAGAAATAAGAGAGCCCCACTACGTCTCCTAGTGTATTTATAAGCCTCCAAGCCTACCCCTGTAACCTATTTTCATCGAAATTCTCCTCTATCTTAACTGATTCTTAAAATTTAAAACACAACGATCTTTGAAAACTAAAAAATTTCTCATTCAACCGTAGCTATAGTCCGAAATACTTATTAGCGTGCTCAACGATCGCAAAACTCTTAGAAAAGTTTCTCACTCCAATCGCAATCAACCAATCAAAAACATTTTCCTGTTGCAGGTCTATCTTCCAATCCTATTATCCTCGTCTACTCCCATATTTGCTGTCTTTGTTAAAATCCTACTATGGCAACTTAAAATCAATATTGTCGTTAGCCTCTACAAATTATCGCGTGCTTTAAATGGCTGTTTTGTACAACATCTATTATTTTCATCCTCTTTTACCCTGTGTTATTTATATTCTGTCTCCGCTTTGTTTTAAAACCACCTGATGTTTCTCAACCTTCAGTTCGGTCGTTATCTCAAATTTCTAAAGAATTATGTTTTAACGTACATTATGATTTCTCGAATTGTTTATTTGTCTGAAAGTCCTTTCTATGAACTGTTTGCCAGTTTGAAATTGTATTTTCCCAAGTTGTTTAGCCCGAAGACTTCCCAGAGATTTGTGTTTAACGGACGCTTTGTTAGTTAAATGAATATAAGCGTTTACATTATCGATTTTATATACTCTGTACACAAAAGCTTTCTTTTTATTATTTGATGTGCTCGATTTACAACCTTAGAATATTACAGCTAATTGTCCTCGCATTATCCTTGAGTTTTTGTGCACTACAAGGCTTCCACACTATGCAACTTTAAAATTACGATTTATTGGTACAAATATATGCTATTATACGTTGTTTCAAAGTCAAAACTAATTAATTTGAAGCCTAAATAATATATTCTTGTTTTCTATATACAAGGTCCTTACAAAATTACTTTCTTGACTTATCTATCCCTCTTTACATATAACCTACACGATAATACATATAAAACCGATACCAATAAAACAGTGCAGTTTTGTTTACGTACGTATGCACATACGTATAGATCGTCTAGTCCACAAGTAACACAGTCAAAATGTATGCGTTAAAACAGAAATTTAATAGCGTACACAGAAGTACTCAACATTAGAATAAGGACGTGGGTATGAAATTTTACGACTGCGTGGAGTGTTAACAAAGTACGAAGAAATTATATGCTGAGTTACAAGACGGTAATGTGTTTTTATCTGCTCGCTATTCACACATATTCACAGACTCCGAAATTCTCGAGTTCAACCTTAAGAGCAGCAATCATCCACATCAACGATTTGCCCTTCGGGTGCGGGTACGAGAAATTATAAACAACTCTGCTGACGTAGAACTAGTGTAGTGCATAAAATGTAGTTTGTGTGTAGATATAATAAAATATGTAACAGTAAAAAATCATTTTATTGATGCATAACATATGATAGTAAACAAACACGCAACAGCAGCTCTACAAAATATTATTTTTATCAATCCAAGAATTATGGCTAGATCTAAACCTATCCATTTGACATACTCCTGATTTTTAGCACGCTTTAATACATTTTCCAGTAAATATACATCCGGATGGTGTGTTTGTTGGAGCTCTTCCGCATAGAAGCCACCTAATATTGGTTGTACTCGACTATCACGTAATGATATGTTAAGGGGTTAGTCAAATGCACTTTTACCACTGTGAAAATTTCATTAAACCAATTTGGTGTATATCCTTTAGTAAATTATCCCCTATGCTTACTAATGCGAGCATGTTCTCCAACAGAAAATTTTTGACTCTTTACGTTTACCGTTTCGATCGTACTGTATACTGTGTTCAAAAGCTTGCATTCTTTGCGTTTTGACACATCTACAGATCTCATGCCGATTGTACAATGCTTGGTGGTGTTATATGCAGCCACGGGTGAGGACAGTATATTCAGCCATCTATACGAACCATTCAAACTGAATTGTTTCCACATTTTTGACTTTAAGGTACGATTGACGCATTCTACTACGCAAGCTTTTTTATTGCTGTACACACTATAATGCATAATTCCATATTTTTTCAATAATGCTTTAAATGTTGAGTTATAAAACTTTTCCTGAATCCGTTTGAATGTGCCGTGGTACGATTGTCTTTGTTGAAAATTGATTGTAGAGCGCTTAACCAGTACGGCCCATAAGTATTTAGAAAATACATCGATAACAACTAGAATGTATCTGAATCCTCTATTCATCTTTGCATATGAAATCATTTCCACCAAATCGGCTTGAAACAGCTCGTTTAATCCTTTTGTGATTGCATGTCTTCTAGGAAAGTTAATTCGAGCAGGTTTAGGTAACTCCTGAACAATTTGCTTCTTTACGGACATAAGCTGATATGTGTGTTTGCTTGCCGCTAATACGTGTACTTTTTTGAATTTTTCTTACAGCTGTTGAATTTCCGCTTGTACTTTTGCAATGTTTATTCTAAATTGTGCTTTCACTTGTTGAATACCAGCGTCTAATGTCTTATATATGCTATTCAAAGAATCATCTACTCGTTTGGTTACGATCTGTGCAACGGTAGTGTTCACAGTGACTGGAACAAGTTTATTCATGGTCTCTTCAAACTTGTTAAAGTCGGCTCTTGTAACATACTCACGCGAGAATTGTGCGTAATACGGT
Organism: Platerodrilus igneus; assembly: GCA_036346225.1. Taxonomy (NCBI): domain Eukaryota; kingdom Metazoa; phylum Arthropoda; class Insecta; order Coleoptera; family Lycidae; genus Platerodrilus; species Platerodrilus igneus. The sequence continues at coordinate 433,566 of JARFIW010001242.1, forward strand.
CTGTTGTCTGCTTAACAAGCGTGTCTATATAATGCTGAATAGTAGAATCACTTCCTAGTGTTGGTTCTCCCGTTTGTTGACGATAGGTTGCTAATCGCGTTTCTAAGTACGTTTTTGTGACTGCATCATCGCCTTCCTGTGGCGTAGGGACACGTGCCAATCTCATATTGTCGAAATCGTAGTAATTATCATCATAAAAAATATACGAAGCGCAGTCAGACGCATGCCCAACCTTGTTGATAACCTTCGCGATAATGAATAACAGAACACATGATCTACGCTATTATAAGCATTTCGCGTAATTCTTCCATAATCAATGTAATTTTGATGATGTGACTCGTGTTACATGCACCTTGCGAGGCGACCTGAAGCTTGAGCCATTCAACACAGTTCACTGGGATCATCAAAGTATACATATTCCAGTGGTCTCTCGTTATAATCCACGAATAAACCACACCCACTCGAGCTGATAGTTTGCTGTCGTAAGCTATACATTGCATTACATTTTTTTAATGTCTGCGCAATCGTTAACTTCTTTAAATGAGAATTTACCCAAAGGATTAAGAAAGAACAGTTGCTCGTACAGTCATTTGCTATCAAAATCGTTCTACACACACCTTTTTACTAATCCCTAAAATAATGTCCAAATCATCAATTATTAATTTTCCTGCTTCGGATTAAAACGTATTTTATCTCTGCGCAAGTTCTCCGTGTCATTGTTATAATTACCAGTAAAGTCGGAGTCGGAAACAGATTATCCACATAGTATCTTACTGACGGTAAATATTGTGGTAAATAGGTTTGGTGTTCTTCGCTATTTAGGTACCGTTCGTGTGCTGCCTGAGTCCCTGAAATGTTGCCGTCACTTTCCGATTCTTCGAAGATATATTCTACAGGCAGTACTGGCTATGAGGATTGTGATCTCATGCACCCACTATTGGTGGTGCGGCGATTGGTGTGGAACTGCGCGGGCGTTATTTAGTAGTAGATTGTACGTCACGATGTGGTGGTGACCAGTGCTGGCTTCCGCTCCTGGACTCCTGCTAAATATCTTTTAGCAGACTAGTGTTTGTAAAACTTTTGTAATAAATGCTTAGGCTTTACTTAGTGCATGTTTTTGTTTGACCACACCTACGTTTAACGCTTGTAATTTCCTCTTGATTGTCTTTCGTACTTTTATGAGTTCCTATTTGATTTTCGTTTCGTCTGCCATCGTCTAGTGATAGATGGGAAATGATATGCTACCTATGTGCTTTATAGGTATATATGGGTATCAAAGCCTTTTCGGTAGCGGCCGCTCTACAAATCACCATCTTTATTGATCACCAGGAATCCATACTGATTTCGCCAGCATACCCCACACAATTCTTTAAACTGGTCAAAAGCATATTCGTTTAACATGGTCGGCGTATACGCGTTCTAAATTTAGTTCTTCTTTCTTAAATAGCATTAGGACCTTAGCCATTGTCTCTGATCAACTGTTTAGGTATTTGAGAATAGGCACAAGAGACTGTGACACTAGGAAAAGGACTTTATTTGAAACTTTTTCGCCATGGACTTGGACTGTATCTAAAGCCTTATCTTACACGCGGACAAGGTTTGCGTAAACGAAGACAGCGTCAAAAGAAAACTCGACGCAATCGTTGAACCTACCTGTGCGAGCGTCAACCACTCTTGACTTGCACAAATACATAAAACGTCTACAAATACCACACTTTCGTGGAATTTTAATGCGCAATTCAATTCCAAACACAATTGGTTTGCGCGAATGTAGTATTCTCAATCATGATACTAGGCGAGTTACGTTTCGGGCCTTGGGAGTGGTGTTTTTAAAAACTACTTCCAATTCTTCGTAACAAACTTATTAACTTAAACAGAGATTAATATAGAATTTTGACAAACTGGTATTAATTATTGTAATTCGAAATAAACAGATTTAATTGAATTAATATTAGGACGAGTAGCCTAGGTAAACAACAATGCTAAAGCTGTAATACTCAGACTGACTGACTGGTCTTGGGGCTCCCGGGGTATTTATTTTGTCCCTGCTTCTCACAATTTCGTGGGAACTTGCAGAGCTCATGTCTGCTTATTCTTAATTCTATTCATTGTTACATTGTTACAATCTTACTTTCTAGGTACTTGCGGTATCTTAACCGTCTGTGACCTGCCACCTGCAGTATCACTATCGTTTGAAATACATTGTATTGCATCCGTTCTTATGAACTGTTAAAAGCCTTTTTATATCTATCCCTTAGTTACATTGTTATACTCGACTTATGATTTGTTTAACAAACTCTAATATTTTCCTATTTAATATATATATATATATATATATATATATATATATATTTTCTTGCTTAATTTTTAAATTTATAACATTCATTATTTAAAATTCCATTATTTCTTTCTTTGTTTTCTTAAATCTAAAACTGTTTTCTTTATTCTTATATCTAAGATACATTTTATAAAATACATATATAATTAGAAAAATGATTAAAATGATTAATACAATTGTCCAAACGCTTATATTGTCATAGTGTAACTTGGGCACTTTTAGTTCACTTAAATGTTCTTTGTAGTTTTCTATTAATTCCAAGGTGTGGTTGAGGTCGTCTAAGTCTAGATGTTTTAGCTGCATGGGTTCTTTTATTATTTCTTCGTTTTCTGGTTGTTCTATCTTGAACTGTAGTTCTGGTAAGTTTGCGAATTTCTTTGTTGCTATGGGGTCTTGATAAACTCTGATTATTCCGACTTTCAATTTTAAATAAGTCTTCTTTAAGGGTTATTAATTTGCTTCTAGTTAATGCTAGGTTGTTTTCGTCTTGATTGCAGTGGACGGTTGCTATTACTTCTGTTGGAAAAATGGCAATCCATTTGTTTTCTGTAACTTTTTGAATCTTCATGTTGGTTATTTGAATTTGGTATATCTTTGTATTTTCTACTTTTGTATATTTTACGGGATTGGGTTAGTTAAAACTTTGGTAATTATAAATTGATTGGGTTATATATCGATGGCTTCGTTTAATATTTTAATCGCGGTTTTTGGTTATTCATTTTGTGTCGAATGTATTGTGTCCATCTCTTCTGGGTCTTCCTTTATTTCCGCTTCGTCTACGTTTTCTATAATGGATTCCGTCTCTAGTGCGAGTTAAGGTTCGGGCCTTCGGAGCGGTGTTCTTAAAAACAATTCCGAAGACTTAACAAATTGATTTTAACTTGAAACAGAAATTACAATGAAATTTTGAATAACTAGTAACATAATAACTTTAACCAAAAAATATAATAATTGTACTATGGCGAGTAGTCTAGGTAGACAACAATGCAAAAGCTGTAATACTCAGACTGACTGCCGGGCCTTGAGCTCCCGGGCTTTTTATAATAACCAGCCCCTCACACGGCTGTGGGAACTTGCAGATCTCATGCCTGCTTTACACTTTGTTACAATGTAACAATCTTATTTTTAAGTAATTGCGGTATGTTGACCGCCTGTGACCTGCCACCTGCAGTATCACTGCCCTCTTGGATGCAAAGTTGCATGTCTGTTCACATGAACTGTCGATAACCTCTCTGGGTTATCCTTGTATTACAATGTTGCAATGAACTTTATTTAACAATTTCTAATAATTCCTATTAGATTCAATATATTCAATATATATATATATATATATATATATATATATATATATATATATATATATATAGATAATTGGGGATACATAACTTGCGTTGAGCTGTATTCTACTTAAGGCGTCTGCGTTGTTATTATAGATTCCTTTCTTGTATATAATTTCGTAGTCGTATTTTTCTAATCTGATTCTCTATCGTTGTAATTTTAAATTTGGTTCTTTAAGTTTGCATAGCCATACTAATGGTCTATGATCGGTGTATATATAAAAATTTCTTCCGTATAGGTATGGTCTAAAATATTTTGTTGCCAAAATTATGGCTAATAATTCTTTCTGCATGGTGCTATGTTTCTGTTCAGTTTTATTTAGGGTTCTGGATGCGTCGCTGATTGGTTTATCGTTACCTACATTTCCTTGGCTCAATACTGCGCCTAATGCTACATTTGATGCGTCTGTCGTTATATGAATGGTTTTGTAAAGTCTGGGTATTCTAATACGGGGTGATTCGTTAGTATACTATTAATTTTGTCTACGGCTTTAATGAATTCCGGTGTGTTTAATTTTGTCTCCCTTTTCTTAACAATTTGTCAGGGGCTTGGTTATCTGAGCGTAACCTTTAATGAATTTGCGGTAGTAACCACTAAGTTCTAGAAATCCTTTAATCTCTTTGTTTGTTTTTGGTAGGGGGTAATTTAGTACTGCATTTGTTTTATCGTGGTTTGGCATTACTCCTTGGGGTGTTATTATGTCCTAAAAATGATACTTCCTTTTGTAAAAATTCACTCTTATCTAATTGCACTTTAAAATGTGCTTTCCTCAGTTTTTCAAATACTTCTCTCAATCTTTCTATGTGTTCTACTAATGATGTTGAATAAACTATGATGTCATTTAGGTATACAAGGCATTTCTCGTTGTGTATTCCTCGTAATATATTGCCCAAGACTCTCTGAAAAGTTGCAGGTGCGTTCTATAATCCAAATGGCATTCGTTTATATTTTTTAATGTCCTTTAGGTGTGCAGAAGGCGGTTTTCGGTCTATTTTATTCATCCACTTCTACTTGATGATAATCTGAGGCTAGGTCTAATGTTGAAAAATATTGACATATACCTAATTTGCCTAAAATTTCGGTGTTATTGGGCAATGGATATTTGGCATCTACCGTTTTTTCATTTAACTTTCTGTAGTTTATTACCATTCGTTATTTTCTCTTGCCCGAGGCGTCTAACTTCTTAGGTACTATTAGTACGGAGCTGCTCCATGGTGAGTTGGAGTGTTGTATGATATCCTGATCTAATAAGTCTGCTACTTGTCTGTCAGTTTCTTCTTGGCTTGCCTGAGGTAGTCTGTATGCTTTCGTAAAGATTGGTTTCTTATCCGTTAGTTTGATATTATGTTTAACTGTGTTGGTGAATATTAGGGGTATTCCTTCACAATGGAATATGTCGCGGTATTCAATACATAAAATTTTAATTGCTCTTTGCTTTTCTCGGCTGATGTGGGTATTAAAGCGAATGTTACTTAATTTTTCTCTTAACATCTTGTCGTGTTCTACTGGCTTGTAATCGTGTTCTAAATTTTCGTCTATCTCCTTCTCGTTAAAATTTAATTCTTCTACGTTAATTGGGTTTGTTAATAATAGTTCTACGGGGTAGTCATTTGAATTTAATGTCGTCGTAGTGGCATAATTATCTTTTATTTGTACTAATGCGGTGGGGGATTCTACTCTTTGTTGAAATGTTATGTGATTTATGATTCATACGTTGTTGTTTGAATTTACTGGAATTTTTATCTTTTTCTCTGTTCGGGGTTCTATTGTGCATTTCTGTTCGATTTGGGTATTTTGAAATTTAATGGGAATTCGTCCGTGTTTCGTTCTCAATAAACGGTTTTTTATGTCAATGTTGGCCCCTAGTTTTCTTAGAAGATCCATTCCTATTAGGCCGTCATATTTGTCGTTGAATTCGAAAATCCAAACTTGTGTTTCATTTTTACGTTGAGTTTTCTCGGTAAGGGTACGTTAGCTACGAATTGGTGTAGGGTCGTTTGATGGGCTGTTATAATTTTAAATGGTTTTCTTTCTACATCATCTAAATAGTACTTTTTTTACGGTTCGGGGGCTAATTAATGTTTTTGAAGATCGGGTATCGATTAATAGTTTAAGTTCGGCATGAGGTATTTCTATATATGGTAGTACTAAATTATTAATATTATTTAAATTTATTAAGTTTGGTCGTTTATAAATCGGTCTATCTGAAAATTTAAGGACGCGTTTTCTTCATCGTCCTCTTCGTAGTTTTCGCATGGTTCGGCTCGTTCATAATTGTCCAAATGGTTTGATTTATTGTTTGTTCTGGGGTGAATGTAATTATTCTGGTCATTGTCAAATTCTTCTACTTCTTGATGAAATAGTTCTTCCTATGTAAAGTTGCGTTTCTGATTGTGAGTTGGTCGGATGCGTGTTATTTTTGTATTTTGTCTGGTGTTACCAGATGAGGTATCAATGAGCGTTGGTTTGTAATAGCTATTAGGATTGTTATAGTTATTTGTTATTGGGGTATTTCTAATAAGGTTTACGTTGAATGCTGGTTTTTGTTGGTTTACGTTTTGGTTGAATCTTGGTTGAAATACGGGTTTCGTAAAGTTTGAGTTAAACGTTGATTTTGGAAATTATTTAAATTGATTATTAAAATTTGTATTATAAAAATTTCAGTTATTTCTTCGCGGTTGATTCATTTGTGCATTGAATGGTGTGAATTTTTGTTGGGGGATTGTTTGACTCGCGCCTTGTATAGTTTTTATTGGTGAATAACTTTTATTTGCGTTGGGGTTGTTTAGTCTGTTTCGGTAATACATTACATTTTCTTCTTCTATTATCATATTCATGGCTTCTTCTAAATTCTGGGGATGTTGGAATTTAATTTTATCTGATAGTCGTTCTGGTAATGCGTTTATATAGGTGTCCAGTGCCATTTCGTCATACATTTTTGTTTTTAATTGTCAGATATTTTGATCGGGTTCTTCGAATTTTAATTTCGTTAGGATGAGACTTCTCACGTCTTAACAATTCATTCCAAATTAATACGGGGATTGGTTGTTTTCTATTTTAAGGTTCATCAGGTCGCGTACAAGACATTTTATGTGTCTTTGGTCTCCAAAATACGCAATTAGTACCCGTTTAAAGTCCTGCCATTCTTCAAGAACATCTCGGCTGGCAATTAGTGTTAGTGCCGGTCCGGTCAGTTTACTTATTATCAGGCGTAAGAGTAATAACGTTTCTTTTATTATCTCCGGGTTTTTAGAAGCTTTTCAAAAATATTTCGCATGCCGTAATGCAATTCACGAGCAGAGCTTGCTCTCCGTTAAGCTGGGGATGGTCGCGAGATAAATTTTCTTATCTGAACTCATTTTGTTAATGGTTGCTTTCGATTTTAATTAATTTCAAAATTTGTAAAATTGATATTTATTTTGAGGTTTGTATTGTTACTTCTTAGTTTGGTTTGTTAATTTTAGTTTGAAGTGTGTTGGGTTATTTAAAGAATCGTAGTTGCTTATATTTGTACTTAGTTACACGGTGCGGTATTTAATTTGTGGGATTTATGCTCGTTAATGTCTGGTTGCTTGCTGTAGCCTTGAATTCGCTTATTTTATACTTCACGGATGTTAAATTTATTACGGTTTTGATTGCCGAAAGGTTTTGATGTGAATTAATATTCTTGCAATAATTTGCATTATACTAAGGTATTTTTGCGCCAGTTGTGGTTTTATTTTAGATTTGCTGATTTAATTAAGTCTGCTTTAATTATCTCGCATTCGTGGGTGTTGTAATTTTATAACTGTGTAAAATGTTTCTTTGTAATTATTTGCCTAGTTACCTTGAGTTTTAATTTTAGTTGCAAGTTTTCAGTTAATTATGTTGTTACAATATATTTCCTTTATAATAAACTTGTTTAAATTATAAAGTCTTAATTCTACTTCAGATGTAATTTCAGTCTGTGAATAGTTTTAAATAATTTGCGTAATGCTTTGGTATAACTTAATATGCAATTATACTTATTAAAATTATTATACTTATTAAAATTGTTAATACTTTTCTGAAAGGTTCTAGAAAACATCAATAAATTTGTAAAAATCAATTTGGTTTTAGGGAAATGAACTTACATTAGTTTCATTATCTGTTTCTTTTGTTTTCTGGCTGTGGGCTTGGTCGATTTTGTACTTTGTCCACGTTGGTTTGGTTCGGATTTGATCGATGCTTGCATCTCCTCCGAGTTTGTTTTGTTTTGCTGAATTCGGTCGATGCTTGTACTTCCTCCAACTTTGTTTGGGTTTTGCCAAATTTGGAATTGAAATTCCAGACCACCAGTTCTTCAAATTTGGATTACCTAGTGACCCTTTAACATCCGTACCTCTGCGCCAGTTACATTTTGGGTCTTGGGGACAGGTGTTTTTAAAACCTACTTGCAACTCTTCATAACAAATTTATTAACTTAAACAGAGATTAATATAGGATTAACTGATTTAACTGATTTAATTGAATTAATATTAGAGCGAGTAGTCTAGGTAAACAACAATGCTAAAGCTGTAATACTCAGACTGACTGACTGGTCTTGAGGCTTCCGGGGTATTTATATTGTCCCTGCTCCTCACAATTCTGTGGCAACTTGCAGAGCTCATGTCTGCTTATTCTTAATTCTATTCATTGTTACATTGTTACAATCTTACTTTCTAGGTAATTGCGGTATTTTAACCGTTTGTGACCTGCCACCTGCAGTAGCACTATCGTCTGGAATACATTGTATTGCATCCGTTCTCATGAACTGTTAATAACTTTCTCATATCTGTCCTTGAGTTACATTGTTGTACTCGACTTATGATTTCTTTAACAATTTCTAATATTTTCCTATTAGATTCTATTATTTAATATATATATATATATATATATATATATATATATATATATAAATTAGGGGATACATAACTCGCGTGGCGCGGGGACTCATTGGACAGCGTACAAAAAAGATAGTTCGGGAGCAGTCTATTATGATAGCTTTGATAATTTATGACCACCTAGGGAACTTGTCAAGTACTTATCCTTGTCTGGACCGTAGACTCTCCAATACAATTATGCACAATTTCAACCGCTTACTGTCGTCACGTGTGGGCACTTCGTGTTAAAATTTTTAATGCAAAAGAGTCCCCCGTTAAATTTCTAACAATACTTAATATTATTTAAATTTTAATGTATTTTAATTTTTTTGTACATGTGTTTAGTTAAACACCATATTTTGTAAGTATTTCAGAATTCTGCTTTTTAACCCCCACCCCAACAACCAATACGGCTAGTTGCTAGTTTATCGTCAACTGCTCAACATGTACCTGTTTACTTTAACTGGGACTGAATCTACGCTTACCGCAATCATTAACCCACCAATTGTTCTTGACGACGACCATGAGTATGTTATTGGACTTACAAACTTTGACACGTATTTTTCATTTCCCAATGTAACGGCAACGAAAAATAAATTTTATATCGACGACATCGTGCTTACTTTACCAGAAGGAACATATGAAATAGCAGATATTAATAAATTCGTATAATGTAACCTGAACGATCCGCGTGAACGCACTACATCTAAACGTTATCTCGAGCCAATAATAACAGTTTACAGACAGAAATCAAAGCATCAGGTGTAGTGGATTTTACACAACCAAATTCACTTGCTTTATTGCTGGATTTTGAGAAACGTAAGCTGCCGGCTCTCACTACTGCTGTATCGGATCATCCGGCACAGGTATTTCCAATCAATTCTATCTGCATTGAATGTAATCTAGTGGTAGGATCGTATCGCAATAGCAAACCTGTACATATTTTGCATCAATTCTTTCCTGCAGTTGTCGCAGGCTACAAGATTGCACGAAATGAAGTGTAAATGCTTTAAAGAAGTACTTGTTTTAAATGGTATTTAATGAAGGACTTTAAAAACACGGGGTTTCAACGCGTATGTATATAATGTTTTGAGAAGCACAGATATTTGCGCTTTAATTACTACTTTTTAGTAGGTTTGTCAAATTCTTTCAAATTGAATTATCTTTACTTTTACACACAACTCCTACTCTTAAATTCGAAGAGTTGCACATAGAAGTATCTCATTATACAACATAACTAATTAATTTATAGATATGAGTACTTTTAAAATCTAAATACGATGTATTTATTTTACCGTTATGGATCTGCTTGTTGTTGACTTTTCCAGAACGTAACTACCTATCAATGCTCCAAAATCATTTAATCGTTTTAAAGGTTGATTCATATTCCAATTATGCATGCTTTATTCCAATTAGGACACTTTATCTTGTAATAGTTTTAATTACCTTTTAATTATCTACTTTCCATTTTGAGATCATTGTAGGTACGTCAAATTATCTACTCACTTCTGAGTACTTAAAAAAACTTTAACGTCAAATCATCTATCTTCCATAATGTGCCGAAATGACCTTCACTACTACACACTGTACATTTCACCAAACGTATTATCTAATTTCATCGATAGTATGTAAATATCAAAGCTTCAATCAAAACCCACAAGTCTGTTCAACATTCCATAGCTTTTATAAAGGCGAGCCCCTTCTGATGTAGCCTTCGAGAACTTTTACCGTTCATATAGTGTGTCGTTTCCACCTTCTATTTGTTCGCGAAGGTGTGTTTTTCCCGTTATTTCGTTACCTCCTTAAGATATACAAGAATTGATGTCGTTTACATATCTTATCAATATTTGAGGTTTTATTGTTTTCTGTAACCTGGGTTCACTAACTGGCTCTTTATTGCTTTACGGCTATTCGCCTTAATTTTAAACACTAACGCACTTACGTTATTATTTTAAATTCCTTCTATCATATGCAAGTTTTTAAGCTTAACATGCATGCGTATTTTATACACGCGGTTTTATATAAAATTTAACTGTACATTTTTTAAAGAATATTTCGCCCTTGAACAGGATTACTTAAAAATGAAACTTTTTGATTATTAATTGCAAATGAAGAGCTTTTTGGAGTATTTGTATGCTTTGAACACATATTGGTCTGAAATCCTTTAATAGCCTTTACACGCGTGATGTTTTAATGAATAAAATCTTTCAACAAGCGCACGTTTAAACATAATAAAAGTCATTTTTTTCTTACTAATAACACGGTCCTTTGGTTATTAACTATTCGATAATCACGTTTTTTATATGCGTTGGTCATTTTATACGGTCACTTTACGAATACGTTTTCTTTACAACGAAATACCTACATTATTTGAATTTTCTCAAATTTTTTGAGTTTGCGGCATCATATGTTTATCATGTAGCGCAATATGACCTCTCTATGACCCTTAAACACATCAATAAATATATATATATATATACAGAGATATAAGATGGGGTCATGTAAAGGTCATTGAGCACCTTTCCGTGTAGACGCAATATGCCAAACTTGTAAAAATAAAGAACTTTGTAAATAGTGGGGTAATTGTAGAAACTTTTCTAATTAGTCATTTACAGAGTAAAAACACTGTGTATATTATGTTAAATGCAAAATACCCATGAGGGAAAAATTATATAACTTAAGATTACTTTTTAAATAGGAATAGAGCATAATACATAATAATCTGTAAAAATCCTTTTAATTAAAAAAAGTACTCGAAACCTTTTAAAACGCGTTCGTTTCATTTTCAAAACAAGAATAAAATGTATCGAACTTTATTCCATTCATTGAAAGGCATCGCAAAACATGTATTTCATGTATTTTAAATCGAGAAGAGTATTTTGTTTTCTAGATTTTTCAAAAATTTCAAATGTTAATTCATCTAGTAACAAAAGCCATAAACCAAAAATAACGATCGAGTGACGGCTATCAAATATAAGTATAAAAAAACAGAAAGAGAATATCACGGAAATGAGTTAGAAAAATGAGAGGAATGTGAAAGAAATGGATAAAAAGTAAAAGAAAACAACAGGACATATGCCGAGAAAATAGACAGACCGGGACCTTCGACTACGAAGTAGGATTTTCAGTAAGGGACAGACCAAGCAAACCCCTCAAAATTATTCAGTATGAACATTCCACGTGAGTTCATAAAATTTGACTAAGTGAAAAAAATTTAGATAAAAACTCATTACTTATTTTAAATCTAAATATGAAAGGTAAAATCATTAATCTACTTATAGATACAGGGGCTGAAGCATCGCAGATTTCGGAAAATTATATTAAAAATAATATTCAAAGATTAAAGAACGAGTTGATACCGAAAAAAAAACGTAACTAAGTATCACCAAACAACAGAAAGTTCGCGAGTATAAATGGCATGGCTATCTTGAAATGTGATTTAGGGAATATGAAGTTTAAACATGAATTTATGGTTGTACCTAGATTAAGGATGGAGGCGATTTTTGGGATGGACTTAAAGATAAGTTGAAGATGCGAATAGACACAGAAAAGAAGATGATTGTATTTGGTGAAGTTTATATTAAGTGAGATGGTAAAGTAAATGTTGAAGTCGAGAAAGACTGCACTAATTTGAATCAATAAGAATTATAGAAATAGAGGAAAAAGTAGAAAAAGTAAAAGAAGTAATAAAGGAAGCAAACGATGTACAGGTAAAGAATATTAAAGATCCATGTAAAGCAGAGGATGAAGTAAGCGTTAATTAAGTATTTCGAAAATAGAGAGTTTGAAAATAAAGATCTAAGCGTTTCTACAAGTTACGAAGATAGGACGAAAACTTCTAAGGAACATGACCTTAAGGATAAATTGATTGGGGTGAAAAAAATTTAAATGAGGGTATCAATGAGAAATCAATTAGTTACGTCGTGATTCTTGTAGTTAAAATAAAAAGAAGCGATTTTAATAAAAAATTATGTTTAAATATGAAAAGTATAAATCAGCGTAATAAAAAGCAGCCTAATTGTCCGACGTTAGTAAATAGTGTCTTTGGCGAGAGATTAGGTAATAAAAAGGATTTTTCAAAGATTGGTTTAAAGAATTTATTTTTAAAGAGGAGATATAAAGAACCTTTGGTAGATGGGCGTATTATCAATTTAAAGAAGTTTCTTTCTTTTGGTTTGTCTATGGGCACGGCAGCGTTAGCAGTTGCTAGTGGAGTATCTTGGACCACTTAAAGACATTTTTTATGTAATTGAAATTGTTATTCTATGTGAGAGTTGTTCTGCAATATTTTGGTGAATTTTATCTATGTCGAAGGAATTTTTTTTTAAATTAAATTTGATATTTCATAATACTTGATGTGGATATAAGAAAATAAGAAATAGAGGATGTTGAAAGATTTCAACTGATAAATAGATGAAATTGGGGAAGCTGATTTTAATTCGATTTTGTTATCTGTAGAAAAATTAACAAACTATCTAAATACTTCTTTATTTGCCGAGATATTCTTTTCATTATGGTCTCTTAGTCCTAATTCGAAACAACCACAACATTTTATGCAGTTGATAATTTTCATGCTTTTATCTTAACTGCAATATAGACTAAATCAGTGACCCCATTTTTGGTTCAAGCATCTTCAACTCCATAGAGTACGCATGAAAATCAATAAAACACGTTTCTTTTTTCGTATCCACAAATCCAAACATTTTTAGAACATACTGATACAAACTATTAGGCAACCCGTCAAATATGCAAGCTGGATAACCGAAGTGTATTTATTCTACAGAAGTCTAGAACCTTCCGGCAAACACCAGACTATGAATCATCCATTTAATTTTAGGGTATATATAAGATCGGTGAAGAGTGTACATCATTTAGTCTATATCAAAATGTCGTATATAAGTCATCTCGTGTATAGTTTGATGGTCATTACGTTTTGAAAGACCTATAGTAAATATAAATTTGTGTTCTGTGAAAGTGTATATTGTACGGCCAGCTTGTACATAAATAGACAAAAGTGTAATAAATAAATTATGGTAGTCTTTAGTGTTGTTAAGAAAACTTATGGTTAAGGATTTAGTTTGAGAATATTAGTCCTTGTAAATAGCATTAGTGTGATAGTACTTCATTGTTAATTGGACTGAAAACATCTATAAATAAGACATGTACTGTTAATTGGACTTGTGAATAGTGAGTAATAAAGCCTTTTCTTGCCTTTTCTTGTTCTAAATTGGTGAAACGCGTTAATAGTAGCCCGCTACACTGGTGTCTGGCTGTGTTGGGTATAAAGTGATTAATTAAAAGAAACACAAGTATAAAGACATTTGAGTAGTTTGAATATGCCAGTTACAAGAAGCCAAAGTAAAATAGACGCAGTAACTTAAAGAATTCCTTTTTTAAACCCTGTATGCAAGAAAAATTAAGTGAAAATGTTGCGAAAATGGAAGAAAAGTATAGTTAAAATGCTGAGAAAATGGAAAGGTTAAGTGAAAATGCTGAGAAAATGGAAGAGAGCTCAGCTACACCAGAAGTGACACTTAGTGAAAACGTAGTGAGGTTAGTTGAACTGGAATCAACCCTTGAGAAATTTAAAATGGTATGGAAGTGACATTTAGAGAAAATAATGCGAAAATGGAAGTAAAGTTGAATGAAGATACAGCCACGCTTGAACAAAGATTAATGGAAGGCTATATTGTCTTGAAAGAAGATTTCACTGAACAGGTAAAAACAGTTAAGCAAAATTTGGACAGTAAATTGGTAAAAATGAAAAGAGATATGATGAGGCTGCAAGAACAAATGATTTCACTAACAACGCGGCCACTTGAATTAGCAAACCAAGTTGTAAATCAGAACATCCCAGAAATAAGAAGCATGGAAGGAAGCGAGTCAATACCGTCAAAATTTAAAGTGAAACTAACCACATTTGGTGGTAAAACACCTTGGTAGACATATTTGAAACAATTTGAAGCTGCTGCAATAGCCAACAGTTGGTAAAACAAACAGAAGGCTATCTCCTTAATAGTGGCCCTACGGGGGTAAGCTCCTAACATCTTGTAAACGATTCCCGATCACCAACAGAATTATTACGGCCTCTTAACATCGAAGCTTAGGATAAGATATGGAGACGCTCACCTTCAACAGGTTTACCATGCACATGTTAAGAACCGCTTGCAAAAGACAAATAAAAGCCTGCAAGAATTCGAAGCTGACATTGCCAGATTAGTTAGATTGGCAAGAGCAAGCTGTGATTACAATTTGAACTGGATTATGGCAGTTCAAAGTCATGCCCTTTGAATTAAGCAATGCTCCTGCTACTATTGAACGTTTGATGAAGTCGATTCTGCGTAGACTCTCCTGGATAACATGTCTGGTATACCTAGACGATATGATAGTGTTACGCGGGTCTTTTGAAGAACATCTTAGGACCTAGGGGGGATATTCCAAAGATTAGGCGGGGCAAACCTTACCTTGAGCCCTAAGAAATCTAGGAAATGTCACCTATTTGGAAAAAGGTGAACTACCTAGGACATGGCGTTTTGGAGCCCGGAATAGGAGCCGACCCTAACAAGATAAAAACGGTACACGAGTGGCCTACACCAGCAGATATACACCAACTACGGAGTTTTCTGGGATTGTCTACATACTACCGACATTTTATACCAGGGTTTGCGAACATTGCCAAACCGTTGACGAAACTAACTGAAGATGGACAAGAATATAATCGGAAGAACGACTTTCACAGCGCATTTGAACAACTAAAATGGCTACTAGTTACAGCACTGATTCTGAGTTATCTGCGGATGGAAGTGAATTTGTGTTAGATACCGATGCCAGCAACACAGCTATAGGAAGCGTTCTTTCTGAAGTGCAGAACGGTCAAGAAGAAGTTATTAGATATTTAAGCAAGGTCTTGTCGCGGCCAGAAAGGAACTATTATGTGACAAGAAGGGAGCTGTTGGCCGTCGTCAAATCCGTAAAGCACTTTTATAAGTACTTATACGGCGTAAATTTTTGTTAAGAACAGACAACGCTGCACTAAAATGGTTACTGCAATTTCGAAATCCTGAAAGGCACGTTGCAAGATAGATAGAACGGCTACAGGAATATGACTTTCGACACAGAACATCGTGTAGGAAATAGCCATCGAAATGCAGACGCTCTGTCAATGAGACCTCGCCCGGTAGACTGCAATCATTGCTCCAAGGTGGAAGAGAAAATAGGTATCATCCATACAATGACGGTAACTGATGATACTTGGCAACCCGAAGGAGTACGAGAAAACCAGGAGAATGGCGCCGAATTGGAACGTACTATTGAGTGGAAAAGTAGACGACTACAACCAGCTTGGGAAGAAATTAGTATTTCGAGTAGGAGCCTGTAGGCATACTGGGCACACTCCTTGGTGATTGAAAATAGAATCTTGAAACGACGACTGGAGTGTGCAGATAGCACTGAGAGACGATTTCAAGTGATAGTGCTGAGAAGCAGAATGCCAGTAGTGTTGTAGGACTTGCACGATGGTATTTCTGGAGGACACTTTGGCATGAAAATTCTATTGGGTGAACTGCAAAGAAGATGTGAAGGAGTGGTGCCGGAAATGTGAGCTATGTGCCTCTGAAAATGGCCCCATCACAAAACGGAAAGTCTCAATGAGATAGTATAACGTGGGGAATCCTTTTGAGAGGGTGGCCATTGATATAGCTGGTTCGTTTCCTAAATCAGAGAAAGGAAACAAATACATCTTGGTTGCAATGGATTATTTTACCAAATGGCCGGAGGCGTATGCTATTCCTAACCAAGAAGCCGAAACGGTTGCAGACGTACTAGTGAGGGAGTTGTTATGTTGCTTTGGAGATCCGTTGCAATTACACTCCGATCAGGACGTTAGAAAAGTACCTAGCCAAAGTTGTCTCTGAACATCAATGAGACTGGGACCAATACTTACATTTGTTTCTACTGGCGTACCGATCTTCGGTACATGACAGCACATGATACTTTCTTGCTTGCGTGATGTTAGGACGTGAATTGCGGCTACCATGGGATCTTCAGTTTGGGTTTAAACCAGGAAAAGAGGTCCCAGGTGAAGATTACATTAGTAAGCTTCGTAAAAGATCAAATAGCATTCACGAAAACGTTCGAAAGAATTTCCAGGCGGCAAACGATCAAATGAAATTACAATATGACACAAGAGCACGAGAAGGTGGTTACCAACCTGGAGATTTAGTGTGGTTGTACAATCCACAAAGAAAGCATGGATTGTCGCCAAAATTACAAAGACAATTGGAAGGCCCGTACGAAGTGTTAAAAAAAATTAATGATGTAGTGTACCGGATCAGAAGATCTGCACGTGATAAACCGAAAGTGGTATACTTTAACCGTTTAACAGCTTATACTGGCAACAACCAGGAAGACTCGAGTAATGAGAATGGTGTTCGAAGAGCTATTAATCGTGAGCCAAGTGTAGATTTTGAGAGTTTCATGGTGGCGTATGGTGGTTCCACTAAGGCGAGATTTGGCGTTGTTGATAAACACCAAGATCTGTTTAGAGCACCAGAAGAGTATTCCCGTGCACATTGCGTAGCTCAAGATCTGCAAATGTCAAGAGGAATAGCTGTTGTTTTAAAGAAAAAGTTTGGATGTGTGGATAAATTAGTACAACAGCAACTAACTGTAGAAGCTTTGGTTCTTCAGAATGGAAAGCGGTATGTTTACTATCTGATGTCCAAACATTCTTCATGGCAGAAGTAATACATTTAGGGAGCTTTGAACTATATATAGAAGCCTGACTATACAGGAAGCGATATATTTTTGTCGTATAATTAGAAAATATTTAACACGTAAACCTGTTTCATTACCCCGCAAATTAATATTCTAAATAAGATCGTTTTTATAGACACGATAACAACAGAATTCTTTCCTAGCACCTTTATTCGCAATGGCGCGTCAACTTGAGCATTGCTCAAAGCACCCATATACATCTGTATCGCAGATATATTACACATAACGCTATAAACCTCCTCTTAACAAACCGAACTTTTGCTCATGCATCCCGCGTATGAAAATATTTTGGATTCTGCTAGTACAAAATATTGTAACGTATTTTTTTTCTAGTTACACTTCGGTCTTTAAAATAAAAATAAAACGACTATAATTTAAAATATTTAATTTGTGAATTACCGTCTAATAGAAATTAATACATAAAATTGATAATAATACATAGATTCTTTTACGTTTATGCTCTAAAGTTAGTTACTAAGCTCTGTCGAGTTGTCAATTTCTGCACTTTATTATCAGCGTTCAAACGGGCAAGCTGTTCTACAAGTTAGTAGAGTCAAGATGGTCGTGTTTAAACACTCGGCCTCTAACAGAGTAAGAAAAAGAAAATAATTGATAAAATCTTCGTGTCTGGAGGTCGAGCCTAACAGCGGTGGCTAGAGCATGATTTTCTATAAGCTTCGCTCAGGGCAGTTCAGTTGATCCCTGCAGGCCTAAGAAGATGGAAGCCCCTTTTTGACATCATTAATACATGCAATATCTCCGATAATAACTGAAGACAATGTTTTAAGGCTATATTTTAAAGCAAGAACATATATGGTTACGTCTTATTTAATATAAAATGCAGTAACGTAGAAGGCAATTTTACATGTGTTCCGTATATTTCAACTTCACCAGTAAATAACATCAAATAAGGAAATTTTGGAGCTTAAGTTTTGTTGAAAAAAAATTCATTCGAGCTGAGGTTGGTTTTGTAATATAATCGTTGTATTCCGAAGAACTTTGATGGTTATGGAAATTTCCGACAGCTGTGGTCAAGGTCCTATATCTTTCGTTCAAAGCAGTTTTGTAGCACGTGAGTGTACCTTAGGATTTAATCACTTTGAACATTAATTAAATTGCTATAAAGAATATAACATTTAGAATTTGAGTAACGTAAACAGCTTTTAATGAAACAACTAATTAAATAACAAATCTGTTGTGTGTCAGAATGTTTACACGTACACAAAGTGTACATTTGGTAAAGCTGTAAATAACATCTTATGTCAGATATATAAAAAACATAGATTCAGTTGTCCTATCTAGACGTCATATGCCGTCTTAATTTAATTTAAAATATGTTTAAATATTTTGAGGTCATGAACTTGCATTTTTCATCGACATGTGAAATTCGCGTATTTACTGTTAAATAAAAATAAATTAGAATAATTACATTCTACAATATCAGCACTTTGATAATTCAATTTTATTGTGAAGTTCAACGAAGTACTTCATTGATTTAAAGAAATTTATGTATTATGAGTAACTTAGAAATTCCAAGTCAATATACTTAAATTTTATAGAAAAGATCCATTTAGAGATCTTCCTAATTTTGAATGCAAAACTTCACTAGTCTATTTCTGTTCTAGAAAATTATTAAGAGAAAATTTTATAAAGATACAAACTTAAATATTGTAGTTACATATATTCAGAAAATTTATCCAAATAGAATCTATTTTGTTTTGAATGACTTTTTATTATTTAGAATTCAAAAAAAATTTACAAGTCATCCCTGATTAGAAATAGAGTGTAATGAAAACAAATTCCCTCGGTATATATTTTAGAAGCTTAAATTCTATTATTTTATTTTTGGCAAATATTTTTGAGGACACAAATGGTGTCCATGTTGTACCTTTGTTTGTTCACAGGTCAAGCCGAGACATCTGTATGACATCTGGTGTTTGAGGTCTTGGTAAGTGTGTTCTAAAGAGTGAAATTCAGGTTTTATGGCTATGTTAGTGGTGTTAAGATAAGGTTTCCGCATTCCCCTTATACAAGCACAGTTAAATTTTGTTGGTTATTGTATTGAAAAATACGGTGGCGCTCATTAAATATATTTTTGGTCTTTTAACAACCCATGACCCAAGCTCATGATCTACCCAGAGCTAACACTCGACTAGCCGTTTATGTCTTAAGAGTTTTTCTTTATCTCAAACCATTCTCTATCCAACTTTACCTTGGGCTTACATTAATAAGAAGAAATTCTCGACCTTGTGATATCAGGTTAGGGTTTAGGAAATTTAAAGGTGTAATTTTTTAGCTGATAGTCACGAGGGTAAAGTTAATAATAAAAAAAAACAAGCAAGAAAGAATTTTTTTTTACAATATGTTGGGATGGTATGAATATTTTGATTTAAATAATAATATTATAAAATAATGTGTTTAGTTCAGTTGTATGTAGTGGGTGCATATGCTCAATTGGGTTAGCCGCCACTGATGTGTGTAAAACTATTCAAGCTCTTTGAGATTCTTTGCAATTTTCTATTTATTTTTTAAGTTCTAAAATTGGATCAATAAACGTTGTGTGTAAAAAAGCTATAATAGTGGTAAATTTGTAAATCCAGCTATAGTAGATCGAAGTGCTTAAACAAGACGTGGAATATGCCGATCTGAGAGAATCAGTAGTTGTGGAACGGAGCAAAGTATCCAAACATTATTAACACGCAGAAACCAGCAACAAATATGAGTATTACTGCAAAAGGCGCTGAAGATGTTCAAAATGTCATCGATATTCGGATACAGGTTGTTGTTACTGTTATATCCTCTATTAGAGTTTTTCGGATAGAAGCTTTTGTACTCGATAAAAACTGTTTTAAAATCCGGGTCTAACATTAAAACAAAGTTAAAAAATAGAAAGACAATGGCGCTATCAGATAAATACAGAATATCTACTGACCAGACACCAATAAAAGATAATACCTAAATGAGTTACATACTATTTAAATTATATAATCAGAGCAGGCGAGTCAAATTTTATGTTTACATTAATGGCGTCTCAAAAAGTGTCAACAAAAGAAACTAGGAAAAATGGTTCAATAACTGTATTTGTACGTGTTCAAATACTTTTGATGTAATATCTGACAAGCAACTCTATAAGAAAACTGTAAAATGTTACGACTAAAATATACTTGGACTACTCAATTTTATACATATATTTGCAACATCGAATTTGATTTAGTGTTTCTTAAAGAAACTATATGCAGTGCTGATATAAATGGTACTGAATTTATTTTCGTATACAGATGCAACCCATTGTAGGTAAGTCTTACTCGTCAGCAGTGCGCAAGTGGTACACTTATTGAAGTTAATAAACGTGTATGCGGTGAGCTCATACAATTTGAAGCAATATCCGATAATATTCCTTCCATAAATGTAGTTGGTTATGAATGCGTTATAAAAAATTATTTATTATACGTACTTGTAATTTATGTATCTCCTGCAACGACAGCCCACGCTTTTCAATTACTTAGAAGAACGTTTTGCGGTAATGTTGCAAACCGTTTAATTGGAGGCAAGTTTATTGCTTCAAACGTTACCAAAACGGAAATGAATTATGGGTACTTTAGTATTATAAAGAACTTATAGTCACGTTTAGTTTAAGACAATTTAATACAATCAAAAACGAAAATAACAGACTTTTTATCTCATTTAATCTATGTAAAGGTGGGTACACATTTATAACATACGCGAGTTAGGTTTTTGCCTTTGGAAGCTGCTTTTTTAAAAAGTCTTCCTCCAACAACTTTTCTAGTAAATTTATTTACATAGAAATTACAAATTGAAATTTAATTTACAAGTACTGTATCAAAAATATTCTAAGTTGAAATTACTATTAAATGAACTAAATTAGGGCGAGTAGCCTAAACAACCAACAATGCTAAAGTTGTGAGGCTCAAGACTGACTGACCTCCTTGGGCTCTCCTGATTATTTATGTTGTCCCTGCCCCTCACATTCCTTGTGGGATCTGCAGAGCTCATGTCTGCTTATTTCTTTATTCATTTATACAATACAAAGTAACAATCTTAATTCTAATAATTGAGGTTTTATAACCTACTGTGACCTGCACCTGCAGTCTCACGTTGCGTCTGAAATACAATGTATTAACATCTGTTCTCATGTCTTCTGTCTGACTTCTATTAACCTTTTATTATTTATCCTTGAATTATACAATGTTGCAAGTTAACTTAAGATTCAATAATTCCATTTAATTATATATATATATATATATATATATATATATATATATTACTCATATTTAGACCAGGGTAGAAAATTAAATAATCACATCAAATAATTTTAATCACCGTGTATAAGGAATTTTATTAGATAATACGCGTTATTAAATAAAAGCGTGAAGCATAAAAATTCATTCGTTTTATTAAAAATAAGAGATTTAAATTATTTATAAGACGCTTTATATAAAAGGAAGCAGTATTAGAAAACTTTACGTGTAATTTGATTATTCCTAGTAAAGAAACAAAGAGAAATTACGTGCAAAATTTATATTAATTAACCCTATTTTAAGTAACCGGTATTAAACAAAACGTACAGATAATAATTAATATTTAGTTAGGATTCACTAAAATTTAAAGGGTATTAATTTTAATTGAAGTTAATTGAACCGTTAGTAACATATAATATCTATAAAAACTTGTAAAAACCCAATAAAATGCAAATCGTAGAAGGATATTTAAAATGTTACGTTTGAACACACCTGCGTATTTTTAAAAGGCAATTTCAGTTTAATTTGTTTAGATAAACATGTCGATTCTACGGATATTGGAAACGGTCGGATGCTTTAGCACGAAATACAGAACACCTGCGTATTTTTAAAAGGCTCATTCTGCGTAAATGTTGCAGATAATTAATGGTTACAAAGAATCTTGGAGAAACCGTGGCTTAATATTCACGGGAAGGCGCGATACGGGGTTATTTAACCCAGATAGTCCACATGGACTGAAATAATCGATAGTAAGGAATATCAATTTGCACCAATAAGAACAGGTTAGAGAAGGAAAGATAATGTGCGTAAGACAAAGACACTAATAATTAAAGGCGTGATATGAGCAACGTCACGAGGGTCACGATTGGTTGAAAATAAGATGCACATATGAGAGGTAGAAACAACAATTTCTGTACAAAATTTAATTAGTTATTCTCGGACATGTTTGCGTGCCGTGTGAGAATTTCTGAGATTTAACTGGGGCGAGTGCAAAATTCGTAAAAATCGCATGCCGGGCTGCGGAATGGGAACATAGCAGGCGAAATTCTTTAGAATTGTCCGTTTTGGAGACTCGACCGACAGACAGGCTAACCTCTATATATACCCAGGGGAATATGAACAAGCTCTCTTAGATCTTCGACTTGATTCAATGCGTTAAACAGTGCTTTTTAGTTTTCCGGTTTTGATGAAATAATTTAAACAGTTTGCTCGTATATTTTGGTGATTTATAAAACAGTTTGTTCTTTACGTGCTACAATGAATGTACTTTAGTGCACTTAGAAAAGAAGATACAAGGTAATAAAGTTAGTATCACTGTACTAATTAGTCAAAATTTGCACCGACGAATGAATACACAAAAGTAGGCAGTTTTGGCGTATATTGGTGAAAGAAGCATGAATTTCTTTGCTATTTTTCGGGGGTGTTAATAATTAAATGGTTCATAAACATGACTGGATCCACAAAACAAGGTTCAGATATACACAGATGAGTTCCGGAAAAGCCCTGAAACAACTTTAAATAAATGGTGATGGAGAAAATTTTAAAAGCGTTGAGAATCAGAAGCCATAAATATAACCCAGTTGGAATGGTGTAATTAACAAAGGGACGATGTACATTGAAGCTACGAGTGCAGTAACCTTCAGGTAAATTATACTATTTTGTTCGAACTTTGATATTTTGGTGTGTGTTGAATAACTTTATAATTGATTTACTTAAAATGGACAGTAGTGAAATTGTACTAACAATAATATTTTAATTTTAAGGTGAAATTTGCTTGTTTAAGTAGAAAGGGGTATTTAGTATTGATGTTCTGGATTATGATGAAAATTTGGGTATGTCTTTGAGCTCAATTAGACGAACCTGGTTAATTAACGTAAAGGGTGGTAGATGCTCCTTTGTACTCAGACTCCGGTCTGCATATATTGTTATAGTAATTAGTAGGCATCCTACAAGGACTTTAATTCTGGATGCACATTAAAATGATAATGAATTTAATTTTGAAATTTTCTGATATTAAAATTTATGCTGAATTTTAATTTTGAAATTTTAATGTATTGTGAATATTGATGTAAATAGAGTTAACGTTGATGTTTGTGGTAGGAATGTGTTTGTTTTTTTTATGTATGAGGATGAAAGTTATCTAGAGGAGCAGCCGAGGCGATTAACAGAAGAAAGTCAATGGACCAACACAGTTAAGGTAATGAATAGCTTTTTGGTGGTTTCACAGCATTCTTGACGCCCAATTCGTGAGGCACGATTTTAATACAGGAAACACAGCAATATATATATATATATATATATATATATATATATATATTTGATTTGGGGATATGTAACTCGCCTACAACAATACATCGTATCCGTAACTCAGTTCCATTACGTGTTACATGTTACGTGCTATAGGTGTATTGGTGTTGCAATGTTGCGACGTTACGATGTAGCGTAACGTTCCATCAGTTACCAAGCATTGCACCTTCAGAGGGAATGGAATTTAGCAGTGGTTCTCTGCAGTAATAGTAGGTTTTCTTTAAAAAAATTTTTACAGTTTTATTTTTATAGCATAGACTATAAATGATTTATAAATTGGTGCTGCAGCATACATATATATATATATATATATATATATATATATATAGAGAGAGAGAGAGAAGAATAATCCACATTTGGAATGCAAATGCATGTTTATGTTAATATTTATTAATAGTTTTAACATGAAATGAAAACTTAACTTTATGTGTAAAGTTGAATTACCATTTCAAATCGAACTAGTAATTGAAAACCACTAAAAGAACGGCTACAGCAGGATTTAAACCTGCGACCTCTGATTTCCCGGAACAGCGCACTAACCAACTGAGCTAAATAGCCAATTGTTTAGATGATGTTATAATTAATACTACTGAAGCTTGGCGCTCGTTACCGATTTTCAATTACGTCTTGCATTTTTAAAGAAATTGATACTAGTTATATACATAATTCATGTACTAATAACTTGACCATATATATATATATATATATATATATATATATATTACTCAAATTTAGACCAGGGTAGAAAATTAATTAACGACATCAAATAATTTTAATCCCCGTGTATAAGGAAGCTTTGGGAAAAAGTACGCGTAATTAAAGGCTTACTGTGAAGATTTAAATTATTCAATTAGAATGTCGGGTTTGAATAGAATTTTATTAGATAATACGCGTTATTAAAACCGTGGAGCATAAAAATTTATTCGTTTCATTAAAAATAAGGGAATTAAATTATTCACTGGACGCTTTCTATAAAAGGAAGTCGAGTTAAAATGCTCAACTTGTATTTAATTTAATTGTTCCAAGTACTAAAACTAGCAAGAAATTACGTGCGAAATTTATATTAATTAATTCAATTTTTAAGTAACGGGTATTAAACAAAGTGTACAAATAATAATTAATATTTAATTGGTATTTGCTAAAAATTAAAGGGTAGAAGTCAATGCCATTCATTATTATTTTAATTGGAGTTAATTGAACCATTAGTAATATATAATAAGCATAAAAGCCTGTGAAAATCCAAGGTTGGTAACAAACAGCTAAAAGGAAGGTTACAATACCATGAAACAAAGCTCGGAGAATTATATTAAAACGTTCATTAGGAGCACACACTCGCAAAATTTTTAATTGTCAAATTATAATAAATTTGAATAGATAAACATGCAGCTTCTACGTATATTGAAAACGGTCAGATGTTTTAGCAGGAAATGCTAAATGAGGGGTTATTTTACTCACGTAGGAATCCACGTAGATTTAAATAGCAGATAATAAAGAATATCGATTTGTACCACTCAGACCAAGGTAGAAAGGGATGAATAAAACGCGTAAAGCAGAGACACTGCTAATAAAAGGCGTGATTTGTGAAGCTTCACTAGGGCTACGATTGGTTGAAATAAGATGCAAACATGAGAGGGGAAAGCATATCAGTTGGTGTGTAAAATTAATTAGTTGTTCTCGGACGGGTTGCGAGCCGTGTGGAAATTTCTTAGATTTTCAACTTGGACGTGTGCAAATTTTTAGTAAAATCGCTGTGCCGAGCCGTCGGAAGGGTAAATAGAATGCGAAATTTTAAAAATTGTCCGTTGCGGGACAAATTTGACTTGCAAGCGGGCCATTATATAAACCCGGACTAATAGGAGTTTCGTTCCCTTAGATTTTTGATTTTATTTAATACTTTAAACAGTTTTGCTCCTTATTTTTTTGATTATTCGATACTTTAAGTAGAATACGTGGTGATTACGTGCTACAATAAAAGTTATTAGTGCACTTAGAGAAGATACAAGTAACGATAAATAAATAAATAGAAGTAGGCAGTTTTGGGTATAGCGTGAAATAATTATGAATTTCAGTGCTATTTTTTGTGGGTGTTAATAATCAAATGTTATTCGTAAACGTGATTGGATCCACAAAACAAAATTTAGATATACGTAGATGAATTCCTGAAAAGCCCTGAAACCGTTTAGACGAATGGTGGTGTAGAAAATTTTAAAGGCGGCTAGAAATCCGAGGACGTAAACATAAACCAGCTGGAATGGTGGGATGAGCAAGTCCGATGTACATTAAAGCCACGAGTGCAGTAACCTTCAGGTAAATTATGCATTTTGTTCGATTTTTGATGTTTTGGTGTGTGTTGAATATTTTTATAATTTGTTTGATAAAATTGGACAGTAGTAAATTTGTATTTACAACAAATTTTTAATTTTAAGGTAAAATTTTCTTGTATAAGTAGAAAGGAGTATTTATCAGGTTTATGTTTTTGATTATGATGAAAATGTGGGTCTGTCTTTGAGCTCAATTAGACTAACCTGTTAAATTAACGTAAAGGGGTGGTAGATGCTCCCTTTTATTCAGACTCTAATTCCGGATGCAAATTAAAATGATGACAAATTTGAACTTGAAATTTTATAATGCTGAAATTTATGCAGAAATTTAATTTTGAAATTTTAATGTATTGTGAATATTGGTGTAAATAGAGTTAACGTTGATGTTTGTGGTAGGAATGTGTTTTCTTTTATGAAGGAGGATGAAAGTTTTAACTAGGTGAGCAGCCGAGGCGGAAGGAGTAAATAGGCGATTAACAGAGGAAATTTCACCGTAGTAACGAGAATCACAGCAAATCTTGACGCCCGAAAGTGAGGCTCGATTCTTATAACACAGCTATATATATATATATATATATATATATATATATATTATTATATACTGTGATCCTACCCTATGAGTGATAAGCCTAGTATATCTATCTCTCACTCCTTGTCTTATTTTAGAGCCTTGTTGAGTTATGCCACAAAATTTATCTCTAAATATTTAACACGGCTGCTGCACTTATATAATTTCACAGGGCCGTCAACCACGTAGCGGAATCTACCTAGGGTGGGTCCGTCCTAGGCAAACTCCTCTCAACTAGACACCCAAGCAAATATCCAAGGAGTTTTCAAAATAATTTTAAAAGCCAAAAGTATTCCCAAACACTAGTTCCACTTTTATAAATTTAATTATAACACTTCGTAGAAATAGAATACTAATACCTGGAATCCAGATACAAGCGCCGCTTTCCAGCCGTCCTGAAGTCAAGGGACCAACTGCAAGCACCTCCTGAAAAACGAGTAACTTCGAACAACTGGTAAATCTCCTGACTATAAAACTACTACTACTGCTACAAACTTAATGTTATACAAATACTCTGATGTTGATTCAATCCAATTCCACTATTCTATCCTTTCTAAATGATATCGGTACAGACAATCACTACCTCTTTCAATTACTTTTCCTTCGTCACAGAACTGTTACCCTAGGCTTTTCTTTACTGCACTCCAGCACAACTGAATCTACTTCTCTTCACTATTTCCTGCCTCCAGGTACAACTTGACTTTCAAATCTACTTGTAATGCTTTTCAAATTGAATAAAACTCAGAACAGTACAAAAACATGTCTATTTTTTAGTAATACAAATTTTAAGTCCTTTATAAATACATTATAATTTGAATAAGGGCCGCTCTACTTGCGGCCACGTCCCCAATGCTCCACCCGGAGGTACTACATTGGGTTTAAACGCGAAAAATAACGTGCTTTTAATTTATACTAACTACATAGTTGATCCACCCTAAATAAAAACTAAATAAAAATCTAACAAACCTAAAAATCTAACAAACCTAACAAACTCTAACAATCTAACAAACCTAAAAATCTGACAAAAACAAAACAAAAACTAAAAACAGGGTTGTAAGCAATGGTATCCCTAGCGCTGACTTTCGAGTGTACCCGATCAACAAGACACAAGCAAAAATGAGAGGGGGAGAGATTCGTAATACCGGATAGCAGACG
Source organism: Platerodrilus igneus (assembly GCA_036346225.1). Taxonomy (NCBI): domain Eukaryota; kingdom Metazoa; phylum Arthropoda; class Insecta; order Coleoptera; family Lycidae; genus Platerodrilus; species Platerodrilus igneus. Next base: position 461,507 of record JARFIW010001242.1, read on the forward strand.
CCGGCTCTGCTTACCAGTGCGACCTGAAGGGCCGTCTTAAAACTATCCAAATCTAGCTAACTAATTTAAATCCAACCCTAGCTTTTCCTATCATTCCCTAACTGATTTATATTATGATTACAATCTTCACAATTATACTCTTCCTTCCCAAATATATACTGCAACCAAAATGGCGACAGAACGTCAAACAAAACAAATATGCCACTTAATACTACAATACATGCTAATAAATTAATAAATATAATGTAAATATCAAATATAAATAAATATAATTATGTAAATATATAAATAAATGTTTAATAAGCGTTAAGCGTTAAGCATATAGCAGTGCACAAAATAGCAAAAGCATCACCCTATTTATCAGGTGCACTCGCACAAGCATTATGTCGGCTAGCGCCTTTACACACCAAACGTGCTTGTTATATTATTTCGAAAACTACTAATTAATGTAAATCAATGCTTGTGCGAGTACGGCCGCCACAATTAAGTCTTACCTCGATAATAAAATTCTCCAGCATCCGAAGATCTGGTCGTCTGCCTACATCTAACTGTAACTTACTTCTAAGGGGGGGATGGGGTGCACTGCTAAAGTCCTGGTGGGTATGCACTAAATGTTTTTGGGGGGGTTCACAATCACTATCACTATCACTTCACTTTAAAGTCCTGGTGGGATGCGCGGTTTCACTCTATTTTATTATCTTTGTTTATTTTATTGATTTAATTTAATGAGGGTTTCTGATTTATTTGTTATTGTTTATTTGTTATTATTTATTCTCGATTTCCCGATTTTCCGCACATAATTATGAAGATAGGCGGTGATTGTATTAATGGTGTGGGGGTTTCTCGTGCATATTGGACATTTGGGTATAATTATCATGTTATTTTATTATTATTATTATAATTTACTTTTTTTTTTTATTATTATTATTTTTAATATCAGGTTTTGGTTATATCTATGCTCGTATCCTTACTCACGCCAAGTCAATCTAAAATTTTCCAATCCTCACACCAACCCCACCGAATTTTACACGCGGTTATCGTTGTCTAATGTCGCGACCCTTCCCGCGAATTCTTTTAAGGCTGTCCAGAACGCCTTCTGGTTAACCACTTCCCCGACTTCCTCTAGGCTCTTTGGCCATGCCAGACCTAGGATAGCTAGTTTGCTATCAGCCAACCCTCGATTTCCCGCCTCAAGCGGGCAGTCGAAAAGCACGTGCTCTGCGCTTTCACCGCGCTCACCGCATTCGCAGCGGTCGCTGTTGGTTAGCCCGAACCTTTGTAAATACGCCTTTAGGGCGCCGTGCCCTGTTATCAACTGCACCATTTTGTGATCGAGCTTGACCTCGATCCTACCTCTAGCTTCTATGCTCGGTATGAATTTGTGGGTCAACCTGCCCGTGGCAGCGTTGTTCCACCTCTCTTCCCATTGTCGAATTGATTTTTCGCGCAGCTTTTTTTTGATTAAAGACCTCGGTATCGACGAATGTGATATTCGAAAGTCGCCCGTCGCGGCCTCTTTAGCTAATTCGTCAGCCCTATCGTTTCCTACGTTACCATTGTGCGACCTGACCCAACAGAACTTTAAACGTCGAAACTCGAGCGCCGTACGCGCTATTCTCCAGACGTCCGCTTGGAGCTCTGTCGAGGTGTTCATGTTTGTTAAAGCTGTTAGCGCCGATTTACTATCACTGATTATATAATACTCGTCTCTGCCCGTATGGTTTATTACGTAATCGATAGCCTCTCGTATGGCTACCAATTCGCACTGGAAGATAGTGCACCAGTTCGCCAGTTTGGTTTGAAACCGAAACACCTTCCTTTCCTGCTTATACACGACAAACGCCGCGCCTGCTTGCCCATCGTCCATACGTGAACCGTCCGTATAAATTCTGATACCCATCGCGTTCTCATCACCTTCGACAAACTCGATTCCTCTAATATCAGCCGGGTGCCCCAACTCAGATACAACGATCTTTCTTGCAATTTCCCTATTACCAAGATTAAGATCTTCGATAATTTCGCGCCCTTTTCCTATGTTTATTAATCGTCTATCTCTAATCTCCCTAACGACATATTCGATAGGAACAGGACAGCCTCCGTGGAGGTGGTCCTGTACGCTCTCGCCGCTTTTACCGCGGTTATGCGTTGTACGCTCGTCAATTGACGCATCTCCCGGACTTTACAACCTTCTGCCCATACAGAAGCTGCGTACAGTATTGCCGGCTCAATTGCTCCGGCATAAACCGTCCTCAGCGATTCGCCCCTGTAACCCCACTTAATTTTAGCCGCCGCCATCATTTTATTTGATATTTCGCCGCCCTTACTTTTTACGTATTGTACGTGCGCTTTCCAATTTAATTTATTGTCGATCTTGACGCCGAGGTAGGTAATACAATCTTTAAACGGATTTTCTCCTCCTAGCTCTAACCTAGGAGGTCTCTGTCCTGGTTTCGTGCCGAAATAAAGCGCCTCTGACTTCGCCGTGTTAAATTTTAATTTTACCGCCTGCGACCATTCGTGTAATTTATTAAGCGCCTCGTTCGGTTTTGTGCGCATATCCATTAACAATCTCGATCTTACAATTAAAAGTGTGTCATCTGCAAACCCAACGATTGAGCATCCTGCGGGCAACTTGACCCTAAAGATGCTCTCATACAACAACTTCCAAAATGTCGTAATTATGAAGGCCGCACTTAAATTTAAAAATTTGAAAAAGAGAAACGGAAAAAGGCACTTTTACTTTGATAAACTCAAAGATAAAGATATTCAAGGATTCGAAAAAAAGTTAAAAAAAAGTATCTGAAAGATATCGGGAAAATATCTGATACTAAGAAAGTAGAAACAGAATGGAATAACATTAAATCCAGCCTAGACATGGCGGCCAAAGATATTCTAGGGTATACACAAAAACAAAATAAGAAACCATGGATAATAAACGATATCCTGAATTTAATAGAAGGAAAACGAAGATATAAAAATAAATCAGACGAAACAGGAAAACAGAGATACAAAGCCATAAAATGGGAAATTATTCGCAAATGCAGGAAAGCTACAATGGATTGATGAAAAGTACAAAGAGGTACAAACTAAGATAGAAGTAGGAAAGACAGATGAAGCACACAAACTAATTAGAATGAATTTTAGGGATATAAAACTGTATAGCAAACATATAAGGGACGCGGGAGGAAACGTCATTATAAAAATGTAGAGAAAGTGGGTAGATGGCAAGAATATATAGGGAATTTATATGCAGGAGAGGAACTAACTGCATTAAAACAGGAATCAGACATTGAAAATGATGACTTGGGATATCCTATACTTAGAGATGAGTTTGAATTAGCATTAAATGGTTTAAAAAATAATAAGGCGCCGGGTACAGATAAGGTGCAAGCAGAAACTTTAAAAGCCGCTGGACAAGCAGTAACAGAACGTTTCTTCCAACTTGTAAGCTATATGTATGAGACAGGCGAGATACCCAAAGATTTCAAACGTAACATCATAGTAACTATACCAAAAAAGAAAGGCGCGGATAGATGTGAAAATTTTCGAACAATAAGTTTGACACCACACGTGTCAAAAATATTAATTAGAATTGTACAAAGACGAATGGAAAAAAGAGCTGATGAAATACTAGGAGTAGACCAATTTGGGTTTAGGCGAAACAGGGGAACACGGGAGGTTATTTTAACTCTGAGAGTGATAATAGAGAAAAACGTGTATATAGGTTTTGTAGATTTGGAAAAAGCATTCGACAACGTAAAATGGAAAAAAATGTTCTAAATTCTCCAAAAATTTTGAATGACCTATAGGGATAAACGAATAGTACATAGCTTATACACAGAGCAAACAGAAGTAATAGAATGAGAGCAAGAACGTAGAGAAGTAAACATTAGGAAAGGAGTGAGACAGAGATGTGCCCTATCCCTATTAATTTTTAACTTGTACATTGAAGAGGCAATGAATACTGTCAAATGCAGGAAGACATTTGGAATTACTATGCAGGGGCAAAAAATTGAAATGCTTAGATTTGCAGATAATATAGCGGTATTAGCGTCTAGCAAAGAAGAGTTAGAAGCTGTTCTTAATGAAATGGAAACGGTTCTAACAGAGAGATACGGTATGAATATTAACAAAACTAAAACTAAAGTACTAGTACGCAAAGGAGGGGAAAATAAATCAAAAACAAGAATACAAAAATGTAACGCGAACTTACAAGAGGTTAAGGACTTCTGCCATTTAGGGCGCCAAATAACGCAAGATGGGAAAAGCACAAAAGATATAAAACAAAGATTAGCACAAGGTCGTACAAGAAAAATCAACTTTTGTGTTCAAAGACAACAAACATAGAAACAAGGAAAAGATTGCTTAAAACAAATGTGAGGGGTACAGCACTGTACGGCTGTGAAGCCTGGACAGTAGGAGAAGCGGACAAGAAAAAGGTAGAAACCTTTGAAATGTGGTGCTACAGAAGTATGATGAAGATATCATGGACAGACAAAGTTAAGAACGAAGAGGTACTAAAAATAGTAGGGGAAGAAAGAAATATGTAGAAAACGGTAAAAAATAGGAAAGATAAGATGATAAGCCACATTCTACGGCATGAGGGAATAGTGCGGAATATATTAGAAGCAGAGATTGGAAAAAAGAGAAGTAGAGGTAGACCTAGGTTAAACTACTGCACGCAGATAGTGAAAGATGTAAGCTGTAAAAATTTTAGGGAGTTGTGTAGGCTAGTTCAGAATAGAAATCAAGTACGCATCCAACCAGTCCCAAGATGGATAAATCAATGACGAAAAAGTAACTGTACCTAAACATGATGATTATTATAAGCAACTGCAGGTATTGGTTGGGCAATATTCTCGAATAATGTTAATTGTGTGAAAGGATTTACTGGAAAACTATTAATTCGGCAAATGTCTAAGTGTTGGGGGTTCTTGGCGACCACAGGCAGCTTAACCCCTTCACTGAATCTTGGTGAAATAGGGCATAAAATTAGAAAACTATTGAAGGGGAACCGAGCTGTATACAGGCTGTGTGAGAATTTCAGGGAACTGTGTAGGCTAGCTAAGAATATAAATAAGTGCAGGTGTACAACCAGTTTTGAGACGGAAAACCTAAGGACAAAAAAATAAGCGCAGATAAATCTGATGATTATTATAAACAATTACATGTATTGGTTGTAAAATATCTGCAACTAATGATGACTGTCCGAAAAGATAGAGTGGAAAAAATATTAAATCGGTAAATGTTTAGGTGCAGGGGGAACTTGGCAGCCACAAACTACTTACCCCCCTTCACAACCACCGAATGTCGGAAAAATAGGGTGTATAATTGTAAAAGAATAGAAGGGAACCGAACTGCATTTAACAAGAAAGAACAGCGCCTATGGCAACAAACAGAAACAAGAAGAAAATTGTTGAAAGCATATGTGTGGAACACAGCACAGCATGCCTATGAAATACGGGCAGTAGGAAAAGCAGACAGAAAAACGGTAGCAGCCTTTTGGAATGCTGTGCTCAGATGTATGGCGATGAAAGCATGGACAGACAAAGTAATAACAAATAGGTTATAGAAATAGTAAGGGAACAAGAATATCTGAGGAAAAAAATAGGAGAAATGGAAAGGGCAGAATGCGTACTCAGACATTTTTGGAGAATAGTATGTAATATATTGCACGCAGAGATAGGAAAAAGGAGGTAGATGTAGACCTAGATCAGATAGTGATAGATGCAGACTGTGCATATTTCAGGGAAATGTGTAGGTTAGTTCAGAATAGGAAACAATGATGGTACACGTCTAACCAGTTCCAGGACTGAAGACCTATTGATGATCATGTTCAACACGCATAGGTTTTTGACAACTATTGACGAATTTGAATTGATATACTTTTGTCATAATATTGAATTATAATTGCCTCGACTCAACTTAATTAAATTATCAAAATCTTTGTATTAATTATAGAGCATCAAACTGAAATACTTAGGAGAAATCCTAAAATTTCACACCTTAGTTTTGTAGAGTGCACATTTTGTGAATCCTCCAATTTAAAGTTTGTAAGTCCACAAACAGGATTTCAAAAGAACCGGATGTTGTGATTAATTTTTTACAGTATAAAATTTAAAACAACGTTAAAAGTATGTTTTACGCTAAAGCAAGATGTCATAAATGCTCTAAATTCCATTCAGTATACAACTAAGAGAAACAGCTTCAAGGGTCCTACGCTTCTGACGCTTTTATACTAGTGCCCTCGAATACATAGACATTGATTGTTACTGCGGATATGAATTCATTTAGGTTCATTACGTACACATTTTTTTTCAGTGCGAGATAGTATAATTAATAAATTGCTCAAAGAAAATACTAAAGCATAATTGTCAATTGCAATTAACGCGAAAATGAATCAAAAGCTTTAAATACTTCAAATGAGTTTTGCTGTCTAACGAATCGCAATTTCCTGAGTTAGCGACGGCTTTACTTTTCATTATCCGAAGACGAGCAAGTAATTGCTTTCCTGTTCTACAAATTGATGTCACGCGAAATGGCTTTTGTGTGGCACGTAATTTCGGTTTATATTAATACTGCAGTTTCAGATTATCCCTTAAGACTTCATTGTACTGATTTAATAGGAATAAACACAAAGTTTGAAATACAATAGGTTTTAATGAACTGTTTAATAGCTAAATTTTATATAACTGAATTCTATTTTATACAGATACATAGTAAACGAAGATGAATTTATTGTAATAGATTTTTTGTTTAAATATCTTGCTATTGTAACGAAAACTCTAATTACACAAACAAGAGTTCTTTAACTTCAAACTGATTATAAAAACCTTTTCAACAACTCGCAGTTACAATGGAATTTGCTAAAAGCTCACACAACAATTTATTTCCTAACTAATCGCTAATAGTACAAAATTATCTTCTTAACACTACGATGTTTTCTATTAAATTACTATCCAGGAACTAATTATTAATTTATATAATCGCTACAGTAACCTATATCTAGAGATTGTAATTTATATCGACAGAGCTCTATATCACATATGTGTCACTACTTATGTCATATTACATCTAAAACATATTGTAATTAAAGCTTCAATCAGAACTGAACTTCAATTAAAACTGACTTCGGACCCTATAACGGCTATTTATGCCTATTAAATCGCACTAGTTTCAAGAACGTTCTAGAAATTATGCAAATAACATTCTCGAGATTTTTTATTACAATTTAAATAACCCTTAGATGCAAAGGTCTTGTACTTGTCAATCAAGTGCATGTGATAAAAGTTACGCCGAAGGCCCAATCAATCATCTTTTGTGTACAAACGCTTTATTTACGATCACCGGTAGACCCTGCGGTTCTAGTTACATATCCCCTATATTAATATGTATTTAAAATTAAACGTTATAATTATGTCTTAGATATAGAATGATACATTGTATAAAGTAAATTTAATGTAATAAGTATCAACCGAGTTCATACTAGGCATAGAATATGAGACGATTCCTTTGTAACACAGACGTAAGTTGATACATATAAGGAACAATGAATTACTAACAAGCAGACTTATTTATAATTACCTAGAAGCAAAGACCTTGTATGATTATCAAGAAATGGAATAAATAGCAATATTGCAGTTTTCCACAGAACGATGTGAGATCAAAGACTTTGTGTTAAATGTAAAAAGCTCATCTAGATAGTCAGTCTTTAAACTTCATAATTTTAACAGTGTTAGTTGTTTAAGCTACTCATTCTCAATTATTACATTATTGATTAATTTAAATATTAACTTGTAATATTTTCAATTGAATTTAATTTGCGCTTAAAGAATATAAGCGTTTAAGCCTATTGTAAATAAAACCAGTAATTTTTGTAATTAATGATATAAAATAAATTTGATAGTTTTGTTTTTATAAACAAACTTTTTAAAAAGAAGCTCTCAAAAACTCAAAATCTATCTAGCGCATTTGGAACGATTACAGAAGAGCACTAGAGTTTTACAAAATCAAAAACTGGTATCCGTGAATTTCAATTCTTTGCTGGAGCAGAACACCAAAATTGGACAAAATACAAACTTGACTGAATCCAATACAAGGAAGGCTATGAATCCAGCAATCAAATTATTGTGTGTAACAGTAGTTCATTTTTTTAGCATTCTTTAATTAAATAAGAATTGACTATTAAAGGATTTTATTTTCATTTTATTATTGCAACAATTATTCAGTGAATGTCTGAATTTGATGAGGTTTAACAGAATTTAATAAGTTAACATTATCCAATATTGAAGTAAAAAAGTTAGTAAACGGTTCTTTAAATAACTTTAGTGAAAACTTGACTAAAGAAACAGAGAATAATATTTCAAACGAAATGAATTCAGATAATTTAATGTTCTATTTAGATTCGATTCCTACGTGTGACAGTAATCAAGTCATACTAGGTATTTTTATTACAGCTTGCGAAAGATTTTTCAAAACTTTTTATAAGCAAGGGGAAGCAGAAAAGAGTATGTGGTTACTAAGGTTAGTTTAAGTAGGTTAATAGGAAGAGCTTTAACTTTAACAGCAAATAGGAATGATTTAAATAGCTCGGAACACTATAGGAAAATGCTGATTGCTTATTTTGGAAATCAAACATATATTAAATGTCAAGTTGGGGATTTATTAAATTTTAGAATGAAAAGTAATCAACCACTTAACCAATTTGATATGAAATGTCAAGACGTAAAAAGTGTGATTCCGACCAAACTTAACTTAGTAGAAGAGAATCCTAACGTTCGTTTAATTAAAACCGAAATGTATGACAAGATGGCTTTAGATACGTATATAAGTAAACGCGTTACCTAAGCGATTATCAGATAAAATTAGATTTAGAAACCCACAAGGTGTAGAAAAGGCTATGAATTGAATAATAGAGGAAAAAAACGTTGTGTATTTTAGGAATAGAATTTATAATACAAATACTAACAAAAACCAATTAAGACTATACGAGTCACAAGACGAATACCGACAACCTAAATTTACATCATTTAACATACCGACAAGTCATTTTAGAATTAATATTCCAAACATTAGCAATCTAAATTTTAACAATTAATCTCAACAATTTCCAAAACCTACATTTAAGTCGACTTTTACAAAACCCTGAACGAACAACACACCCAATTTTAATCAAAACGCAAATCGAACAGCAGTATTCGACGTTAATCTTAACAGAAAACTCATCTATGACGAATAATAATAACAACCCCTAATAATTACTGCAAACCAACCCCCATGGACACGTCATTTGGCAACACTATACAGAATAGTGAGATATCTCAAATTCAACCAGACAATACACAGAAACGAAACTTTACTTCAGAAGAGCTATTTCACCAAGAAGTAGAAAATTTTAATGATCAAGTTATACCCGAAGACACAAATAATTATGTAAATCTAAGTAGAAATGACGAGGCAAATTTCTCAAGAAATTACAAATGTGACAACCCTTGCGGAAATTACGAACAAGACTATGAAGAAAACGCATACTCAAAATTTCAGTTGGACAGAACTAGACACAATCAGACGTGATAAATTTAAATAATATTGTAGTGTAACCGACCTGAAGGCTGAGTCAAACGCCCTCTATAAACAACACACCGGGCTCCGTAATCTAACATCTACGTTGTGTTGTTATCATTTGACCCAAATTCACACTGGAAAGGTGACGTTAAGACGAGATGATTTAAAATAAAACTACAGAATTTACCCATCTTTACTTTTAATCAAAACAATAACCACAAAATAGCTTATTTACATGAAAGCATAGAAAAATGACATTCAAAGTAAACAGTGCCGTACTCAGCCTGGGCGATTGGGGAAAGAGCACGGCAGTGAAAACTCCAAACTGCGCTCACACTTCCAACTGCATTTGGCACATCTCGGCAAAGACATGTGACATACAAGTAACCAAATCACCAACACAGAAATTGACGGGATGCCAACTGTTACTCAGACATACCACACATGAGGACTGAAAAAACGTTAGTTTAGGCCAACTAGTCTTTTCTGGCAGGCACTGAAGCCGAATAATCAATACTACCCAGCTAAAGTTGTAGAAGAAGGACACCAGGCAGATAATCTGTACCTTGACAACCAATGTTCTTCCCCGCACGGACATAAAATGTTAGTAATATTCAACAAGGTTCGATCTCACGCGCCCACATACATGCATTAACAGTTTCCAGCCCGTGTTACAAAATATTTCACAAAGGCTAGCCGATTCTATTATTTGCAAAAGGGCACAACTACAAGTACATTGACAAGACAACATGAATTGCTAAAATGAACTTATGGTATGATTGTGCATGGTTAAAAAGTTCGTTAGTGTTTAATAAGTGAGGACTTTCTCAAACATTTACTTATTATCGCAAAAGAAAACCATAATTTTTTCATAATTTTGGTTCTATGAAAAATTGTGCGTGCTTTTCAAACTAAAATTACTCAAAAATAGTATTACCATCGAAAAGTGCACATCTATCCAAAAAACCTCATTGATCTATGCACTTTGTTTAAAGGTATAACTGGTAGGTCTAAGATTAAATGCATAGAAAATTTTTGTGTAATTTGTAGGTACGCTTAGTTTCTAGAAGGATGTCTTCTAGAAGATCGCTTAATTCGTGTCGAAGAAAGTGAAGGTACCGTTGTGCATTGACCCGTGTGGTAATTCAAATGGAAGAACTAATGTGCTTGCGACTATCCCAGCCCACAAATTAATGTTAAAATGTTGTTGAAATCGGTCGTGTCGTACAGTTCTCAGGTTTTCAATTGCCCAAAAGTGGAGATTGTGAATATTAAATATTCCAACCGCATGGAGAGACGATTCATCACTCCATAAAATTTTTTCAAAGAACTGTTGATCGTGGCGGTGTCTGCGGAGCATTTCGAGGCAAAACGGTACTCTTTATGGATAGTCCGTTGGCAATAGAGCTTGCACGTGTTGCACTTGGTATGGATGGAGATTGTTTCTGCGCAACATTCTATTTACCGTAGTTCGTGGAACTCCAGATTGCCTTGCAATGTCCCTAAAACTCGTTGCAGGATTATCTAATGTCGTTACTTCGTCTTCACCTTCAATTCTAGGCCTTCCATCTCGTTGTCGTAAAGCACCAGGACCTTCGGCTTGAACATAAGCGTGATGCACTCTTCAAATACCCTGCGGTCGGGAAAATTGGCTCGGTTAGGAAAATAAATTCTGTATTCTCTAGCACCTTGTCGTGCATTGCCATCACATGCTCCATAAACGAAATGCATTCAGCATACTCACGGGCAGTATAGTACATTTTCTAGATGTAGAATTTTCAATCTAAAAAACAAAAGCAACAATAATAACAAAACAAAAATCCACTATCTTAAAAATTGACCTAATCTAGTCGAACAATTGTACACGATTCAAAAACAATTTTTAACTGAAGGCAGGCCACTAAATACTAACTTTAAAATGTAACTAATATGTATAACATTTGCCAAGAATGTTTTTATTTGCCTGCCATTGTTTGTAGATTTAAAGAAGGGATTTTTTACCTGATTTACCTTAATGTTGAATAAAATGTTGCCAATCTATTATTTATTAAGAATGTGATTTATATTTAAGGACATGCATAAACTAATTTTTAAATATGTTATATCTACTAAAACTTTTACAAAAATTAAAAGTTAGTTTTTGCTTGAATTCTTTAATAACAGTGCTGTTCTTGGGATTGTACCTAGAAATTACCCAAAAATTTTATATGCATTTATTCTTAGATCTACCAGTTATACCTTTAAATAAAGTGCATAGATTAATGAAGTTTTTTGAATGGGTGTGCACTTTTCGATGGTAATACTTTTTTTTGAGTAATTTTAGTTTGAAAAGCACTCACAATTTTTCATAGAACCAAAATTATGGAAGATTTATGATTTTCTCATGCGGTAATAGGTAAATGTTTGAGGAAGTGCTCATTTATTAAATACGCAACATTCACGCATACAACAGATAACGAACTACCTTCAAAAGGTCACTATTTCTTTTATTGCACATTAATATTTGAAGTTCTGCACGATTTTGACACAAAACGCAAAAGTTGTTGTAACTTTGAAACCATCAACAATTAGATAACAACATATATAGTTATTTGAATCTCAGCTATCAAACCCTTCAATTTAGACCACTACTTTTGGGACACCTTGTGCGTATATATTATATTATACTGTCAAGAAGGGGGAGGGCTTATAACATGTTTTAAATAGGGCTTCGAAACGACTTGCTAGAATGAGGGTATATTTGGTTTTGTTAGAGTATTTAGTTTCAGGTATTTTGGTTTATAAATTAACAACAACTACTCCACGTTTATACATTTATAAAGCTTTTGAAACTGCATTGCATTCAACAACGTATACCGGCCATAGACCAAGCTAAGTTAGTTGATAAGTTTGTATTGTATACGTATTTTTAATTGTTATGATTGCACGTATGTGAAATTTAATTTGGAGTTAGCGTATTCAGAACCGTTTGAATCTAGAAACAAATATCAAAATTGTGTGGTATACTGCACGTTTTTAAAATTTTGAGGAGTTAATTGATACTTCTGAAAAATTTGTACATTAATTTTAGTTTGAATATGTTTTAACAATTAAAGCTGCAGACTCCGCACGGCGATGCAGTTCCCAATCTAGCCAAGGACAGCAGCCCGGGGTTTGGTTCGTAATAGCTTTAAGATTTCCTCAGTGCTTCCTTCTAAAAGCACGTTATTTCGTTTTGTTTTATAGAAGCACAAATTTGTTATTCAGTTTATCTGTAGCTAAGCTGGTTTTCTCCAGTATCAAATTTAAATTTCACTTAGTTTCGTAGATATGTGACTACACGTGGCTTCAGCATAAATTAACAGCTGCGGCTACGTCACTTGTTTGTTTAAAATATGCCGTCAACAATTGCACAATTGCAAGCAGATGTTTAGTATTACATTACTACCACCTTTGATAAAATTAGAGAATATCTTTGTGAATATTTTGACTTCAAATCGATTTTAATACTGTTAACTTAAAAGAAAGTTTTGTATATTAATTTGTAAATGACCTACACAGATCTGATTGGGTTAGAAAACCTTAGTATAACCAGTCACACTGGGTTGTAATATATTTGAGTAAGAATCAAGTTGATAAACTTTACAATAATTCTTCAAGTAATTCAAGTATTCATTTTATTTTATTGCATTAAATTTTATTTACAGAAACAGAAAAAATTCTTTCTAGTAAATTTATAATCCACGCTTAAAGTCTTTTATTCTGATCTAGTTTGATCAGATCTGATAAACAAAAAGCAATAAGAGTTCAATTTTTATGGTACCCTTATGTAGGAAACATTCTTTTGCATTTTAGACATATTTGAGGGACACAAATAGTGTTCCCATTTTTATGTGACTTAATTATTATTTTCCTTACAGGAACAGCGTCTTATTCTGTTAAGACAGGTTTTTGTCAGGGAAGGCAACCTTTTTTTGGTTGGGTTACCACGCCCATACAAAAAACCAACGTGGGGCAACAGGTACACTGGCGCCGGCAACGTTTGGGGCCTCGAAATTTGTTTGTTCATAGTTTGATTTACCTCGAAATTTGTTTGTTCATAATGTGATTTACCTCGAAATTTGTTATTCAAAATTTAATTTGCTTCGAAATTTGTTAGCTCAAAATTTAATTTGCTTTGAAATCTATTTGTCCAAAAATTATTTTGCGTCGAAATTTGATTGCTTAAAGTCGATTTGACATTTAGATTTGTTTGTTTGCTTTTGATAAAAGATTGGTTGTAACATTAACCCTCATACAGTCAATTGATTAACTTGGTCAAATTTATTTTTGACTTTCGTTCTATTTTGACCCCATATAATTTTTTTGATATTGTTTTGGCAAAAATTATTTTACCAAAAACACCTTTTGATTTTTACCTCTAGTAGTACGAATTTGTTTTGATCACTTTTGTAAGGTTCAGATCAGTTAGATTTATCGGTTTGATTCCATTAGGCTTTTGTAATCATGTCGGATATTCCGAATTGTTTGTCTGCTTAAAGAAGAACGGGAGTAGTGAGTGAGAAACCAGTTTTGGAGAAAGAAAAATTTAGGAAGATTGTTAGCTGAAGAAGCTGATAAGCCTGTAGTTTGATTTGCTTGAGTCAATAAAGAACATTTTTGTCCAAATTTGATGATAAGGCTAGAGATTCTATTTTGAGGGTACATTGGAGTGAGCTGTCGTCGTGTCATTTGAGAATTGCTCTTGTGCGTAAGCACGTTTTTGATTTTGTTAGCAGATTTTGTTTAGATCGGCATTGCAACGCAATTTAGTCTAGGCGGTTGTTAGTCTAGGTGAGACTCGTAGAGGGTTTGTCACTCTAGCATATTTAGGCGTTGTGAAGCATTGTAGTTGTTTCGACAGTTCGATTGGTAGTAGGATGAGAGTGTACCCGAACACTGATCTTTTGTTAGCTATAGTCGTGATTAGTTTTTATTGATGATTCATAAGCAGGTGGATGGCTTTTAGTTGTTGGTGATTGGTTCTCGAAGTATTCGATTTTGCAACCTTTGCGTAGTGCCACGGCACATTTGATTGAGAAATTTTGGAGGAAAAGTATTTCTTGTCTACGGTGTACCACAGTTTGTTATTTGTGATAATGGTCCACAATTAATTGGACGTATTTTTAAAGCTTTGTGTGCAAGGTACGAAATTCAAAAGATTTGGTATAATGCTGTTTATGCTCCCCAATGCAATTTTGTGGAAAGAATCAATAAGACAGTTGGTACAGCAATCCGTTCATACGTAGAAGGACATGATACGTGGGATAGTGAGATATCAAAGATCCAATACGCAATCAACTCAGCAAAACATGAGTCCACCAACTATTCTCCAAATTTTTAGTCTTTGGTCGTCAGGTACCCTTAAGTGGAAAAGCTTATAATGATGATTTTAAACCTGGTGAGGATGTTGATGTCGTCTCCAGTAGTAGACCTTCTTATGTTTTGGATCGTCAACTTTTATTTGATATTTTTGGGAATGTCCGTGAAAATTTGCATGTAGCTTATCAACGTTCGAGTAAACGCTACAATCTTAGGAGAAGAGACATTTCGTTCCAAGTCGGAGAAAGTGTTTGGAGAGCTAATAAGGTCCTCTCGAGTGCTAGTGATAAGTTTTCCGCTAAGTTAGCTCCAAAGTTCATTATGAGTAAAGTTCGAAAAAAACATTCCAATTTAGTGTATGAGTTAGAGAACGAAGATGGAACAAGAGCAGGGAAATGGCACGTAAAGGACTTGAAACCAGTTGAAGCGTCGTATCCAAATGAAAATGATGATCCTGACGATTAGTTCCGGTCCGGTCATCTCTTTGATGTTATGTAATGCAGTATTGGTTTGCTTTGTTTTGTTCCGATTTTTGATTTAGTGTCGGTTCATTAATTTTGAGTATTTTGTTTGAGAAGTGAAATAAGTGGTTAGAGAGTTTGTAGATTTTGTAAGTTTGAGGTGTGCCTTGGTGTGCACGCTGGTCGCTTTGCTCGCGCGTTATTCGGAGATGTGTTTAGAAGATGTCTTTAACAGATATCTTTACAATGTAGAAGTAAGTGGGCTATTTAATTGTTAGTCCTGATTTCTACTTATCTAGGTAGAGAGAATATTAGTTTATTCTTTCCCTTGTTCTTTTTGACCGTTCGAAATTCTTTGGTTTGATAAGGTCAAGGTTGACTTGGTGAGTCTCACCATTTGGTCCATCACTAATGAGATCTGTTGTTTGTTGGAACTTAGTGATAGGATAATCAGTAGGGTGTAGGATATTACAGCCCTAACTGGTTCGATTTTGTATTTGAATTTGTCAAGTAACCTTATGGTTAGGTTACCTTCATTTTGATTATCTCTTTGCAATAAAGTGATAATATTTTGTATTTGAATTTGTTAAGTAACCTTATGGTTAGGTTACCTTCGTTTTGATTATCTCTTTGTAATAAAGTGATAATATTTTGTATTTTGAATTTGTTAAGTAACCTTATGGTTAGGTTACCTTCGTTTTGATTATCTCTTTGTAATAAAGTGATAATATTTTGTATTTGAATTTGTTAAGTAACCTTATGGTTAGGTTACCTTCGTTTTGATTATCTCTTTGTAATAAAGTGATAATATTTTGTATTTGGGTTTGATAAGTAACCTTTTGGTTAGGTCACGTTTGTTTTGATTATCACTTTGTGATGATAGTGTTTTAAATTTAGACCTATTAGTAGGGTCTTCTTTTTTATTGTCACCTTATAGTGATAATACTTTGAATAGTTATGCTGTTTTGATGAAGAAGCATTCCTTTTTTTTAGAGAAAGCTAATTGAGCTCCAGGAAGTGAAGTTTTTTTGTGGAATTTGAAATAAATTGTAAAATGTTTGGTTACAGGTAGTAAATATTAGCCTTGTTTGAAGTAAGAACCTCAAGTTAAAGAATTATCGTGAATTTGAATTTTTTTGTCCCGTGGAGTGTTTGACTTTCTAATTTGACCCCTCCCAATTTTGATTAATGCCGATTGTGACTCCCGATTTTGTCTCCCGATGGACGTCAGGTACACGTAGTTACCAACACACTCGCATTTGTAAATATTTGTCTCCCCATTTGAATAAATTCATAAAATTGCATAGTTAATTAGGAAGGTAGAAAAGGCTAGTATTATTATAATAAAAAATTTTTGTATTTGTTAAATTTGAAGTTGTTCCTTAAAGGAAAAAAAACTTTTTTCTTTTAGGAAAGGGTAGTGTAACAATTTTATTTTCGCATTAAAAATCTCTGCATTAAAGGTATAACGAATGTTAAAACACCTTTATTAACTAAAGTAATAATACGTGTAACAATCAAATTTTTGCATTAATACAGTATTTAGAGTCGTTAGTCTATTTGTTTCGGAGGTCGGTGTATTCCACAGCCACAGGCACGCGCGTGAGAGGATTGACAACCCCCCTCGGGACCCTCCCACCATGCAAGAACGCGGCAGGGGCACTCGTCGATAGGGAAAAGCAGCGACAGCATGCATTCGAAGAGAATGGCGAGTGACCTCCGGGTCGCATTAATTGTGTAACACACTTCCTGAGTAACGCGCAACTACGACTTACAAACTACGACTAACAAACTACGCAACGAAAATTATATTTATAACTAAGATTAGACCATGGAAGATTACGCTACAAAATTTATGCAACTTTGAATCAATGTAAGAAACCCACTTCGCTTCAACACCGGTATTTAAAGCATGGAAAGCAGGAATAATTAGCTGCAGACTCCGCACGGCGATGCAGTTCCCAATCTAGCCAAGGACAGCAGCCCGGGGTTTGGTTCGTAATAGCTTTAAGATTTCCTCAGTGCTTTCTTCTAAAAGCACGTTATTTCGTTTTGTTTTATAGAAGCACAAATTTGTTATTCAGTTTATCTGTAGCTAAGCTGGTTTTCTCCAGTATCAAATTTAAATTTCACTTAGTTTCGTAGATATGTGACTACACGTGGCTTCAGCATAAATTAACAGCTGCGGCTACGTCACTTGTTTGTTTAAAATATGCCGTCAACAATTGCACAATTGCAAGCAGATGTTTAGTATTACATTACTACCACCTTTGATAAAATTAGAGAATATCTTTGTGAATATTTTGACTTCAAATCGATTTTAATACTGTTAACTTAAAAAGAAAGTTTTGTATATTAATTTGTAAATGACCTACACAGATCTGATTGGGTTAGAAAACCTTAGTATAACCAGTCACACTGGGTTGTAATATATTTGAGTAAGAATCAAGTTGATAAACTTTACAATAATTCTTCAAGTAATTCAAGTATTCATTTTATTTTATTGCATTAAATTTTATTTACAGAAACAGAAAAATTCTTTCTAGTAAATTTATAATCCACGCTTAAAGTCTTTCTATTCTGATCTAGTTTGATCAGACCTGATAAACAAAAAGCAATAAGAGTTCAATTTTATGGTACCCTTATGTAGGAAACATTCTTTTGCATTTTAGACATATTTGAGGGACACAAATAGTGTTCCCATTTTTATGTGACTTAATTATTATTTTTCCTTACAGGAACAGCGTCTTATTCTGTTAAGACAGGTTTTTGTCAGCGAAGGCGATCTTTTTCTTTGGGTCTCCACGTCCGCCCTTAGAAATTAGCCATGCCATTTACATGAATCAATCTGGACTTGGTGGCGCCTGTTTGTTTTAGTTTGAGTGGACCCCCACAGATTTCGACTTACCCCCATTGCTCATAGCTCTACCCAAGGAATAGACCCCTAGTTACGTCGGAAGACTTTGTTTTGCAGACACCTAACTTGATGCATAGTGATTATAAAGTATTGTCGGCCAGAAGTATAGAAAAGCGTTTCACTAGCGCCCATGCGTGAGGCTAGCGGAGCCAATTAGAGAGAGAGGAAAAATAGTTACAATGTATTGCAGTATTTTGTGGCATATTTGTTTTGTTTGACGTTCTGTCGCCATTTTGGTTGCAGTATATATTTGAGAAGAAAGAGTAAAATTGTGAAGATTGTAATCATAATATAAATCAGTTAGGGAATGATAGGGAAAGCTAGGGTTGAATTTAAATTAGTTAGCTACATTTGGATAGTTTTAAGACGACCTTTCAGGTCGCACTGGTAAGCAGAGCCGGCGTCTGCTATCCGGTAATACGGATCCCTCCCCCTCTCATTTTTGCTTGTGTCTTGTTGATCGGGTACACTCCAAAGTCAGTGCTAGGGATACCATTATTTCCAACCCTGTTTTTAGTTTTTGTTTTTAGTTTTTGTTTCAGTTTGTCAGATTTTTAGGTTTGTTAGATTGTTAGGGTTTGTTAGGTATGTTGGACTTTTAGGTTTGTTAGATTTTTATTTAGTTTTTTGTTTAGGGTGGATTAACTATGAAGTTAGAATGAATTAGAAGCACGATTATTTTTCGCGTTTAAACCCAGTGTAGTACCTCCGGGTGGAGCATTGGGGACGTGGCCGCAAGTATAGCGGCCGTTATTCAAATTATAATGTCTTTTTGTTCCACTTACAGCGTAAGGCGTGCATAATGGGGCATTTTCCTTTAGCGTAAACGGATAGAGTTTACGGCCAATATTTACGCGTTGTCGTACAACCTCTGGGCGAATGTTAGGCGTATCTATCAACCCCAATTCCGAAATTACTATTTCTTTTGGAATTGTAGAATATGGTGTTGCAGATTGTGTAAAATATGTACTACCTGCTTTAATGTAGCACTTTTTTAAGATTTTTATTTTGTCTTGGTTGTCTTCCTCCTCTACTATCTCCAAATAATTTATACGTATATAGTTAAAACTAAAACCCGAAAGCACAAACTTTATCAATTTTTCCCTTTCCTCTGGTTTTTCGGACAACTTAATTTGCAAGCCAGTCAATTTCTTCGTATTGCTATTCCCCCAATACACGTACTGTAGTAGGTTATTATATACCAAACAGCAGCTATTTTGTAGCTTGTCCGATAGCTTACTCCACATTTTGGCAAGTGGTACCGAGTGCATTGGCGCCTTTAGGAAGTATAACTTACCATCTTCCAATTAGGTTAAACAGTCTTTTAAGGGATTATACCTGTTCCGCACAGACATAGTTTCCAATTGTACAGTTGTATATTGTCGCTTCCAATCGCGTAATACCATGTTCTTTGGCCAAAGTAGACGCGAATGTTTCCCTTAAACATGTATCTGGACAACAAAATCTAATCTATGATTTCCAAGTGGTTTATTAACACCAGAACATGTTATTTGACACACAAATTTGTTGCATATCTTAATTCTTGCATTGGTTGTTAGTCATGTTAAACAATCGAAAAATAATTACTAATTAAACTAATATGAGTGAGTAGCCTAAGCAAACTGCAATGTTAAAGCTGAAATACTTGTGACTGACTGATCTGTGGCTCCCGGAGTATTTATGTTGTCCCTGCCCCTCACGTGTCTGTGGGAATTTGCAGAGCTCATGTCTGCTTATTTCTTAATGCTATTTATGATACAATGGAACAATTTTACTTTCTAGGTAATCACGGTTCTTTACCGTCTGTGACCTGCCACCTGCAGTATCACTATCGTCTGGAATACAATGTATTGCATCCGTTCTCACAACTGTTAATAACCTTTATTTAATTATCCTTGAATTACATTGTTGCACTTGACTGTTACGCTTCAATTTTACGTAACGCGCTTCCCAATTTTTAAATATACTTCGTTCCCAAATACGACGCATATGGTTTATTTCCTAATTGTAATTTATCAAGTTTCGTTCATAAATTTAAGTTTTAATTCTTGTATGTTGATAACGTGCATAAACTAATCCTTATCACTTCAATACGAGTCGTGATTATTTGTTCTATTCTGAATTTGATCCTCGATGCTTGGTAAAGTGCATCTTATTGTGAACTAATTTGTAGTTCCGCCCTTATTATTTTAATTTTGGGGAATTGATGATCCGTTATTTAAGAGCGAATTATTAGCGAACATTTTACTTTTGCTCTGCTCTTTTGAAAATTTTATAAAAGTTCGAGGTAAGGTTATTTGTAATTTTTATGCACGTAAACTTCATACAATTGTTATCTTTGTAGGACACACATTTGAAAACTCGTTGATAACATCGAGTTTTGTTCTTATGACTTAAGCCCGTTTTGAAAAGGAACCGCCAAACGGTAAAGTAAATAGTAGGTGTGTTCATATCTAATTAAAACATTTTAGGGTTGCAGTTTTACGGCTGTAGTTTGCAGTTTGCAGTTTTACAGCTTTGTAGTTTGCAGTCTTGTAGTGCTTGGTAATTCAGTCTGGTACATTATGTACGTATTTTATTGAAACAAACTCAGTCGTACCTGCAAGATAAGATATCCGCGCTCAGGACCTGTTCTAGTAAGATCTTTCCATATTATATTTTGATTGTACGTGCCGCTAATCTGGTATCCATGCTAGCTTTCCACTTGCAGATAACATTATAGAGCCATCTCACATTATAACTGATATTGTAATTTATTTTAATATCATTTTTGTAACAGTTGTGCTTCGGAATTAATTTAACCAACGAATTATTGCACACATTCGTTTGATAGGTATTTTTATCCGCATAATCGTACGCACAAGCGTTGGTACCACCGCGAGCAGCGTTCGACTGATTTTAAATTTATACCAAGTGAACCTAATGAAAATATACTGCAGCCATTTAATTTCCCGATGCTTTGTCCCGTGCGGTCCCTATTATTAACCAAATTGAGGCTAATACGGCATCCCCCAAACCTCACTTTACCGATATCCAAGATAGGTGGTACATAAAAATGTGTAAATTGGTGTCAGAAAATCCTTTGAATTTTCCGAATTGGCGGTATGATGGTGCCAACCTATTTAAAAATTTTAGAAATCCGTATCCAGAATTAGAATCGCCTGCTACTGAGTGGAAAATAGTAGTGCCCAAATCTCAGCGAATTGATCTCATACTTCAGTCATGATAGCGCTACTGCTGAACATTTGGGCGTGTTTAAAACCTATCATCGGCATATGAATAATTACTTTTGGCCAAAAGCCAAAAGCGATGTTAGTAAATATGTACGGAATTGCCGCACCTGCGTTGCGTGCAAGGTGGAAGAAAAACCCCCCGCTGGTCTAATGATAGGACGCCCGGATATATCCCGTTCGTGGGAACTCATGTTTGTAGATATAGTTGGCCCCTTTCCTAGATCTACTTCAGGTTATAAGTATGTTTTAAGCGTTAAGGATTACCTGAGTAAATTCTGCATATTTCTCCCTATGAGAGAAGCAACGTCATCTAAGGTGGCTGAACTATTGGAAGATCACGTGTTTTTATTATTTGGTGTTCCGAAAACCGTGATCTGTGATAATGGGAAGCAATTTCAGGGTCGCCATTCCAAAAATTTTCTAAGAAACTATAACGTGCAAGCTAAGTACACCCCGTACTATCACCCTCAGCCCAATGCGGCTGAACGCGAGCACCGATCCCTAAAGACTATACTGATAGCTTTTGTTAAAGATAACCAATGTAGTTGGGCTTCGCTCTTGCAAAAAACGGCTTGTGCAATCCGCACCTCACGCCATGAAACTACAAATTTAACCCCATATTTCGTTAACTTTGGCCGTGAAATCATTCTTGATGGCTACATTCACCATTTACCTCAAGTGCCAATGGAAGATAGCGACAAGGATAAACTACCTGAGTCCGTCACACGTCATGTTATGTTTAAGAAAGTTTTTATAGATATTAGAACCCGGTTAAACAAGGCTTTTGATCGCAGTAAAAAGGTGTATGATCTAAGGCGACGTCCCGATAGTTACACTGAGGGTCAAAAAGTTTGGCACCGAAGCTATGTGTTGTCGGATGCAAGTAAATATTTCTCCACTAAATTAGCTCCCAAATTTGTAGAGCCTTTTACAATCTCAGAATGCATATCCTCGTGGACTTATCGACTTAACTTAGAGATAGTGACGGTAAAGAAGTGGGTATGTGGCATGCAAAAGATTTGCGTTTGGATCCGGATGGTATATAGTGTTATGCAGCTTTTGTTTTGTTTTATTTAGTATTAGTTTGGAATATGTATCTCCTTGGATTCCACTTAGAATTAGTTCGTACGACCTTTAGGTCATCGTAAGAGTTGTTCTCTTGATTTGCGTATTTTCGAATATTATGAGTTGTTTTGGTGTATATGTTTTGGCTTCTCATCTGCGTAGGAAGCGGATTTTAGTGGTTGCTATACTTTAGAATAGTAGTAGAGTGTTGTGGGTTCGATCCCCACGTTTCAATTTTTTTTTTTTTGTAAAGGGGGGGAATGTTACGGTTCAATTTTACGTAACGCGCTTCCCAATTTTTAAATATACTTCGTTCCCAAATACGACGCCTATGGTTTATTTCCTTATTGTAATTTATCAAGTTTCGTTCATAAATTCAAGTTTTAATTCTTATATGTTGATAACGTGCATAAACTAATCTTTATCACATCAATACGAGTCGTGATTATTTGTTCTATTCTTAATTTGATTCTCGATGCTTGGTAACGTGCATCTTATTGTGAACTAATTTGTAGTTCCGCCCTTATTATTTTAATTTTCGGGAATTGATGATCCGTTATTTAAGAGCGAATTATTAGTGAAGATTTTATATTTGCTCTGCTCTTTTGAAAATTTTATAAAAGTTCGAGGTAAGGTTGTTTGTAATTTTTATGCACGTAAACTTCATACAATTGTTATCTTTGTAGGACACACATTTGAAAACTCGTTGATAACATCGAGTTTTGTTCTTATGACTTAAGCCCGTTTTGAAAAGGAACCGCCAAACGGTAAAGTAAATAGTAGGTGTGTTTATATCTAATTACAACATTTTAGGGTTGCAATTTTACGGCTGTAGTTTGCAGTTTACAGTTTGCAGTTTGCAGTTTTACAGCTTTGTAGTTTGCAGTCTTGTAGTGCTTGGTAAATCAGTCTGGTACATTATGTACGTATTTTATTGAAACAAACTCAGGCGTACCTGCAAGATACGATATCCGCGCTCAGGACCTGTTCT
Organism: Platerodrilus igneus; assembly: GCA_036346225.1. Taxonomy (NCBI): domain Eukaryota; kingdom Metazoa; phylum Arthropoda; class Insecta; order Coleoptera; family Lycidae; genus Platerodrilus; species Platerodrilus igneus. The sequence continues at coordinate 485,078 of JARFIW010001242.1, forward strand.
GGTAAGATCTTTCCATATTATATTCTGATTGGACGTGCCGCTAATCTGGTATCCATGCTAGCTTTCCACCTGCAGATAACATTATAGAGCCATCTCATATTATAACTGATATTGTAATTTATTTTAATATCATTCTTGTAACAGCTGTGCGTCGGAATTAATTTAACCAACGAATTATTGCACACATTCGTTTGATAGGTATTTTTATCCGCATAATCGTACGCACAAGCGTTGGTACCACCGCAAGCAGCGTTCGACTGATTTTAAATTTATACCAAGTAAACCTAATGAAAATAGACTGCAGCCATTTAATTTCTAATAAGTGTAAGGTACATATTGAAAAGTGCGTTGGTTTGATTAACCCAATCGCTTGCATTTAAGCTTTGTTATGTTGTACAATTGATGTTTATGTTCAACCCTATGAATATTAGAAACCATAACTGTGTCAGTAAACGATTATATGTTATTTGTATTTTCTTGTTGTCGAGTTTTATGTCCGTTAAGTATCTACAAATTGCGTGAGAAATTTCCTAGATTGATTTCGCGGGAGGCGTACAGTTCCGATTTAGGTGGCGCTCTCCAAGACTCTTGTTCACCGTGTCGACCTTAGGTTAATTGTATCTTGGTGCAAATCCCCCTCACCGACCAGAGTCTAGTCATGGTAAAATACGGTTACTCCTGCGGCTAACCGTGTGTATATTTTTTTTGTGTTAGGAAGCCGTGTTATGACTTAATAATTTCTTTAACAATTTCTAATAATTATTAATAACTTCTATTTTATAATACATATAAAAATTGGGGAATACAAAACTTGCATTAACAGTAGCCCGCTACATTATATTCTGATTATTTATAAAAGAAAATGGGTAAAGGATGTCATATTCGTGTTAAATCATAGTAGTCAATTTTTTATTGTAAATCAAACTTATTCAAAAGGACCTTTTCTTTTTTGCGGTTTACGGGTATCATAATTTCAAAGAAAGCGAAAGTTAAGCATTTACCGGATTACACGGCACAAATTTTAAATATTCAGAAAGTGATGGTAAGGTTTGGCACTTGCAAATGCACATGGTCACGATAATATACTTACCAAACAGAAACCACCCTAAAAGGATACACATACCCACACGGTATTATAACCGTTAAACGTTCATTTCATTACAATATCACCAGTTTGCTGCTAATTACGGTTCTTTACACCCTAACCTCACAAGTTTATTATAAAATGCAGAGTGTTTACTTCAACGTTTTTATTAATTATTTATCTCTTTCTAGCACAAGGAAGATAAAGAAGATTTTTATGATATTGTAGTGGATTGGTTGGCAAAGAAATATTTGCCTTTTAATTTTTTCGATGACAACGCAACATACATTTTTTTTTAATATTTAAATGCAGCATGCACTTATCCCCGAAGAAAATCACTGAAAGATAAGGTTACTAAAAGATTTGAAACAATGCAAAGCGCTGTAATGATAATCCTAAAGAAAAGTCTAGAATATCTTTCACAATAGACGACTGGACGTCTATTGCTTCAAAATCCTACTACGGTATTACTGCTCACTTTATTGACGATAATTGGCTATTAAAATCTTTAGTATTAGATTTTGTGCCTTCAAACGGTTACATACTGGGAACACATTTCTACTTTTCTTTTAAAATGCTAACAGAATTTGAAATTCAGAATATAATCTAGAGCATAACTGTCGACATTGTATCCGCACACACAACTTTCATGGACGAACTTTCAAAATTAATACCCAACTTTGATAAAGAAAATGATCACTTTCGTTATTTTGCCCATATTCTTAATTTAGCTGTCCAAGATGTTATGAAACTTTTGGTAGTAGATAAAACTAAAGTAGACAATGAGGATGAAAACAATGATACTAAAGAATTATGTACGCAGGAAAATACTGCCACCCCTATTAATAGGATACGGACCCCCTTTCTAAAAATAAAACGATCCGAGCAATTAAAAATAAATTAAAGAGTGCATGTGAAACTACCGGAATAAAAATAATTTCGCCTACGCTGGATATCAGAACGCGATGAAATAGCACGCATGATATGATAGGTAATAGCCCTACAACTGAAGCAATCCTTAAATATTTTATGCGATAACAACAATGATTTAAAAAACTGTCGTGTTTCAGATTTTAATTGGAATCTTCTTTAATAAATCTTCGTATTTTTGCGAAATTTTAAAACAATTTCAACTCGTTTAGGTGGTGAGAAATTTGCTACATTATCAATGGTAGTAGCGTCATTCAATTTACTTTTGGATAAAGTAGGTTGGACAATTAGGGAACTAGACTAAAACCCTGATAGAAACATTACCGATGAGACTCTTCTACTAGCATTTCAAGCTGACCGGGACAAAATGCTTAAACATTATAAGCTTGCAAATTGGACATATTGCGCTGTTTTAATACTTAATCCACGGCATAAATTGGAAAAATTTCAATTGACACAACGGGGTCGCGAGATGCGAGACGCCTCGTTGCAAATAATTAAATGTATACTTCATGCTTATTCAGACTTACTAAAAAAAACACTGATGTAACTTTAAAACAAGAACAATATCAACAACAGAAAATGGTAACTCAAACCGGAGAAATTCTACAAGACCATCACGAGGAAAACGATATTTTAAACTTTAATATACCTTTCCAACAGAAAGGTGCATTTTTACGTAAGGTAGGAACTTTCGTGATATAAAGGAAATTTTTTAGTATGGCTGTAGCTAGATCTAGTATGTTGCTGTGAATTAGTAAAACCTTGAATTAATGTTAACTTCCTTTATATCACTAAAGTTCCTACCTTACGTAAAAATACACCCATAACGATTTAATTTTCGTGTTTAAATGATCATTGACTGAATATCTGATCCTCAAAATTATATAATAGTTATTTAGCATTTAAGCACTTTGTATCGAAAATAATATTGCATAGCATGAAAATTCAGGTTAAATTTCAGAAATTTGAAAATTACGTCAAAGTTCGAAGAGAAAGGTATAGGCAACTCTAATACAGTTTGAAAGATAATGAAAATTACTATAAAACTAACCGATAAAATACAGGGTGTTCCATTTAAAACGGCAATGATATTATACTTCAAAAATGCGACGTGTTTTCAGGTACTTGTGTAACTGTATCGAATGACATTGTTTTAGATGAAATAAAAAACGAAATTAATGTAGCAACTTTTATAACTATTATGTTAGATGAAACATCTTACGTAACGTGCAAATCTCTACTGTCGACTGTGATAAGGTACGTCAAGAACGGCATAGCTTGTGATCGCTTTGTGAAGTAATGTAACTGACATTATAAAAGTATTTATTTTAAGTGCAAAATTAGTGCGACAAACATAACGAGGCTTTTGTAACGAGTGGCTATTTAAATGAACTTCAGAGCAAAGTTAAGCATACTCAAAAGCTTTATTTAATTATTGCTATGCGCATGTGCTGAACTTACTTCTACAACAAGGCTTGGCTAACATTAAACGGTGCAGAATCTTTTTTTAGACCCTTATTGAACTGCTGGCATTTTTCCAAACTCTTTCAAAAGAAACGCTATACTTTAAGATTTCGTTCAAATGTAATTACACTCAGTGTCTCCTACAAGATGGAGCTTTACATCCCGGTTAGTCCATACGGTCAACGAATACCGTAAGCAACTCATTGAGTTTTTTGAGTGGTTAATCAATAATTCAAGCAAATGGGGCCCGAATGGTATTGTAGAAGGAAGAATTGTGTGAATTTGACTTATCGCATACTATACTGTGAAATTATTGACAATATTGTCTAGCAGATAAAAACAAGCTGTGGCTCGTTTTCCAAACTGGCATTCTTCCATCTTCTCATTTACCAAAAATTTAAGCACTACAGAAAACATTTACCTAATGAACTGATAATGCACCCTACCTTTTTACAGGTAGAAATGGGTGTACAACAGAGTCTAAATAAAACTATGGCGGAACTAGCGTCGACCGTTTGTGGCTGCGGTAGATTGCAAAAAATTATATCTCAGGGGTTTAGACAACATAGTTAAATTTTACCCAGACAAGTTATAGAGATGCAATTTAGAGCATGACAAAAGAAAATACCTTAATACAACTTATATATTGACATTAATAAAAAAAATTAAATATATACTGTTATTTTCTTAAAACCAAAGTTTCATACGATAAAATCACTAAGTGTAGTTCATTTATCTACACTCTCATAATTTTAAAATTTGTCTCAAACTCAACCAGATAAAATATTAAAAAATCTAAATTTATTATTGTACTTAGACACAATTTCTAGTTAAACGTTTTAAGTAAAAGGAAATCATAAATACGCTTTGTTGTATTTAGCACTAGTTAAAAGAATTTTAATTAAACATTTAAATTGAACATAATCTCAATACGCACAAAAAAAAGTTTCATGAAAGCTTTTGTGTTTACAACTCAATAGGTTATATAAGAAAGCAAAGATAATATTAAATTAGTTAAGGTAATCGATAAATAAAGTTATGACTATATTTTACATGCATTATTTTTCAGATAATTGAGATTTAAAATGTAACGCATGTACGTCGTTTTGTCACAAAAATAAATAAGATAAACTTCTACCTGTATTCCAGATATATGAAAGGAAACGTATACTTAAATGTTGAGCTTACGGTGGTTCAGAACTATAAGATCTTCTTACGGTTTGTTGAGACGAATACCAACGTTAATTATTTTGGTTGTTAACCTCAAACTTCTAATTTGTAGGAGCCAATCCTTGTTTGTTCCACAGCTATATGTTTCATCAACGGACATTTAATTTATTTTAGAAGGTACATAAAACGTCAACATAACGTTCTCGAACGATAAAAGATAATATTTGTGGGTAGTAAAATTAATGCATAAGCTTAGATAGCTTAGCACAGATAATTAGATACTTCGCCAAAGGAATTTGCTACCAGAGGATATGCTACGGAAAAACCCTAAAAAATAAACATGTTACAAAAACAAAATATTGCAATACGCCACGAGGAACAGTCTAAAAATTTATCCACAACCAGTTTACCATTCATTAATATTTTGAACGGGTTATTCAGGTAGGCTTTCTTCATAAGCATTATGCTATTATTCTAAAAGATATATTTGTATGATAGGAAAAATAAAAGGAAAGACACCTTTTACATACCAGGTACGACATCAAGGCCTGAGAAAGGACATCTTTATCGGAAGACGGCATGTGCTCAAAAAGACGGTTAGATATGAAGACAAACAAAAATTTGTTCTGGTTTAAAGATAACCACACATTTTGGGAGAAGGACAAAACAAGAAAACTATCCTGAATGCTAGATTCATATATAGTCCAGTTGTGTATTTATGGACATTATTCAAAGGTTTACCAATTGAAAAATTACATCTGATCTCAATTATTTATATTATTTATACAAAAGAAAGAATATTAAATTAAAACTAAAAACCGACGTATATAGTGTATTATGTAATAATACTAAAGGGAATTGTTACACAAATCAAAACTAACTTGTGATTGTAAACGGTTTTAGTATAAAATTAAGACGAATAATGCTTTTATATTGAAGGAAATGGGAACCTAATGTAACATGGTAACCGAACAGTGAATTGACATGTTACAATAAATCCTAAAATTAACTTACACACCACATTTGATTACACTCCGCTTAAAAGTAAACTAAGTGCTGTTTACTTGAGCCTCCAGTTTCAAGGAATTTCCATTTTGTTCAGTTTATTAAAAATAAGAATTTAATATCAGGACGTTAAGAAGTGTATAAGTTGACAGAGCTTATTTTAACAATTCTCAGTACCATGGGCTCCGTGGACATTGGACATTCATTTTCAGCTTTAGCAAATTTATTCTTGCTGCAGGATGTGCTCAAAGTCAAGAACAATTGAGTGGTCGTTTAAGTTTAATTTCAATTGAGAAATAACTGCTGCACGGTTTAAAATTGAAAAACTTCACGATCTAGTGATTGAAAATGTTAAAATGAAAAGTATTTTAATATTGACCTGTAAAAAAGACAAAACACATACTTACTTAATCTATATTTGTTCCGTTGTTATCGAACAATTCATGAGTAGCATATAACAACAATATTAATGCGGATTACTCTACAGCACGGTGTCAACGTTGCCTTAGTTAACAGTAACTTATAACCTTCCGGTTGACACTTCTGTGTCAGCATTCTATTTATATAATATTTCTAAATTCAACTGTCTGTTGATAGCATCCTCCTGCCATCTATATCGTTGTTACCTTTGCGCTTCGTTTGTATTAACCTTCATAATTACAAGTTATTACTGTATACTCAAATTTACGTTATTTATCTGCATTTAAAATTACAAATATGATAATAAGCCGTACTTTGCTCTTGTCTTTGTGAATAAGAAGTATTCTTATTTCGATTGTTGTTGGTGAAGGTTGAATTACTGCCGATTTCATCGTATTGATTACGGATTTAGGCAGAACCGACAAATTAATATTGGAGTTTGGCAATTTTGGTTTTATGGTTCTAGAATGCCTTTTGCAAGCTTCAATTTTCACTTGTAGTGGATTTAAATTCATCAGCATCGTTCATAATTGGTATGAATTAAAATAGATTAAATTTTATTATTTTAATTTTTGTAGGTGCAGATATTCGTTAATGAAATCTCAATATTATAACGTCCTGTTATCTTTAAATCAGCTAGTGCACATGTAATTGACCCACTTACGTGGTAATTAATATCACAATTTTTGTTTGCAACTTGATTTCTAATATTAAATTTTAGGGTTTTTAGTTTTCCTTCCTACGCCTCGTCATTGTGTTTGTTCGGCGTATGCCCCTCATTCTGTTTATGCACCTGCCTCCTTTATCACAAGAACGTTGTGTCACTACCAACTTTATTACTTTCATTTATTGGTGTTACCGACCAGCTGTCGTTACTCTGGGTTACCATTCCAGCAGTCTAGGACTTCGACGATCTTTGATGTGAGATAACTACGTACAGAAGCTAATCATTGAGTAAGATTATTCCATGTATTATTATTCGTTAGTGTTTGTGCTTATTTTGTGCTATTGTGGTTTTATTATTTTCCCTTACTAGTACTTAATGTTAATAATTTGTGCTAATGCTGTTCATAAGAAGTACACCTACTTCATTCAAAATTTAGTAATACTGATGTACAAAATTTAATATTTAAAACAAATTTTTAGTATATTCCTAGTCACCCTCTTTACTGCCTAGGGTGAGTTATTAAGATTATTAGTGAAATATTTTAACAGTACGCTAAGGTATCTAATTTTTACACTATTGTTAGAGATTGCTCCCACGAGGTGCTTATTTGAAATTGAGGTTAGAACACCGAGCACTTAATTTATGGCGCATTTTACGTACGCCTTCTTGGCCAAGGGTATATGAGTACGTGAGTAATTAGTAACATTAAAGCGAGTGGAAAATTAAAAGTTATTCTTCCCTGATATGATAATATAATAATATTTACAAAATTTTGTATTTTCTATGCTTGTATTAATCATAATTGAGGTAATATTGAAATTCAACTGGTATTTAGAATTTTTGTCATTAATTGTTCTTGTGTTCCGATGCGATATTAAAGATAGTTATTTTGTGAAGTTGCGTGTTTTATATTTATGATTTGGAAGGTGGTTCCTTCGAAGTCTGTTGGAACTAGGACTTTAGGTTTAATACGCTCCTTTATTTTTATCAGTTCCTGGCGCCTTGGCATTTCCTGTCCAGGCTCTGATTCAATACTAACTTTTATTAATATAATCTGTGCAGTACATTTTCTGATATACCCTGAATTTGAGTCTCACCCTGACTAAACTGGAGCAAAAGTTGTCACCACCCCAACCCAAAAGCCGCTACCTAAGCACTTTTCTAGTGGCCGTTAACTTGACTGAAATTTTCCGTGACAAACTTATGCGAATGCGCGAGACAACTTTTTTTCGCAAGTTGACAGCAGTGTCAGTTAAAGAAGAGTCTAGTTAAGGACGCTAGGCTGAACGCGTGCGTTTTTGGTTTCACTATTTATTTCTTTGTGTTGTCAATACACTTTGACGTTGTCTAGATTAGCATAAGGAAATTCAAGATATTTGTACCATTATTTATGTTTTTTAATGTTACTACATGTACTTGTATACCAACTGTTCATAATATTACGTAATATTTTTATAACAATTAGTACTTCTCTATAAAAATTAAACTAATTGCTTTTATTATACCAGATGAGCGTACAATATCAATTTAATATATTTGAGAAAGCCAATAGGATTAGAGTAATAATTTCTCAGTTATTATTGTCTGTTATCTATACGTTATTTAACGCTTTCCAATCAAAGAATTAAAATAATAATTATAGTAGTAGAAGGATTGGCCGATCCTAGGCCCTCCTTCTCACTCCTCCTTACTCCTCCACACTCTTCGTAGTAGTAGGATTGGATGGTCCTGGAACAGCGCCGCCGCCGCCGCCGTTAATCGCTTTTTAATGGGTTTTCTCATTAAAAACCCATTAGCACTAATCGCTTTTTAATGGGTTTTCTCATTAAAAACCCAATAGCACTAATCGCTTTGTAATGAATTTTCTCATTAAAAACCCATTAATACTAATAGCTTTTTAATTGGAAAACTCATTAACGCAAATCGCTTTTTAATAGGAAAACTCATTAACGATGTAATAATTTTTCCTTACGTAAAATCCACCTTATGAGATCCACCACTCGGGGCGTTTTTTCTTAAAGTATGTACACAAGTTTGATCTAGAATTTTCTAGGGAATTCGAATCTGCTGGACTTGTTTAAATCAAACCACCCTTACAAAGTTTTCTGCGAGATAATTTTAAGAAACCTAATAAAACGCATGGACTAGGTTTAAAAATTTCCTCACTCATTTTCTCTTGCCTTCCTAGCTCATCTTTCCAGATAAATCTATCTTGTTTGATAGCAATGAATATTAGATTTTTCTCAGCTACCTGAATTTCTAAGAATTTTTTACATAGCATTATCCCCCAGGGAGCTACCTTCATTTCAAGAATTTCTACCAGCCGCGATTACTGACCGTCCTTATAAATTTTTTAGCCATGCGACACATCAAATTAGTCTAGAATTTTACGCAGAATCTGAATCTGTAAATAGATTTAAAATCCGACCACCCCTCACTGTTTTACACACACACCCGATAGCGAACATATAAATGATTATTTTTGTATTTTTTAAGATAAATATATCTTGTTTGGCATGAACTAATATTAAATTTTTCTAGGGAGTCCAAATCTGTAAATAAATTTTAAATGGTACCACCCCTTGCAAAGTTACACCCTGTTAAAGCCTCGTACTTTTACAATGGACGGGCAGCGTCTCTCGGCACCTAAATGTTTGCAACCCAACATACACGCACACTATAGGTAATCTATTAATTGGAGGTGATCTAGAATTTTTTGCGCAATCTAACCCCGATTGAATTTTTTAAATCGGACTATCCCTTACAAATTTTTTGGATGTCCGTTAAAGCCCTGTACCCCAAGTTTTTGCTTTTTGATTTTATATGTAATTCAGATAAAAGTTTTCTTCAACTAACTATATTAGATCCACCATATGGGATGCCCCACTTGGACCGTTTTTCTTAGGATATGATACATAAGTTTGATCTAGAATTTTCTGGGGAATTTGAATCTGCTGGAATTTTTCAAATCGGACTATCCCTAATAAATGCTAGAAACTTGCATGCTTTGGAAATTAAAAATTTGATTAATTAAAAGTTGGAAATCCAAACATTTTACTTTAAACAAGAAATTGCCAACAACCGAAGCAATTCCAATACTTGCTTAATGATAATGTACAAATGCGAAGATCAATTGATTTCGTTCGGTGAATAATTAATACAGTCTATATGATTTTCACTGTCTCTTACTAGGTAGACAATCATATGGGGTTTAATACCATTATCATAATCAGTATTTTATTTGGTATACTGGGCTGGCGTCTCCTTTAAAAACTTATAACTACACTTATATTTATCTGCAAAGTTGAAAACTTTGTTCGGAGGTTGCCACTGAGATTGGAAATGCAGTAAAAAATTTTAAGTATTTTATATCATGTTTATTGTCTACAGGATACGGATAAAACAATTAAATAACTTCTACGTAATATTTTTGTAATTTATGATTGCTTAGTTTCCAAATGAATTACCGAGCGAAAGTTGTATCTTATTTGGTAAACGCAAACCACTTATAAGCTAATTTTAACGTTATCGAGTGTTCTAGGAATAATTAGTAATTTTGTAAATTATTTGGAAGTGAAACTCGAATATTTCTACAAAGCGATTAATTGTATTTACCAGAATTAAAAATTGTCGTCGGCCTTACTGCTTATTTTGAAAAAATTCCCGTTCAACTTTCCATACTATTTACCACATATTTGGTGACGCTAAAAGGAATGCAGTTATCGGTTGCACCACTTTAAGCCTAAGAATAAAAAGCAAGATAGTTTAATACGTCTGTTAATAATTGTTGCTAAAGTTGGCGATACAAATAAGTAAAACAAAATTTATCAAGAAATATTATGTTTTTAACAAAATATATACATGTATTGATAACATATATATAAACCGCTGTGGAAACCAGAGTTTGGTGAATTTGGGATAGCCAAATCTTTAAACATTTGCGCAAGCGATTGCCTCAAAGTCGCATTTTCTAAGTGTTGGATCGGGTAACATTTAATAATTTCCAACACTGTCAAGTAATTTAAATTGCTGCAATCATTAAACAGAGAAATAATTACGTTTGAACCCTTTCTTCGTTCGCCGTATTTCCACATACATTTTTTATATCACCTACAAATTTTTCGTAAAATTCTGGAAAGTTTCTACAACTCAACTCAGCCATTTTAAAACAGATTAATTCTCGCAAATTTAATAGCTTGATGCACTCGTACGCAGGTAGCATAATAACATTCCGATCTTTCGTAATTTCCATATTATATAAATTCTCTTCTTCAAAATTGTTCATCAGCCATATACTTCTATTAAAGGCTGTGGTCAGCTGCAATTTGAAATCTCGATCCAATTGTATGTCAACAACGTCGTCTCCAGTAGTCAAACCATTTAATCTGACTTGTTTCGAATCTTGAGCAAATTGGTGGATTTGAAATTCCACTTGAAAAGTACACAATTTCTTCCAATCAAAGTATGAAAATGTTATCGTAGAATCTGCACACATACCACTACAGCAAATAACTTGGATGACAGGTTGAAGACCACCATATAAATCAAAACCAACTTCTATTATATGGTGGTGAGAATTTGGTAATAATTCACCTAACCTATAGGTTGTCTTACCAACTAGTTGGTTGATATTTAATTGTGGTTGCGGTAGTGAATCTTGTAGTTATTTTTATCATCCAACGTGGCGAATAGTTTCTGTGTCCTAGACTTGGTGTACGGTGGAGACTTCGTTTCGGGGCAGAGAGGTAAATCGTTATGCCTATCGTGTAGTTCCTCGGGGTAGTGCAGATCTACTTCGAGGATGTACCCCTTATCGCAAGTAGCCGAAACGTTCATAATCTCATCCTTCAGATGAGTAATTTTGTCAGGAGTCAGTTACTCAAACCCTCCTTTGGGGAGACACTAACTCATCGCCCACCCGTACAAGTTGTTGGCATCGAGGTATGACAAGTATCTAGACGGAGCGGTGGAATCGTGGTCGGTCATGTATTTATTGTTGGCGCGGGCATGTCTACCACTACACTGGGGCAGTCCACCTCTAATCCCAGCCTTCACAAAATGGTGCATGTCGACATCGATCAGCAGCTCCAGTTTGATACCCTTATGTTTTAACATAGCATCCCAGCTTAAACTTGGAGTTGTTATGTACTGACACGGGTCCAGGTCATATGTCTTCATGCACACAATCCGAAAGTTTTCAAATACATCTGCCAACAACAGTACGTCCGTCTTCAGATACAAGCCGCTATGTTCCCCAAGGGTTTGAAGGTCGAACGTCTTTTCCACACCTTCTGAGCTCGCTCGTACTCGGCAAACGAAATATCCGTGAAAGCCAATTTATTGTGGAACAAATCTTTTGGTGGTAAAGACTCCTCATCTAACACGGTCACATCCGTGACATACTCGTACGGGAACACACCCTTCTGCAAAACCAGTTTGAACTTTTCATCCTCGAGGAAATATGTGGAGAGCTCGACGAACTGTTCCGGGTGTAGATTTTTTGTCAATGTATCCAAACTGGAAGCCATAAACCTTAACGAGTCGATGAATCGCAGCTGGATACATGACTTATCACCTGCAACATCCTCTTCCTCCACTTCGAGTTCATTACCATACAGCGTCATGTTTTTCGTGAATGATATAAACTTATCTTTGTTGACGGGTATTACGGTAACCCGCTCCCTGTCACAACGCAACTCTTTGACAATAAAGTTAGAGTCGTAGCCGCTACGGTTGTGGAATACAACAGGGATGAAACTGGGCATCCTATATTCTATGTTGTATTTTGCATGCGCAGCAAAGCGGAATTTTTTATTATTGTAGTTGTGGTCTCTCACTATCGTCACCCAGAAATTTATTGCATATGCCACAATCGATGACAGCGTAAAACAGTAGCTGATCTAGAGAGTCCAGCGGTTCAATCGGCACATTGGTTTTTGAGATTTTGCCCAATTTTCTCGTTTCTTCCTTTATTCTTCTCATGAATACCTGTGCGGCATCTGGACCTCTGTATAGATGGAATGTGTTTAAGTTATCATCGTAGCTACATTTAATATAGTACGTAAAACTGTACGGCTCATGCATCTGCACACTGCTGGTATGCGACCTGGACTCTTCTGGCATAGCTGTACTGATTGGTTTTAGGACTTATTCAAAATCTGCATATATCACGAGTGGTACACGCATTTGTTTGTGTACATTATTAGATTCTAGAGTGTTGTTAAAAGCGTTGAGCATTTTGGTAACCGCGTGGTTGCAGTCATTATCAGAATGTCTATGTAGCTCTTCCTCGCTATGGAAATACACCAAACATCCATCACAAAGCCATTTATGGTGGTCTTCTTTCGATAGCTGTTCCCCAACCAATTGGTTCAGATTTGTAATCCAGCAGTAATGCTCTTGCACACCATCTTGGACATAAAGGAGGTTAACATGTCTCACCCTGTTCTCTCTTGGGAAATGTAGAAGTCCTACGATGGATTTACTTTCTACCCTTGATGCTAATGTCATTGAGTTACTCAAACTTGGGGATATAGGATATCTTAACAGGTAGATCTATACCCGTCAAGTTGAGAACGGTGGTGTAATCGAGAAACATAGATGCCCGTTTAGGATTTTGTTGGATGGGGTGCAGTGCAGCTACAATACTCCATGCAAAACATGCCTGGTCTTCATTTTGGATATTAACAACCGCCTTCTTATATCTGATCCACTTGGGTAGATTGATGTAGGACGATCCACGCAGAGGTGCATATTTGTTAATATTAATATCCAGGTGAAGGATCTGCTTGAGACTCCATCCTAAAACAGAATACCTTAATGTGCTTACACTTTATTACAGGACATACCTGATTCCTTCTCCTGGAACTCCTTGGACTTTATAGTCATCACCCTTGACAAAGAATTGTAGACATCTTCCAAGTCGGTGGACAAGGTAATCGGGTAATTTGTAGTATTGAACGACTTTGTGTCGTTAACACTCTTCTCCCCTCCCATCTTGCTGTAAAGCCCATGCAATTCACAGTTGACCTTAACAGATTTGTGAATCGGCAACTTGTTGCCAATCAAACGCAAAAACTGTGCACCTGTTGCCGCAGACACACATTCACATCTGTAACACCATCGACATTCTTTGCCCTGTATGTAGCAATCCGGGACTTGAATGCGGTTGCGATGATTTCAACTGCTGCATCCCCATCCATAGTGCTACCAGCGGCAGCCTTACGCGCATTTGTACGTAGGTGTGCTGCGTGCAATGACTGGGGTACGTCTACCATGCATACAGCACACCTAGCATCTGCACGAGAGTTTTTCAAGGTAGGTGCGTCCGCTACAAGCAGAGCTCTACGTTTAACCCCAGTTGATGTGGATGGTTCAGCGTCTAGTAGAGGTAGTACTGCTTGTTTACTGCCTGCAGAAGCGGATGGTAAACCATGTATGGTACGAAGATGACGCTCCAAGTTATCCTTTCTGCTAAACGCGATATTGTAGATTTAGCAGGAGAACACACCATCCCGAACTGATGCCCTAGGAAGAGTAACCAAATCGTGCACCTTTTTTCGGTGACAGTTACATTACCCTTCTGGAAGAAGACTGCTGAATACACATTACAGGTAAACTTTTTCTTGTCTGATTCTATTTTCCACAAATAAAGGCGATTGATAAAACACTTTAAAAAATAGGCTTGACAGCTACAAGACTGATTAAGGACTGATTCACCACTCGACAGTGTCGGTTTATATACCCAGTTCGCTATACAACCGGTGATAACGTAATTAAAAACGTTGAACCTGTCGGTGCTTGTAAGAAGATTATTAGAATTAATACGTCAATGCAATTAGCAAAGTATGGCCACCGACCACATGGACCCACACGGTGCAGAATGCGACCCTGACCCATAGTCCCACGGGGTCCGGAACGCGATTTTTTCAATTTGGACTCAGTCCTAAACTGTATACTTGTATGATGTACACCAAGGAATTATTGACGAATGCGCTAAGAGGAACATTACGTAGATATCTCGAAGAAATTTATCCCCAGAAAAAAAGATGTAAATGTTAAACAAGAACTTAAAATACCAGTACAAAACTTTGATGAATTCTTGGCGTCAACCCGATCAGTTTAGCTATGAAAAAAAATGAGTAAAGAAATTGTGGTAAACGAACTATTTAAACCAGCACGCAAGAACTTTGTGCGACGACATACAATACTTAAGCCAGTTAAACGCGATCTTATTCAAGCAAATCTCTGCGAATTTCAGCCTTACTCTCGGGTAAATAATGGGTACAGATATATTCTAATTGCTGTAGACTGTTTCACAAAATGGGAGTTAGCTGAGCCCTTAAAAAATAAAACTAGACCTGAAATTACAAGAGCAATGAAGAAAATATTGGTAAAACTTCTGCAGGATACAAAGAATATTACTATAAAAGTCAATCTACAAACGAATCAAGGGCATGAGTTCTACAACCGCACGTTTAAGAAATTCATGCAAAAATACAAAATTAATCATTACTCCACATTTTCCACAATTAAGACGAGCATGTAGAGAGGTTGATCAGGACAATCAAGAACAAGTTGTACAGAAGATTCTATTTACAAATGACGGAATATTTTGTCTATGGTTATGGAGGAATATAATAACACAACGCATAGGAGTACTAAGATGTGCCTGATGGAAGCGGAAGAACATCCAAAAAAAGTAAAAATTGTTACAGCGGTACTATAAGTCCAAAGAAATTATATTGCATTGGTGATGTAGTGCGTATTTCAAAATATAAAGGAGTATTTGACCAAGGATTTTATCCAAACTGGAGTACAGAATTGTTCACAGTAAAAAATGTTCAGCATACAAAACCAATCACCTATCTACTAGAAGACTTGGACGGTAACCCAATCCAAGGGACCTTTTATGTAAAAGTCCAGCCAACGCAAGCTCCAAACATATATCTGGTAGAAAAAATTATAAAGAAGAGTAAAAATAGCGAGATGCTTCTGCTCCAATGGTTGAATGCTGGGGGATTCTGGGTAAAGTCCACATATCTGGTGTAGTATATAAGTGATGATTTACACAAAGTTAGCTCATTTTCGATTCAGCACTCAAAGAAGAAACATGTACTACATTTTAGACTTTCAGGGCTTTCAGTATAAGGCAACCGAGTTCTTTATCAAAGAAATATCTATTCTCAATGTGGGGACGAACGATGTATAGCATCAAATTTTGAAGATGCCATTGGATGGTAAATATTTAAGTCACGACTTTCAGAAACAAAACAGATTCAACAAAATATATCTGCATGGACTAAATTGGGAAACACCATCTACCTTCAAATTAAGTCCGCTACTTTTATCTTTATATCTACAAGAGATTATGCCACCAAACGCTAGCGTCTTTGTTAAGGGATTATCGAAACAAAATATTATATCCCAATATTTGCCAAACAATGAAGTTTTGGATATGGAAAACTTTAGGATACCTAGCCTTAAAGCGCTTGGAAGAGATGCTTATGACCTATCAGCGCACTGTCTACTGCATGAAGATAATTCATTATGTAGTACTAAGCAAAATGTATTCCTCTTAAGAAACGTATTTTTTTAAATAAAGTTTATATACTATGCTTGTCTTTGAATTAAAAAAATATATATTTCTTACACGTCTATTTAAGCTGAAAGGTGTCTTGTACAAAGTAACGGTTTCGGGTTTTTTAAAATACAAAAATAACAAATTATTGTACTTACATAAGATTCAACGTTGAAAACTTAAAAACACTTTCCAAGCACTAAACTATCGCGTTTTCTTCTCACAGATAAAAGCTGCTAGTTTTAACTGTCCTTCGTATATGTACCTGCATTGAAACATTCTACTTAATTGTTTTTTAAGTTGACCTAATTAAATAAAATTGTTAAATTACAATGTTTGAGCGGTTAGTATTAACTGGAACAATACCTTCAAACTTTTGTATTATATACTTTAAACACCATTTAGTAAACGAGTGTAATAAATATCACAATAACAACTCCAGTTTGTGAAAGGTGAAAGGTGTGAAAGGTTATGGAGTGCTGTGGTGTGATCTGGAGTGATGTGGAGAGATGTGAAGTGATGTGGAGAGATATGGAGTGATGTGGAGTGATATTGAAGTATGTGACGGGATGTGGAGTGATGTGGAGTGATGTGGAGTTATGTGGAGTGATGTTGAGGTGGGGTTGATGTGGAGTGATGTGGAGGGGTGTGGAGTGATGTAGAGTGATGTGTAGTGATGTGGAGGGTTGTGGAGTGATGTGGAAGTGGGAGTGATGTTTAGTGATGTAGAGGGGTGTAGAGTGATGTAGATGTGGGAGTGATGTGTAGTGATGTGGAGCGGTGTGGAGTGATGTGGAGTAATGTGGAATGATGTAAAGGTGGGAGTGATGTGGAGTGATGTCGAGGGATGTGGAATGATGTGGAGTGATGCGGAGGGGTGTGGAGTGATGTGGAGTGATGTTGAGTGATGTGAAGTGGTGTGGAGTGATGTGGAGGGTTGTGGATTGATGTGGAGGAAAAAGGTGAAGGTGGAGGGGAGAAGAAAATGCACCAGAACCGGTGATCTGCGTCTACTAATTATCTTTTTTGTAAATTCGTTTACATTAAAAAGAATATTTGGCGTCTTTATTTATTAGTCTAAGACGTGTATGTGTGGCAAGCACCAAACACATTAGCATTTATTATTGCATATAAGGTTATCGATTATGCTGACAAAAGTGCTCAGCATACAGCACACCCAATATATTGAACCAAGACACGTCACCATTAAAACTATTTTTGTATATATTTCTACTAACTTATTTATTTCTTTATTGTTGGGTTTTCTACAGTCCAAGTATAAATGCATATTTTTATAGTTGGTGCAATGTAATAAAATTAACAATTAGCATATCACCATTCTTTATTAATCTCTGCAAATTAATAAAAATAGAAATAACTGTCCTCTACGAGAATCGAACTCTTGACACGTGGTTTATAACAGCAATCCGATCCAAAACAAATTTATTTATAAAATATTATAAATTATTCATAGATACATTAACAATAAACAGAACTGTGATTTATAATATAGTAGATTGGTTTATATGAATGCTTTTGCCAAAGGCTAATCATTCGTGCTGTGTGACTTGAGTCTCTGCATAGAGTGCCACATTGTTTTAATTCTCCAGTTTTGTGTCTGCGATAATTTTTCTTTAGAGGACATTGTGTGTATAATTAACAAAAAAAGCGATATTCGCTGAAAAAACCAGTTAGTTTACTAGACCAGTGCTCTGTCACCGGTTTAGAGAGACATGTTAAAAGGTTATCTCTCTATCATGGAATTAAATTTCAGCCTTGACCTTCGTTAGACGTTTTCAAACGTTATAACTGTAGATCGATATAATACAATTACTTCCGAAATGAATTCGTGTGTCAAAACTATCAACCATTTAAATTCTTACGGTGGCTATAGTTAATAAATTAACCCTAATAAAAAGCGCCACATTAAAATATGAAACAAGTGAATATCCGCTTTACTAAATATCGATTTAATGTAACTGCATTTGTATGTAATAGGTGCAGCTAACCTAACAAACTTTAATGGCTTCACAGCAGTTTATTTTCAAACGAAGCTTTACAGTTTATTATTAATATATAAAGAGGTTAACTGTATATAAAAATAAAACGATTTTCGTGAAAAGTGGAGATATTTTTATTTTAATACAAAGTGCAGACTCTAGGGTTAAAAATTAAACATAATATCTACCAAATCTCCGAATTATCTCTTCTTACAAATGGTCATTCCTTTGATGAAATTTTTCATCACGTTTTCGCATAATAGCGGCTGTATTTCGCAAACAACAGCTCTAATCTTGTCTTTGAGTGCTTGAATCGTAACTGGAGCATTTGCGTAGACCTTATCTTTAAAGAAATTCAAATGAAGAAAATCTAATGGTGTTAAATCGCACGATCTCGGAGACCAATTGAAGTCTCTATTTCGACAAATCACACGTCGAAAAATTTTTTATGCGATAGAACCATTGTTTCACGAACTGAATGGCAGATGGTGCCGTCCTGCTGAAAATGAACGTAGTCCACACCCATAGCATCAATTTTAAGCCAAAAAAATTAGTTAGAATAGTTCAGTAACGCAATCCATTCACTGTAGCAGTCGAACCAGCAACATTTTAAAAATAGTATGGCCCAATTACACCGACATCCGATAAACCGCACCAAACTATCACTCGCTGTAGTTGAAAAGGTTGTTCAATTATTGCACTTGGGTTTTCGAACCCTAAATATAATTTTGCTTGTCTAAGTACTGAGACAGGTAAAAATGAGGTTCATCACTTAGAATATATACTTTTTTAAATAACGATTGGTTCATGCATTTTCAGGATCCGATCAGCGAATGTACAGTATTGTGCGTGATTAGCTGGCTTTAACTCTTGTATCAACTGTAACTTATTAATATGAAGGTCAAGATCTTTACACAAAATGCGGTGCAAACTGGCTTGTAATATCCTCAATTCCTGTGATCCTCTCGAAATGGACAAACCTAGCTTTTTAATCACACTTTCAGCTGCGGTGGTCATATATTTATCTGACCTGGTCTGACGAAAAGGAGTTGGAGTCTTCACAACACTAACTTGTGCTAGATGTACGAATTTATTGATTAAATTCGCAATAGCTTTACATGAAGGTGATGCTGACCAAAAGTAGTAGAATCTTTACGAACCTTTTTGTAGTGAATGCGAGAGTATATCGATCCGTATCTACAAACACAAAGTTTTTACTTGTCAAATGTCTTCGAAATAACGGTTGTATATTGAAATTTCAAAAATGAATCGAAATTTAAAATTACACCTCTTGTTGAATGACCACTACATAAGTCCATACATACATTGCTAGTTTTCTTCGCAAAAGATTGAGGTCAATAAAATTTTTGTCTTTTGAAACGTCGAAGCACATATCCTTTATACAACGGCATCTATTGAAGAAAGACAAGGTGTATAATTTATCTTAAGAGTGTCTCGTCATAATCTCATGCGTGCGTTCTAGGACCATACACACAGAATTTGAAACAAATAATTTTAAGTTAGTAAAATTTTTGTCACTTGGAGTTTCAAGACAAAAAATTACTTTCAACCACGATACTTATTGAGGATAGGTTTCTAAGTATAAAAGTTCCTGGAGGGTCGTAAATTCCTCCACTGGATAGCGGTGCGGTATGAAAAAAATAGAGATTGAAAAAATAGCGAAAAATTGGTACTAAAGTAATGATGCAAGAAGGATATTGGAATGTTATAATGCGGCAGCTAATGTATTATTTATTAAGTTCATAAAAATCAACAAAAAAATATCACAAGGCTATGCTGAGAGATAATCTTCCCGTCAGGCACTAATTAAAAATTAGAACTAGCGGTAAAGTTACTATTATTAAAGCGGTAAATTTTGTAAAGTCTGTATTATAAAATACACACGCCTTGTTTTGTTGGCGGTTGCTTTATGAGTGCATCTGCTAATCACGTTTCATAACAAGGCCTTAGACGTTGTCGATCTTCTTGTGTCCATCACGCACTAGCACTACATATTTATATGAGTTGTACTGAAAATTGGCAACAACTGATGCCCTTATAAAATGAATATAAGGCGTTGATCCATGCTCCCCGCCTTGAAAGTGGAAAACCTTCAAAGAAGTGGAGAGAAAGATACGCAAAGGAAAAAAGAAAGAAGGTTTGATAACATTGCTTGAAATAAACTAGTTGTAAGAGAGAGTATTTTAAACAATAAAGCATACTGCAATTAAACTTAGAATAAAATATGGGGTTAAAAAAAATGCGATTGAAAAAATGCGGTCAAGTATTTTTATTATATTGGTAACCGACAAAGTTTTACAACGGCACGTTTAAAAGAACCGTTTTTGTTTTTACGTTGATAACTCGGACGACACCATCCTTGCCAGGATAAACCCCTCAAATTATGTCTAAAGGCCACCGAAGAGGAAAAGTATCGTCTCGATTAACAAAAACTAAAGTCTTCATCTTAACGGGATGATCATGAGTGCACCACCTTTGTTGCATCCAAAGTGTATGTAACTAGTTTCTTTTCCTTTTTTTCCCATAGGGTCTGATTAACTTATCTAATAATCTTTTACGATTTACCAATTTTTTCGTTGGGTAGTTCAAAGATGCGCAAATACTATAAAAGCGTAAACATTAGAGAATGAGCTGCAAGAAGAACTTCAGGTTGAGAATCAGAGGACAAGAATTTAAAAGGCATTCTATTTGAGTAAGGACGGTTTGAAATTCTTCGTTTGCTAATTAATGATATTTAAATGCACGAAACAAATGTGTTTTACAACATTTTATGTTAACTCCCATATAGCTCCAAAATAAGGAGCTCGTGAAGGAATCATTTTCCGTTCTATGCTGTTCAAGGGTTAAGACTGTTCTGTAATTACTGAACAACAAAAGTTTATACAAATCGTTTAAGTGTATACTGGCGCCAATAAAATTTGTCCCATTCTCTAAATATGAGCAACCAGCAGGTCCCCGACGAGAAATAAGTAAACAAGTCAGATACTACTTCTATATGCACCACATTTGTGGTTACACACAAATAGGCAAATATACGCTTTCTGGGAGCGGAAACCTCGATGATGTGTCAAATAGAGCCCATATGGTCCACGACAATGTGCACAAATGTTTCGATTTTTAGCACTAAAAATGAGGGCAGATCAGCTATTTTTAGGAATGGATGAGAAGAAAATAAACAAAAACACATGTTACATAGGCGCACCTATTTTCTTATAATATTTCTACCGTACAGTATTCAAAAACGTTGTCGAAGTATAGACATCAAGAGATTTGAATCAACATGATAATTTATATTGTGATAGTAATCTATAATGAGATTAGCAATATGATACATTTTTTTTCAGTAAGGCGGAATACCGAGTTTCAAAAGGAAAATTAAAATTAGACAATTTCTCATCGATGCGTAATTTCTTGTCTTCATCCAATGAGGGGCAAAGATTCTTAAGGTTCTTCGAGCAAAATTTATGTATACTTAAGTTGCACAGTTCTGCACCAAAATAAACAAATTGAATCGAACGAATAATATATTTTTTAGCAATAATTAAATCGGATGCTCTAATATCTTTAGTATGCGGCAGCTTTTTAACAAAACGTAGTACATACACTGCAATCCTTAGTAGACTCAGGACAAACAGCATTGGGCCAAAGCAGATAGGCTGTTCAAATTGAACAAAAGCAGACAAAGCATTTTATTTATATTCTGTTAAGTTATCAATGTTATTAGAAGGGAATGGCTTAATAGACCAATCTGAATTAGGAAAATGCATACAAAGTGGGCCACGTCACTATAGTTTATTAACTTGTTACATGTAAAATGAGCGGTACGTTATAAACTTAGATTTACTTTAAAAGGACAGGACCTCCGCGTAGTAATTTTTAGGATGCACCTCCTAACTACAGTAATGTGGGAGTGTGTTTTTATGGAAAAATAATAAAAATAGTCAAAAATAAACATTCAAAATGGTTGAAATACATTATACACTTACCCTGAAAAACTTTTTTTACTATCATAGTTAGGTGGCGCCAAACGATCTTGTCTTAGCAATCCCTTTGGTATTATTCCTACACGGAAATCGGTTATTCCAATTGTCTCATTTACTTCTGGTTTCCTAAATTTATCACACTATACGTTACCTTTGTTTATAAGCCTATAAAAACGTTTATTAACTTTATGGTCAAATTAATGAAATTGTAAATTAAAATGCCTCTCCCAAATACCATTTCATTACTTGGGTGGTTGGGTATCCTTTCAAACTCGTGTCTGTTTACCTGGTTCCTAAAGAAGTTCAAATAAAATTCAACTTAAATTTAAATTCTATTATGATTACACCATGACAATATAAATACAAGTATACTTTCTTAAAAAAACTTAATTTTCTAACTCTAAACTAACCAGGTATTACTAAAAAAAATCCTAAAAACACTAAATCAAATCCATCAATAGTACTATCACTCTAATTTACCCGTTTCCCATATTGAGTTACATAACACTCAAAATCGCATTTCCACAAAAATCCTTACACATATAGAAAATAGTTAAATACAAACTCTCCCGTTTATTATTTCATTGTTCAATCAAAATACTGAAATTTAGTGCTTTAGCTAGCACGAAATTCCACCAATAAAACTTACATTTAAAATCAAAGAGCACATATTTTTTAATATTTTTAAATGGTCCAACTTCCCCTCACGATAATATCCTGTTTAAGTTTAACCAGCACCCTTCTTAATTTTTTGTCTTTCAAACAAAATTCTCTTAACACAACTAATCGACCTAATTGAACTGTCCTGGCAGGTAGCGCTTTTATTACGAAATAAGTAGATTTCATAATCTCGCACACGGGTTAAAATTGCTTCCAAATCTGCCAAAAAAGTTACACAGAAACTCGCGTAATGTTTAATTTACCCATTTGGAAGGATCCACGCTACACCTTGAAACTGGGTTCCGTCGACAAATTTTTATGTCGTTACAACAAATCCAACAGCGTGGCGCTTCCTTATTATTGCTTGATCGTATTACTAAATTTTTATATTTTTAATTACCTGCTTGCGACTAATTAATTAATTAATTGTTTTCTTTTGACTGTGTTTCGTTGGTCATGACCTCCTCATCATACGTAGGGGGAAGTCATTGCACAATATTTCTATTTCTAGTGTAGAATCACGTGACAATTGTTAAAAACTATGTGGTTTCATTATGTGAAAGACACGTACCCATGGCTATCTCATGTTCTTAGCACTCTGAATGGATATACTGAAAATATTTTTACAATGTATTTATTTTATATTTCTGTCGAGATTATGGAGAACTTGATCTTTGTAAGTTTTATTAAATAAGCGTCTCTGTTCAGGTAATTAACTATATTGTACAAAGGGTTATTTTTTATTATAACTACACGCTTTTCCATGTAACGTTAATTTTTCTCAATACTCTTACAAATTGTAAGAAGCTCTTCTATATCTGAAATAATTACGATATGGAACATGTACATTAATAGTTTTACTGTTATTTACTACTTTAGTTATTTTAAAACCTTTCTTAAAATAACATTATCACACTATGAAAATTTATTCTTATAAATATTCGCTTTATTCATTAACTAATGCTATTTTCTATTCGATTCCATAATACGTAATATTGAAATTTATTTTAATTTTGCAGTTTCTTGAAGATAACTTATTGACATAAGTTACCTTCAGCTATGTATTTTACCATAAATAATGTTTTGATTTTGTTGTTCGAGTCTATTACCCTTTATATAACTATAGAAATGTCCGGCTTAATTAACGTTAAATTCATGAAGTTATAATATACAAGGTAAATTCGTAATTATTTCGTCCTTTTTAAATAAATGTTCTCCTTTTTCATCAGGTTTCTATTTAACGTAACGCAACTGCGGTGCAAACTATTAATTTCAAAGGCAACATGCCTCGCGACAAGCAATCACTAAAATTTTTAGTTCCAGGTGCATGGTAAAAATGACGATGGTGCAAATTCTGGTGACATTCTGCTATACGGTTACTAACAAAAATTGACCATTTATGCGGCAAAAAATGGAACCACAATATTGCTATAGCAAAATCCGATAGTACGCATATCCCTTGAATAGGTATTTGCGTAAACTAGTTTTACAAGTTTCGAGGTCAAAACTATTGCGCATAATTCTATTCTTGCCAAAGTAATTATCTTAAGAGAAGAAACCTTTGATTTTGAAAAAGTTATTGAACATCACTATTTTTGAGTGTCTATCGTATGCATATACAAATAACAGGACTATGTGCGTTTAAACTAGCGTCAGAAAAAATTACAAGGTTCACAATACAATTGCTAAGAACAGCAACAAAACATGAAATTTTTAATTGAGAAATAGCCCAGTAAAATGACTCGAAATTTGGCGATTTGGCGAAAATAATACTGACTGAGCTGAAACTTTATAAATAGGCTTGTTTTAGGGTACTATTCAACATATTAAAAGTCTCCACGTGTAGACGCTACGTTGCGGGCAGGGTAAGGTCCAAAAAGGTCCAAAAAATTAGCTTTTCGCAAATAATTTGGAAATATCAACTTTACGGAAATTTATGTAGATATCAAAACTGTAGCTGACAAAATCCTGCACAATTTGGTTTTTTATTCAAGTCTGTGCGACCAAATGGAGCAGAGATAAAAATTTTTTTAACACTGGTAGTTTTGAGACGCAACGAATCGCGTACGCGCGTCGCACATTCATCGCTAATATCTCGAAAATCGACTCTCGAATCGATTAAAGTTCCTGCTACTTCACCTTGTTCGCAGATAAAGCATTGTTTGTCGTTGTTCATTGTCACGCGTTTTAATATTACATTTCAATTTACTACAATAGATTCCACGTAAATTTATATGTCGTTTGATTTAATATTCTATGACGTTTAATTACAAAATTTATTTATACAAATTAATAGACAACATTATTAACAATTAATATTTAATATTTAATTAATATTTAATATTTGTTAACAGTAAAGATATTTCTTAATAGTAAATATACCTTATTTGATTCAAATAAACTTTTTTCTCAGTGTCATTTTTACAACAAAACCTACATGAACAATAATAAAAATAATATAATCACATTTTATTAACCAATTGCTATTTTTATTGCTTTGGACCCTTCTCAATCTTTAGTGCCTACGTACAGTACTATCGGTCATCTGACACTTCAATAAGTTTCCCATTGCTATGCATTCAAAATTACAAGTCACAAACTCTATTTTACAGGAATTTTTATTAGCTTTAATTTCGGTCGCTTAAAGTTTTTTCGTAAAGTTAATTTAAACGACGATATTTACAAAAAACGAATGCTAATGCAATTTTTCCATAATTAATCAAAAATATAGCAATATTCATAAACTTTTTTTAAATAAAACATACTTTGCGAAGGACTTATACTACTCCAGCACGTTTGTATTTTAATTATCTTTATAATGAGACGTCGTATAGCTTTTTTCATTGAAACGTTGACGAGTTACAGGCGTTTAAATATTTAAGAAAAAATCAATTTTTGTTAAATTAACATTTTAGTTCAAAAATATGTGAATAATAATTTTTTAAAAATTTATTTTATCTTGTTTTCATTACTTCATATATATTGTTATGGATTCAAAGGGTTAAATTTAAGGTAAGCAATGCAATTTCAAACACTCTGTATAGAGAAAGGAACAATTTATTTACGCGCAAAATTTATTTCATTTGTTTAATTTAAACGAACAAGTATTGACAGGGCCGCGCCAAGGCTATATAGCGCCCTGGGGCACAAACATTAAGGCGCCTTTTTATTGTAGGAGAATTTTTTTAATGGAGTAGAGTAGGAGCGTGTTGCTTGCATCTTAGCTTCTCTTACATTATTTAATTTTTTCAAAAAATTGTGCCTTTGTAACAAAGGCTTTGTTCTTTACTCTGTACATTATTTTCAAAAATTTATAAAATTGCCTGGCTAGGGACAAATATAAATAAGTACCTAGAACTAAAATTTTTTCATAATTTGAAATAAAAGTCGTATATCGTTTTATACTATACATAAACTTTATAATAAGATAAACGCTAAAAGTGTATTATCACAAAAAATATTTTTTAAGTAGTACCACCAAAAAAGTATCGATACGATATAGTAAAAAAAACAAAATATAAACAATATATAAACATTTTAATCAAAAAATATATCTTACATTTTTACAATATTTTTTAAATTATACATAGCTAGAGTGTATATATAATAGCATAGTAGTAGTAGCATTGCACTAAACTAAACGAACTTGACTTTGCGTGCTTAATTTTTTGCAAATTTATTTATCAATTCTTCAGTTTCTAAATCTTTTAGTAGTTCAGATTCAATTGAAATAATAGCAAGATTTGCCAGTCTTTCCTGAGCTATACTTTTTAATTTTGAAAACGAACGTTCTGCTGTGGCGACAGATACTGGCATAGTTAACAAAATTCGTAAAGCCACATAAGTGTTTGGAAAGGATTGTTTCAAATTATTATTAATAATGTAATTTAAAGTTTCTGTAGGAGTGGAAGTGTTCACTTCACCTAAATTAATAAACTGTAATTCGTTTAAGAGTTCTACACCACTTATGTCACGTTCATTGAGATTTAGATCAGTTAATACTATTTCAAGGTCTGTACATAACTTTAAGTGCTCCTGTTTAGAATATTTGGAAAAATTGGAAATGTCCCACAAAAACTTAAAATGATTTGAATAAGCTGATAATAATTGAAATCTTTCATTTACAGATTCTATAGTTATATCTAACATATTAAAAAAAGAATTTACTTCAAACTTTAATTTTTCATCTTCAGTGGGTTCAGCATTGTGTTCGTAACTGAATTGTTTCTTAACTTTTCTCACCCTCAAGCCATCTTTTTTTTTAAATTCAAAATCAACGTCTAATGAATCAGCTATTTCACGAGCATCGACTAACAAGTCGTTGAATCCTTTATCTGATCTGTATTCTGTTAACCAATTAACTAAAGTTTTTAATTTGCACAGGCCTCTGCTATATTAAAATCCTCGGTTTGTAAAAGTTTAGTTACAATATTGACTTTATTTAAAATTGTATACGATAAAATCAACATACATATAAACTCAACATTTTTTATTTTTTTGACAAGCGATGATGCTGTATTTTTTTAATTATTGTCAAAAGCTTTATTTCTTCATTGGAGATTTCAAATAGAGCATCGTATATTTCTCCAAGCTGATATCTCTACTAGACCATCTTGTATCAGATAAGGGTTTTAAGGTTAAATTTGATATATTTGTTTTTAAGACTGACCAACGGTTAGTTGAAGCGGAAAAAAATTATAAAATTCCTGTACTATAGAAAAAAAATTTACACTTGAAATATTTGATTTTGCGGCATCGTTCACGACAAGGTTTAAACTATGGTTGCAACAAGGCACAAAGAATGCTCTTGGATTTATATTAAAAAATTTTTTTTGTAATCCATTATGTTTACCGCGCATGTTTGCACCATTGTCATATCCTTGGCCACGTAAATTATAAATATCTAAGCCATTTTTTTCCAATGTTTCTATTAAGAAATTTTTCAAACCCTCACCTGTACAATCATTTATAGGGCAAAAAGTTAAGAAATGTTCTTCGACGACAATTTTATTTTTTTCTGAATTAACGAATCTAACACATACTGATATTTGTTCTTGATGACTAGCATCCGGGGTACAATCAAGTACAATTGAAAAATATTTAGCTGTTTTAATCATGCCTAAAATTTTTAATTTAAGATTTTCTCCTATTAAATTAATTATTTCGTTTTGAATTTTGTCCCCAAGATAATGAGACATTTTTATTTTTTCTTGCATTTGGATCCTTCTTGTGTGCTCAGATATTATAAGATCAAATTTTGCTAACATTTCAATGCATTTTAGAAAACTGCCTTTATTTTTTTCAAACAGTTTGCTATTGGTACCACGTAAAGCCAAGTTTTGCTCAGCAAGAAATTGAATAATATAAAAAATGCGCTCGATAACTCCATGCCAATATTTTGTTTCTATATTAATTAAATTTTGAGCCGCAGAATCAATAGTTGCCATTTTTTTTAAGCGAGTGAAACATTCTGACCATTTTTTTAAGTTCTCAAAATGAAATTTACTTTTTCCATGGATACTTAAATGTTCACCAATGTGGTGCCAGTCATTATGCCCATTTTCATCACTTAATTTAATTGTTTTTATAGTATTTCAAAATATTCTACAACAAAAACAAAAACACTGAATTTTTTTCTGTTGAATATAAAAGCCACTCCCGTTCGACTTTTTCATTATTAGACAAAATTCGTGAATAATATTTATCCGAAAACCTTCGGCCTGATATTTTATCATTGGGATAATTTATACAATTTTTACTTCGATAATGAGTAGGCCCGTTTTCAATTAATATTTGTACATCTTTAGAAGACAATATTTTTGGCCACAAACCTGGATCTTGAGGAAGTTGCGTATCGTCCACTTCCGCAGAAACTACGTCTTCGTCTTCCTCAACTTCGTCTGTAGATGTTGATGGAATCTCTTGTAGTTTAGACTCCTCCCGGTCCTCTCTCGAAGTCGATGGAAGATCTGCATCTGTTTGTATATTTGTGCTTGAAGGCGAAGGAAAAAATACCGTAATTTTGGAATTCGTCTTCTCCAGTTCTTTTTCCCGCTTTTTTTTTCATCAAATTTTGATATCCTGAAGGCTTTTTTTTTCTTTATTAAACATCTATAATAAATTAAAATAGACTATTACAGAATTGAAATTCCGCTAGATACACCAATCTTAAAATTTATTTATTATTTTTGTATTCATATCGGTAACAACATACAATTTACGAAATTTTGAAATTATGAAGTAGCGATTTTGGACACGCTGTATCTCAAAAACTAACTGTTGAACTTACAGCTTTGTCGCAATGGACACATTAATTCATTAATAGGTCGAATTCTGCAATTAAAATTTCGTCAAATTCTGACCGAAGGGTATTTATTTTCCATTTAAAACGAGCTTTCTCTATCTAATTGTAAAGTAAAGAGTAAAGTTAGAAACTTACTTTTTACCTTGAATCTTCTAATAATGTGAAATATCGAAGAACACTTAACTTTTTTAATTCAGGTGCACAATTTACAGTCTATACGACACTTCGATACCCAATGTTAAATGAATTGTTTTTAAAAGCGCGGCGGTATTTATAAAGATTTATGACTCAAGATTCAACAGGAAGGAATAAACGGGAAAACTAGCAGAAACAAGAATAAACTCGTTTTCTGCGTTCTAGTCAACATATAGGGATGAGCGCGAGCGCTGTTACGGCAAAACATCGATAACCGATAATTATCGAATACATAAACATAATAAAAATAAAATTGTGCAACTAGCGCAACGTCGCGATATTGGAGTGTTGCCCTAATATTGTAGATCATCATCGGTTGAGAACATCTGATACAAAACATCGATGTTCCGATAATTAATAGAATTTAATTAGTTATTCAAAGCGAATGCGCGCGTAAACGTACAGGGACTTTTGGGAAGTCTCGTGTCTCAAACAAAAATAAGAATTTTGGTAAGTTTTAAATATTACCGTGAGGCGCCTCACGGCGCCTTTGGACTCTTGGCGCCGTGAGTTTTTGCCCTTGTTGTCCTTATGGACGGCGCGGCCTTGAGTATTGACGTATTTTTATAATTAAGGATTAAAAAGTAATGGGTTCATAAAGAAAACCAGTTTTAAAACAAATAGAAACGCATAATTAATTTAATTTATTTTAATTCAACGTGTAATAGCATTAGAAAACGCACCGGGCTAGAGAAAATCGATAATCCCAAGGCAAAAGATTCGTTGTAACAAGCGAATACGTCAGTTGTATCGAATGTCGTGAAAATAAGCTCCGAGAATTGTTATTTTAAACGATCAATAATTAAGAACACCTGCATGTTTGAAAGGTTGCCTTCTTTGAATTTATCAACATAATAGAGCGGGCTTCGTAAAATATAGTTGCCAACCGTCAGTTGCTTCGAATAACAAACTAACGAAGTCTCTTAAAGAGCGGAAGGGATGCACAATCAATAATATGCTACAGATAAAGACAGGTATAAAAACATTGGTTTCAAAACGCACGTTCGTATCCACGTGAACGCGGTCAGCAATATCGATTTTATATAACTCAAGTGGGATTGGAACGCGACATCTAATATGCATAAGACAGAGATAAAAATATTACAAGCGGAGTTTTATGACGACACAGGACTGTATCATTGGTTGAAATAGCTAGTATTACAACGGACGAACACGCGACAGGTGAATGCGATTTTTCGGATTATATTGTGTGTCCACGAAGTAAATTTCTGGGAGCTTTAAGTCAGTTAGATTAAAATTTGCAGAAATATTATTTTAAATGAAGTATTTCGCGTAAAGAGTGGTTGAGAGGGGCATTTTAAATTGTATAAATATTATAAGAAAATTAGCAACGTTCTCTTTCTATTCTCATTGCCTTTTTGTATTCTCATCGTCTCTTTGTATTCTCATCGCCTCTTTGTATTCTCATCGCCTTTTGTATTCTCATCGCCTCTTTGTATTCTCATCGCCTCTTTGTATTCTCATCGCCTCTTTGTATTTTCATCGTTTTAGACTACGTATACTGATCAACCGAGCTTATAGTAGAGGCTTGTGAGTATTTAAAATTGTATAATTCAGTAAATATAGTATTTGCACTCATAACGTGGCAAGTTGAGGCCTTGTAGTTATTAACGGGTGTAGTGTCGAGTGAATTCAATTAACCGAGGTCCAACTAATACCATAACAAGCTAATAAATCAATAAACAAAAGTATAATGTACGTTAATTTGTATGCGGTGATGGTATGGTAATTGGTAGCAAGGTGCTTGGTTATCATCTATCTGGAGGATCAGAGCGCATAATCACAAAGCCAAGGGGTTCTGGAGAATTAGAGCGCATAGTCACAAAGCCAAGGGGTTCTAGAGCATCATACCAAGGAGGAGGAAGGCTTGAAGTATCTTCTAGGTAACTCATTTGTATTTTCTGTTATCTGATAAACTTGTGGAATTATTTGTGATGTGTGAGTGAACATTGGGAATATTTATGATTAATATAACGTATCGAAAAAGATACGTGCACTTAACAATTATTAGGGTAATTTAAATATTGAGAAAAAAATGTGTATGTAAAGCTTACTAAATTTTATTATGAATTTAAATTGGATTGTTAAGGGTACATGGACTGTTAATTTTGTAGTAATTATATGCAAAGTAAAAAGCATACAACAATAAACTGGGTTATTATGAGCTCACCATACTCCAGTGAATAATAAATAGAGGGTATTATTTGGGGCCCATCTACTCCAATTGTATTAAATGTGTTTACTAATAAAAAATTTAAAACAAGGACTTTACAAAAACATCACTTATTGAATTGTAACCAAATTGTATATATCTGTAAATAATTGTTTGTAAATAGCGGTAAATAAAGATTGTATGATTGTTGTATTATTTGATGATTTTATTGAATGGTGTGTGAGTGGGAAAGAAGAATGATTGTAAATTTAGGTATCCGAGAAAAGGCACAGCTGAGCTAGCCAGGGAAGCTGTGGAAGATATTTTGAAGCAGAAATCAGGGTAAGAAATTTTTTTTTGTTGTGAACTTTTTATTTTTAAAAGTATTTAATGACTCACTCTCGATTCTTAAACGCTAAATCCACGATCCACAGCAATCTTATGGACGGCCCAACGATGGGGCACGAATTTTGGTCGATTTACAGCAAAATATATATATATATATATATATATATATATATATATATATATTACTCATATTTAGACCAGGGTAGAAAATTAAATAATCACATCAAATAATTTTAATCACCGTGTATAATGAATATTATTAGTTAATACGCGTTATTAAAACCGTGAAGCATAAAAATTTATTAGTTTCAGTAAAAATTAAGAAATTTAAATTATTTATAAGACGCTTTATATCAAAAGAAACAGTATTAAAAAAGCTCTGCGTGTAATTTATTTATTCCTAATAAAGAAACAAAGAGAAATTACATGCAAAATTTATCTTAATTAACTCTATTTCAAGTAACCGGTATTGAACAAAACGTACAGATAATATCTATAGAAACTTGTAAAAACCCAATAAAATGCAAATCCTAGAAGTGTTAGTTAGAAGTAAGATGTTTGAACACACCTGCGTATTTTAAAAGGCAATTTCAGTTTAATTTGTTTAGATAAACATGTCGATTCTAAGGATATTGGAAACGGTCAGATGCTTTAGCACGAAATACAAAACAGGGTTTATTTAAAAGCTCATTCGGCGAAAATTTTGCAGATAATTAATGTTTACAAAGAATCTTGGAGAAACCGGGGCTTAATATTCACGAGAAGGTGCGATACGGGGTTATTTAACCCAGATAGTCCACATGGACTAAAATATAATTGATAATAAAGAATATCAATTTGCACCAATACGAACAGGTTAGAAAAGGAAAGAGAAAATGCGTCAAGCAAAGACACATATAGTAAAAGGCGTGATTTAAGCAACGTCACGAGGGTCACAATTGGTTGAAAATAGGATGCAAATATCAGAGGTAGAAACAACGATTTCTGTACAAAATTAATTAGTTTTTCTCGGACATGTTTGCGTGCCGTGTGAGAATTTCTGAGTTTTAAATAGGGCGAGTGAAAAATTCGTAAAAACCGACGCGCGAGCGACGGAATGGGAACATAGCATGAGAAATTCTTAAGAATTGTCTGTTTTGAGGACAAAAGCGACGTGCCGGCTATTCACTATATATACCGGTGGTAATATGAATTTCGGCCTCTTAGACTTTTGACTATTCGATGCGTTAAAAGTTCTTACATCCGCGACTTGATTCAAGATGTTAAACAGTGCATTTTAGTTTGATAAAATAATTTAAAGTTTGCTCGTATATTTTAGTGATTCAAAATAGTTTGGTATTTACGTGCTAACATGAATGTACTTCAGTGCACTTAGATACAAGGTAATAAAATTTAGTATCACTGTACCAATTAGCAAAATTTACAACGACAAATGTATACACAAAAGTAGGCAGTTTTGGCGTATATTGGTGAAAGAAGTATGAATTTCTTTGTTATTTTCGGGGTGTTAATAATTAAATGGTTCAAAAACGTGTCTGGATCCACAAAACCAGGGTCAGATATACACAGATGAGTTCCGGAAAAGCCCAGAAACAACTTTAAATAAATGGTAATGGAGAAAATTTTAAAAGCGTTGAGAATTAGAAGCCGTAAATGTAATCCTGTTGGAATGGTGTGATTAACTAAAGGGACGATGTACATTGAAGCTACGAGGACAGTAACCTTCAGGTAAATTATACTATTTTGTTTGACATTTTGGTGTGTGTTGAATAACTTTATAATTGATTTACTTTAAATGGACATTAGTGAAATTGTACTAACAATAAAATTTTAATTTTAAGGTGAAATTTGCTTGTTTAAGTAGAAAGGGGTATTTAGTATTGATGTTCTGGATTATGATAAAAATGTGGGTATGTCTTTGAGCTCAATTAGACGAACCTGGTTAATTAACGTAAAGGGGTGGTAGATGCTCCCTTTGTACTCTGCATATATTGTTATAGTAATTAGTAGGCATCCTACAAGGACTTTAATTCTGGATGCACATTAAAATGATAATAAATTTAATTTTGAAATTTTCCGATATTAAAATTTAAGCTGAATATTAATTTTGAAATTTTAATGTATTGTGAATATTGATGTAAATAGAGTTGACGTTGATGTTTGTGGTAGGAATGTGTTTGTTTTTTTTATGTATGAGGATGAAAGCTATCTAGAGGAGCAGCCGAGGCGATTAACAGAAGAAAATCAACAGACCAGGTAATTCAAGAGGTGTCACAGCATTCTGGACATCCAATTCGTAGGGGCTCGATTCGAAAAGCGGAGTACCCGGATTTTGGTGGTATCACAGCAAATATGACGCCCAATCTGTGGGGCTCGAATGTTTTTTTTTAAGGGCCAGTTCCCGCATTCAAAGGAGCATTTCACAGCAAATTTGGCGACCCAAAAGTGAGGCCCGAGTTCCAAATAAAATTTTTGTGATTTTATTCCAGGAAACTGGCGATCCGAGAGAGAGAGTTTTTGTGTGTGTATAAATTTAGGAGTATTTTAGAGTGTGTGTGAGTGATTTGAACGTATGCAGAGAAAGGAGTGGTTAAGGAGTCAAGGAGTGGTAATTGGAAGTGACGATAGTGCATTGTGTGAGAAA
This sequence comes from Platerodrilus igneus, assembly GCA_036346225.1. Lineage (NCBI taxonomy): Eukaryota > Metazoa > Arthropoda > Insecta > Coleoptera > Lycidae > Platerodrilus > Platerodrilus igneus. The sequence continues at coordinate 519,729 of JARFIW010001242.1, forward strand.
ATTTCGAAAATGGAAGAAGCTGGAGACAGTAGAGATCAGTCGAGGACGGAATCAGGAGAAACAGGAAATGAGTTAATGATGAGAATGTTAGAGGAAATGCGATTAGCTAGGGAAGAATCGAATAGAGCGATGGAGGAGTCTAACAGAAAATTAGAACTGCTAAGCGAGGAATCGAATAGAGCGAGAGAGGACTCAAATCGGAAATTTGATCGAATGAATGAGACATTAACAGGAGTTAGGGAAACCCTAAGTGAGAAAATAGATAAGACGAATAAAGAAGTTTCAGAATTTAAAAATAGTCTTACCGTAAAGATGGGGGAAGTTGAAAATAGGGTTGAAAAAAATGAGCGTGAGATTACAGGTCTTCGACAGGAAATGGGACATTTAAAGTCCGAAGTACGCATGTTCTGTGAAGAAGAGATTAATGTAAAATGACTGAAGTGACGGACTCATGTAGGGATCAGTTAGGCAGGGTAGAACGCGAAGTTAGTAGTATTAAATACAACATGTCAAATTTAACGGGGGATGGTCCCAGATTTTCTACAGGTGGAGTATCATTGGACCAACACATGAAGTTTTATGGCGATAACAGGGTAAATCCACAAATTTTTATTAATAGTGTAAGAAATCTAGTGGGAAATTTATTTGACGAACAGACTAAACTGAATACGATAAAGGCTTTATTAAAGGACAATGCGGAAGCGTGGTACAATTTAGTAGGACAGGACATAGACACCTACATGGACTTTGAGGACAGATTTTTAAAGCACTACTGGAGTGACCACAGACAAGACCAGGTACGAGACGACTTAATCACAGGAAATTTAAGGGAGAATTTTCAGGAAGTAGGAGCAATATGCTATACGCAAGTATAGCATAGCAAAGCAACTGAACCCACCACTGACGGACCGACAAATTATTAAGTATTTATCACGACACTTCGAGGTAGAAATAAGACAACACGTAGCACTACAGAACATAGTGGACAGAGAAATGTTTCTAGAATACTTGCAGAGGTACGACGACGTAAGTAGTGGACGACCTCGGGAAAATAGGGAAAGACAGATCAACACAGTGAGGTTTGACAATAGACGGGACAACTACGCTAGACGGGGGAATAGTTACGGATACCAGCGACAGAATTGGGAACAGAGACGACCATATGTTAGGAGTAATAGTTTAGGAAGGGGACCTGCACCGAGACCGGAACATACCAGAATGAATAGTTCACCAGACATGAGCGGGACTGCTAATACAGACACGGAACGAGTGGAAACGCCTAGGACATACGCTGAGGGGACGGCTAAACCAGGACCAAGTAGGGAAAACGGACCTGGACAGGATTTTTAGAACGCGACAGACCACTAGATTTCAGTGTAAATGTATATGAACATCCACGTGAATTTTTCAAAATTGAGGAGGAAGTAGAGCCAGAAACTGTAGAAAAATTATGTTTGCCAATTATTAATATAGAAATTTTTGAGAATAATGTAGAAGTATTACTTGATACAGGTGCAGAGGCGAGTTTGATATCGGAGGAATTCGTCAGCAAAATTAGGGATAAGGTTTGTGATAGAATTATGCCTATAAAGCGTAGTCATTTAGTAGCTCCAAATAAAAAGAAGTTTGCTGTAGTAAATAGTGTTGTGGTGCTTAGGATAGATATAGGAGGTTTAAGCTGTGAACAGGAGTTTGTAATTGTACCTGGACTGAAGTTTCAGAGCATTTTAGGTGTTGACTGTATGATGAAGTTAGGGGTTTTGATAGATATGGAAAGGAAGGTAGTAAGGATTAAGGATAGGGTAGTGCCATGGAAGGGCAGTTATGAAGTCACAGAGGATGACACGGGGTTTAGTATTAATGTAGTAGAGGTAGAGGATGAAGAAGTTAAACAGATCAACACAATAAGATGTCCAGAGGATAGGAGAGTAGAGGTTCAAGCGATAGTACAAGAGCATGCAGAAGTAGGGGGGTAGAAGCAGCATATCAGGAGCAGGTAAAGGCGAAATTAAGTAAAGATGGCAAGTTTGTTTTTAATCAAGTAGATTTAAAGGATTCATTCTGGCGGATTCCATTACATAAGAATTCTAGAAGATACATAGGATTTCCCGTAGAGGGAAAAATCGATAATTTTAAAGTAGTATCGTTTGGTTTGTCGGCAGAAAAGGAAACAATGATAAATAAGAAACAGACAAGAGTAGGGACTAAAGAAGAAGCAATATTTAAGAGTCAGGATAATAGGGATGATAAGTTTATTGTATGTGAGATAACAGGGATGATAAGTATAGATATAGAAGGGGGAGAAATAGGGATGAAGAGTATTAGGTTGGTGAGAAGAAAGACTTGGAGGGTCAAGAAGAGAGTTAGATTTAAATAGGATAGGGATAGAATAGGTGTATATAGAAGAGTAGATGTAGGTGTGTATAGAAAATAAAGCTAGGTATAGGATAAATATGGGAGATAATTAGAAATAGGTTTAGGATGAGAATAAAGAGTAAATGTAGGAAGAAAAGAAGATAGGTTAAGTATAGATATTTCATATATGATTAGTGGAGAGTTAGGAATAGAGTAAGAGTAGGATATGTATATAGGATTAGGTAGGGGGAAGTAAAGTATAGTGAAGATTAATTAAAAGTTAGGAATAGGATAGGTATATAGGATATATATATATAGGATTAGATGGACAAGTAGGATGAAGTTAGGGATAATTTCAGTTTAGAGAATTAGGTGAGAGTTAGGAATAGGATAGGGATATAGGATAGGTGTAAATATTTTTTGGATTGGAGATAAAGTAGGTAAGTTAGATAGATAAGGGTAGAGAGAGATAGGCAATTTTTTTTGTAATTTTTTTTTTGGGCTAAATGCTTAATATTTGCATTCAAATAAGTGGGATTATTTGTATTCAAATAGGGGGAAAATACTCATATTTAGACCAGGGTAGAAAATTAAATAATCACATCAAATAATTTTAATCACCGTGTATAATGAATATTATTAGTTAATACGCGTTATTAAAACCGTGAAGCATAAAAGTTTATTAGTTTCAGTAAAAATTAAGAAATTTAAATTATTTATAAGACGCTTTATATCAAAAGAAACAGTATTAAAAAAGCTCTGCGTGTAATTTATTTATTCCTAATAAAGAAATAAAGAGAAATTACATGCAAAATTTATCTTAATTAACTCTATTTCAAGTAACCGGTATTGAACAAAACGTACAGATAATATCTATAGAAACTTGTAAAAACCCACTAAAATGCAAATCCTAGAAGTGTTAGTTAGAAGTAGGATGTTTGAACACACCTGCGTATTTTAAAAGGCAATTTCAGTTTAATTTGTTTAGATAAACATGTCGATTCTAAGGATATTGGAAACGGTCAGATGCTTTAGCACGAAATACAAAACAGGGTTTATTTAAAAAGCTCATTCGGCGAAAATTTTGCAGATAATTAATGTTTACAAAGAATCTTGGAGAAACCGGGGCTTAATATTCACGAGAAGGTGCGATACGGGGTTATTTAACCCAGATAGTCCACATGGACTAAAATATAATCGATAATAAAGAATATCAATTTGCACCAATACGAACAGGTTAGAAAAGGAAAGAGAAAATGCGTCAAGCAAAGACACATATAGTAAAAGGCGTGATTTAAGCAACGTCACGAGGGTCACAATTGGTTGAAAATAGGATGCAAATATCAGAGGTAGAAACAACGATTTCTGTACAAAATTAATTAGTTTTTCTCGGACATGTTTGCGTGCCGTGTGAGAATTTCTGATATTTAACTGGGGCGAGTGAAAAATTCGTAAAAACCGACGCGCGAGCGACGGAATGGGAACATAGCATGAGAAATTCTTAAGAATTGTCTGTTTTGAGGACAAAAGCGACGTGCCGGCTATTCGCTATATATACCGGTGGTAATATGAATTTCGGCCTCTTAGACTTTTGACTATTCGATGCGTTAAAAGCTCTTACATCCGCGACTTGATTCAAGATGTTAAACAGTGCATTTTAGTTTGATAAAATAATTTAAAGTTTGCTCGTATATTTTAGTGATTCAAAATAGTTTGGTATTTACGTGCTAACATGAATGTACTTCAGTGCACTTAGATACAAGGTAATAAAATTTAGTATCACTGTACCAATTAGCAAAATTTACAACGACAAATGTATACACAAAAGTAGGTAGTTTTGGCGTATATTGGTGAAAGAAGTATGAATTTCTTTGTTATTTTTCGGGGGTGTTAATAATTAAATGGTTCAAAAACGTGTCTGGATCCACAAAACCAGGGTCAGATATACACAGATGAGTTCCGGAAAAGCCCAGAAACAACTTTAAATAAATGGTGATGGAGAAAATTTTAAAAGCGTTGAGAATTAGAAGCCGTAAATGTAATCCTGTTGGAATGGTGTGATTAACTAAAGGGACGATGTACATTGAAGCTACGAGGACAGTAACCTTCAGGTAAATTATACTATTTTGTTTGACATTTTGGTGTGTGTTGAATAACTTTATAATTGATTTACTTTAAATGGACATTAGTAAAATTGTACTAACAATAAAATTTTAATTTTAAGGTGAAATTTGCTTGTTTAAGTAGAAAGGGGTATTTAGTATTGATGTTCTGGATTATGATAAAAATGTGGGTATGTCTTTGAGCTCAATTAGACGAACCTGGTTAATTAACGTAAAGGGTGGTAGATGCTCCTTTGTACTCTGCATATATTGTTATAGTAATTAGTAGGCATCCTACAAGGACTTTAATTCTGGATGCACATTAAAATGATAATAAATTTAATTTTGAAATTTTCCGATATTAAAATTTAAGCTGAATATTAATTTTGAAATTTTAATGTATTGTGAATATTGATGTAAATAGAGTTGACGTTGATGTTTGTGGTAGGAATGTGTTTGTTTTTTTTATGTATGAGGATGAAAGCTATCTAGAGGAGCAGCCGAGGCGATTAACAGAAGAAAATCAACAGACCAGGTAATTCAAGAGGTGTCACAGCATTCTGGACATCCAATTCGTAGGGCTCGATTCGAAAAGCGGAGTACCCGGATTTTGGTGGTATCACAGCAAATATGACGCCCAATCTGTGGGGCTCGAATGTTTTTTTTTAAGGGCCAGTTCCCGCATTCAAAGGAGCATTTCACAGCAATATATACATATATATTTATATATATATTACTCAAATTTAGACCAGGGTAGAAAATTAATTAACGACGTCAAATAATTTTAATCACCTTGTATAGAATTTTATTAGATAATACGCGTTTTTAAAATCGTGAAGCTTAAAAATTTATTCGTTTTATTAAAAGTAAGGGATTTAAATTATTCACTAGACGTTTTCTATAAAAAGAAGCAGAATTAAAATGCTCAAAGTGTATGTAATTTAATTGTTCCAAGTATTAAAACAAATAGAAATTACGTGCAAAATTTATATTAATTAATTTAAGTTCTAAGTAACGGGTATTAAACAAAGTGTACAAATAATAATTAATATTTAATTTGTATTCACTAAAAATTAAAGGGTAGAAGTCAATGATATTCATTATTATTTTAATTGGAGTTAATTGAACGATTATTAAGGTATAATATGCACAAAAGCTTTTAAAAACCCAATAATATTCAAATCGTAGAAGTGTTATTTAAAGTATTACGATTGAACACCTGCGTATTTTTAAATATCAAAGTTCTAATTAATTTGTTTGGATAAACATGCAGCTTCTAGGTATATTGGAAACGGTCGGAGGTTTTAACGGGAAGGCTAGATACGGGGTTATTTTACTTACGAATCCACGTGGATTGAAATAACCGATAATAAGGAATATCGATTTGTACCACTCAGATAAGGGTAGAAAGAGATGGATGAAACGCGCAAGGCAGAGACACACATAATAAAAGGCGTGATTTAAGCAACGTCACTGGGTTTGCGATTGGTGGAAATAAGATGCAGATATGAGAGGTGTAAACGTAACGATTTCTATACAAAATTAATTGGTTGTTCTCGGACGTGTTTGCGAGCCGTGTGAACATTCTTGGATTTTCAACTTGGACGTGTGCAAATTTTGTAGAACCGCGTGCCGGGTTGTCGAAATGGGAATAGAGTATGCGAAATTCTGAAAACTGGCCGTCGCGGGACAAAACCGACATACAGGCGAGCTATTGTATAAACCCGGACTTTAAACAGTTTCGCTTTCTTAGATTTTCGATTTTGATTCAATACTTTAAACAGTTTGCTCTTATATTTTGGTGATTATTGAATACTTTAAAACAGTTTGCTCTTCACGTGCTAAGATACAAGTTATTATGCATTAGTGCACTTAGAAAAGAAGATACAAGGTAATAAAGTCTAGTTATATTTGCGAGTATTACTGTACCAATTATCGAAATTAGTAACGATAAATGAATAAACAAAAGTAGGCAGTTTTGGGGTATAGCGTGAAAGAATTAGGAATTTCTTTGCTATTTTTCGGGGGTGTTAATAATCAAATGTTATTCGTAATCGTGATTGGATCCACAAAACAAGATTTTGATATACTTAGATGAGTTCCTGAAAAGCTCTGAAACAACTTTAGATGAATGGTGGTGTAGAAAATTTTAGAAGCGTTCAGAATTTGAAGCCGTAAACATAACCCAGTTGGAATGGTGTGATTAACAAAGGACGATGTACATTGGAGCCACGAGTGCATTAACCTTCAGGTAACTTATGCTTTGTTGTTCGATTTTTGATGTTTTGGTGTGTGTTGAATAACTTTATAATTTGTTTGCTAAAAAATGGACAGTAGTGAATTTGTACAAACAACAAACTTTTAATTTTAAGGTAAAATTTTCTTGTTTAAGTAGAAAGGAGTATTTATCAGTTTATGTTCTTGATTATGATGAAAATTTGGGTCTGTCCTTGAGTTCAATTAGACTAACCTCTTTGATTAACGTAAAGGGGTGGGAGATGCTCCCTTTGTACTCAAACTCAGGTTTGCAAATATTATTAAATTAATTAGTAGGGATCCTACAAGGACTTTAATTCTGGATGCAAATTAAAATGATGACAAATTTAATCTTGAAATTTTATGATACTGAAATTTATGCTACAATTTAATTTTGAAATTTTAATGTATTATGAATATTGATGTAAATAGAGTTAACATTGATGTTTGTGGTAGGAATGTGTTTGTCTTTTTTATGAATGAGGATGAAGGTTTTAACTAGGTGAGCAGCCGGGGCGGAAAAGGGTAAAGAGGCGATTATCAGAAGAGAATCTACTAAGGAGAATCACAGCAATATATATATATATATATATATATATATATAATATATATACATATATATATAAATATATATATATATATATATATACAGGGTGCCCACAATCTATCTCAGTATATGGGTAACTTTTTATTATAGAAGATACAATGTTGGTTAAATTAGCAAAGTTGAAGAGAAATTTACGAGTAGTATGATGCTTTTTGAAAACTCACCTAGATGCTCAACTTTTTAGATATTTGAAAAAAACTGAAATTTGCCATTTTCTTCAAACGCTAATAACTTTTTAACGGTTTAACCTATAGAGAAAATAAAACTGCTTATAAGGTAACTTTTACGTAGAATTCAATAGCGTATATGACAATTTTAATTGGAAATGGGTTTTCAAGCTACAAACATAACCTCACTTTTTAAAATGGAAACCATAGTTCAATATAACCCAAATGGAAAGGTTTTCTTTTCTGATTACCCTGATGTAAGGGTTGATGTACTTATTTTCAGTAGTTTCTTCATAATAAAGAAAAACGATTTATTTATTTGCGGACATCAAGGAGTCCATGGATACATATTACAAACAAACAAAATGTGTAAAAATCAATAATGGAAACACAAGTTTATTGTAACTAAATTTATTATAAACTAAGAAAAATAAAATACTTAAAAATAAACTATCCATACAATACAAATAACTTAATCAAAGGAAACAAAATTAATTAATGCGAATATGCCCACTCCTACATTAACATATGCTCAAAATGACCTCCATTAGCTTGCAAACACATTTCGCACCTTTTAATTAGGTTTTGGTGCACCTTATTTAACGTTTGTGGTTTTATACTTGTAATAGCTGCTGTAATACTATCTTTGAGTTGCTCAATGTTATTGGATTTTTAGCATACACTACATCCTTTACAGTACCCCAAAGAAAAAATCCAGTGGCGATAGTTCTGGTGACCTTGCCGGCCATGGAACAGGACCTGCATTGCCAATCCAATTTGGAAAACTATTATCAAGATATTCAGAAACGGCTTGAGCATTGTGAGCAGGTGCACCGTCATGCTGAAAATAATATAAGTTTTGCAGTAAATGAAGTGGCAAATTATCGAGCATTTCTTGCAATTCGTTTTGTAGAAAATTCAAATAGTGTACACCATTTAAATTATAATTATAGAAGAAAGGCCCAAGTATTTTATTACCAAAATGGCACACCACACATTTATCGAAAATTGATGTTGATCCCGCCTTTCTTCTGTTAAATGGGGATTTTCCTGACTCCAGTAGACTGTATTTTTCTGTTAAACATGCCTTTGTTAGAAAATTTTGCTTCGTCGGTAAATATAATAGTGTGACTAAAACCAGGATTATTATTTGTTTCATTAAAAACCACCTACAAAACTGTTGTCTTCTCTCACAATCCCCATGATACAGTGTATTGCTAACATGGGTTTTGTATGGTTTGTAGCGGTTTTGTTTTAAAATTAGGCGAGCTTTTTCTGTAGAAGTAGCGCACTCAATTGCAGTTTCTCGGTGGACGCTGTTGGCTTAAAATTTATGTAGGCTAACACACGTTCTTCATCATCAGTTTTGAATTTTCTTTTATCAGTACTGGGTTTTGTAAAGCACCAAACCTTTTAAATTGTTTTCTAATTTAGAAAACAATCGTTTATCTGGCTGCCTTCTTTCCAAATATCTTTCATAATACATATCACCAGCAGCATCACAATTTCTGTTACAGGCATAGTAACAAAAGAGCATGTCATTTTTTCGTCGTTTGTATACATTCTCTATTATAATCAAATAAATTTAAAAGTCTTCTACACAAAATTTGCAACCCAGAGCAAATAAACACTTTAACTAATAATATCTGACAAATGCCAGTTGTTTTTGTTTATTTAAAATATGTATCCATGGACTCCTTGATGCCCGCAAATAAATAAATCGTTTTTCTTTATTATGAAGAAACTACTGAAAATAAGTACATCAACCCTTACATCAGGGTAATCAGAAAAGAAAAACCTTTTCATTTGGGTTATATTGAACTATGGTTTCTATTTAAAAAAAGTGAGGTTATGTTTGTAGCTTGAAAACCCATTTCCAATTAAAATTGTCATATACGCTATTGAATTCTACGTAAAAGTTACCTTACAAGCAGTTTTTATTTTCTCTATAGGTTAAACCGCTAAAAAGTTATTAGCGTTTGAAGAAAATGGCAAATTTCAGTTTTTTTCAAATATCTAAAAAAGTTGAGCATCTAGGTGAGTTTTCAAAAAAGCATCATACTACTCGTAAATTTCTCTTCAACTTTGCTAATTTAACCAACATTGTATCTTCTATAATAAAAAAGTTACCCATATACGGAGATAGATTGTGGGCACCCTGTATATATATATATATATATATATATATATTGCTGTGATAAGGGGTTGCTTAAGGGTGCACGTTATAGCAAAGATAGTTCGGGAATGAGTAATTAAGATAGTCAGCGGAGGGCTGCACTTATTTAAAGAGATAATTAAGAAATAGACATAGTTTGTATATAGTAAGTAGTCAACACCCTGTATATAGAGTAGAGATAATTTCGGGCGACGCAGGTAAACTTAGGAAGACGCATAGTCGGCGTAGGAATGTGAAATAAATGTATTAAAGTAGATAGTAAATATTAAATACCCTGTAAATAAAGTTGAGTTAATTTAGGTGAAACAAATAAGGATATTTTTCAGTGGAAGCACGCGTATATTTGATAAAGTGTAATTAGACACGCATTGAGAAGAAGACTTCCAGACGATTAAAGTAATGCGGATATAGAAATAAAATTTCAGGTAGCTAATATAAATGCGTACAAAGATCTAACCATGTGATAAGGGAAACGATTAAAAATTGCGTGAAACATATGTAAACATGGAAATATAAAGTCGGGTTACATCAGTTGTTTATAGAAAACCAAGTAATCTATCAAAACACAATATGTTGACTATCGAAGACAGCTGCAGGCAGGTTGTTATTATGGGAAAATGTCGAGCATTGCATCAGAAACGGCTCGTAATAAAATTATTTGATTGGTCCGGGACAACGACAAGTTCTAGATCACACCCACGGTTGGAGTGGGAATTCAAAATGATATTAGCAAGCTCCGTGATGGGGAAGTCAGTTTTAAACTCAATTAAGGCCGAAGTGCATTGCCATGAAACAGAGTAGTACGCGATACGTATAAGAGTGAAAATTAAATAAGTGAAAATATGATTACAATTGCCGTTTAAACGTGAGTATGTTTTTAATGAATTTATTGTAAACTAAGACATAGAAATAATAGGGCTTCGATTTCTGGTTCTGATTCTAAGGCTGGGGAAACTGTAATACAAATTCGATTTCTGGTTCTGATTCTGATGTCTGGGGAAAATAAAATACAAATTAGAGGTCTGATGTTAAGAAAAATACAGTAATGCAATTTAAATGTCAAGGGAAAAGGAAGAATAATAATAATCTTGAAGTACAGGGGTGAAACGAGCTGCAATTTTAAGTCTGGGGCAAGAATGATGAAAGTTTAAGAATTGAAGCAAATTGGGGATATAATTTAATGGTGCTGATCAATAGCGTAATAATTGGAATGGAATCCAGAATTGGGGGAAGATCAATTTTAGTGGGAGCGTCGATGTGAAAAGATAAAACCAGGTCAGAGATTTTTAGTTATAAGATATTTGTTTTTTCTATATGGAGTATTATTTTATTTTTATATTTAATTTGCTAAATTACTATAGGTTTGTGAACAAGTCAACAAGAAAGGTTGCATATTATATGAATGAATAATGAGAAAACAGGTTTGGAATATTCCACGCTTTGTTCCTAAGGGTAGTAAATGTTCTTTGGTGACTTTGGGGATTTTTGAGTACCAATTAGATAGTTGTTAATAAATCAAATTTATAAGAAAGGTATTACAAATAATTTCAAAAGCTGTATATAACATATTAGTTTCATTATACAAAATCTAAATTTACTGAATTTTATAATTGCAAATAAATGCTAGCCGAGGTCAAAGATTTAAATAGTAGAAAGGCGGAGTCACAAATTGAATAGAGAAGAGATAACGCGCAAGGCGGTAACATATTGAATTTTGTCATTGGTTGTTAAAGAGTTGTTTAAAGATAACGTCCAGTTTGATAGTGATATTAAGAAAACAGCTGGAGGAGGAGATAACTATATTTAATAGTAAATGTTAAAATGGTGGTACAATAATTTAATATCATAACAAATAAAGATATCGAACCAAAGTTAGAGCACGATAATAATTCTTTTAATATTACAGCAATTAAATATGGTCGCCCAAAGTAGGGGCACGATATTATAGAGAGTATATACAGCAATATATATATATATATATATATATATATATATATATGTGTGTGTGTGTGTGTGTGTGTGTGTGTGTGTGTGTGAAATAATGAAAACAAGTTAAATAAATTTTTGAAAAATTATTATCCACATATTTTTGGACTAAAATGTTAATTTAACAAAAATTAATTTTTTTCTTAAATATTTAAACGCCTGTAACTCGTCAACTTTTCAATGAAAAAAGCTTTACGACGTCTCATTTTAAAGATAATTAAAATATCTTCAGGAAAATACATAACATTACTACCTTCAACCAATCAGAAAAAGTTATTTTTTAAAATGCACTCAAAAATGACATTTTTTCATGTTTTTTGCTTTTAACTTTAAGCTATCTTTATTAAAATGGATTCATGCATACACCTACATGTTTAAAATTTTATTCTCTTCTACTTTCACTATACATACTATATGTGTACGATTTATACTTTCAGAGTTAATACTGATTTTTACATTCAAAACATCCATTATCAACATAAAAAGAAATTGTCTTTTAATAAATAACTCGGCGAATTTGGGCTGTACAGAAATGAATAGAAAACGAAATTGCTCGTAATTAGATTCTCTACAACTTTTATTTAAAATATTTTTCGATTCGAGAGTCCATTTTCGAGATATAAGTAAAAAATGCGCGACACGCGTACGCGTTATCGTTGCGTCGCAAAACTACTCTGCTCCATTTGGTCGTACAGACTTGAATAAAAAACGAAATTGTGTGGAATTTTGTAAACTACAATTTTTATATTAACACAAAGTTGATATATGCTGAGTTATTTGCGAAAAACTGATTTTTTGGACCTTTTGGACTCTTTCCTGTGGCGTTTAAACATTGGAACTTTTAATATGTTAAATAGTACCCTAAAACAAGACTGTTTACAGAGTTTCAGCCTAGTCAGTATTATTTCCTCCAAATTCTGTTATTTTACTGGACTAAAAGTAAACGAATCTCTTGTCATTATGCAAAGTTTTTGACAATCATATTTGAAGGAGTATCATATCATCCCAATCAATTTTACTGTACCACAATTCTTTAATAAGTAAGTTCGTATATAATATTATCGGAGAACCTAACACAAGAACATCAAATAAACGGAATATAAATGACAAAATTGTACGCTTCTTTCATTTATCCTCAGTATTTGGAGTAGACGTTTTAAAAAGTCGAGCGATGTTAACCATGAAATAGGCAAGCATTTTTCATGGAAAAACACTCTCTTTCGGAAGAGAGGTAAAATGTAAGTCCCGTACGTGAGTGTTGTTACGCACACTAAAGATCCCTTTCTTGCTTGGAATAACAAGGGTTAGACAACATTTAGTATTTCCCGGTAAAAAGAATCCGCTTCTTGGTCAACGTAGTACATTCGGGTGAAGCACTGAAATACCAAAAGTAAGGGTTTCAGAAATAAACATGATAACCCGTAACCAGCTACACTTTTAGCTTTAACCTACAAAAATGGCCACAGGTATCTTCGTACAGGATCTTTAATGTTCTACAGTCATTGCTATTGCCATTACCATTATGGTTTTTGAAACGAAAAAAAACCAGGAGCGGGGGCCAACTAAACAGTAGATTTTCAGTTTGCTAACCAACAAGATAGCATATAGATAATGCTTTGTTAGCTAACGTACAAAGATAATTGTTGGTACTTTTATAGTTTCAGAAAAAATATAATAAAGCGTAGCCGAGCTACAACCTCTAATGGACCTATTTAGCCAAACAAAAACAGAATTGGCATCGCTTAAATAATGCTCTCTAGTGCTACAATAGACGATCGGTTGTGCCCCCTTCATTAATAGTTGATTATAACTTTTTAACCAACGACTATACCAGTAAATGAATCTGTTTTGGTGGATTTTAACGCGTTAAACACCAGTACTAGCGCTCTTATGATTTCGAAAATAAGCAAGAAATATCACTGAAGAAACCAACTCAACGGTAGTTTTCGAGTCTTTTAACCGTCAAAAATGCATATAAACAGTGTTTCATTAGTGTGCTTTATTTGTCGAAAGACAATTGCAGTTTAGAAGTAAAAAAAGTTTCGTAGAGATCGAAGGGAAATCTTAATGGTTAATCTCGAGTGCTTTACTAACAAAAAAAAGCATAATTAGTGTTCAGTACTACTCCAAAGGTTGTCGTTACTGCCTTTGTAATTTTAAAGATCATACAGAAAACACTATTTTAGAACCGTTCGTACTCACAGACGTGTTACAGCATTCATTTAGCAGCGCTCCAACGTGCAACCGTTGTCACAGCATTCTTTTAGTAATACCCAGAGGCGTTCACAGCAATATATATATATAAATATATATAATATATATATATATATATATATATATATATATATATATTGCTGTGATATTTCTGCCCCACGATTTGGGCGTACATAAAAGCTGTGATATTTCTGTTACATATTATATTAATATTTAGCCCCACGATTGGGCATCATAAAATGCTGTGATATTATTATTAGGATCAACGAGCCCCTACGATAGGCGTCATAAAATGCTGTGATATTCTCTTTATATTAGGCCCCACGATTTGGCATGTCATAAAATGCTGTGATCTTAAGCCCAGCGTTGAGCCGTCATAAATTTTGTTGTGAAATTTACCCCTAATAATCAAGCGCCTATGGTGTAGAATGTTAAGTTATAGTTTTTTTGCCACGACTAGCTAATTTAATTAAATAAAGCAATTCTACAATACACAATATAATGATTAAATATTTACAACTTTAAAAATTTTCCCCTTTTCAGAATATTTACATATGCCAGATTTATGATATTTTAAGCCAGCAAAACTATCTTTTTACTTATATTTAGGGACCTTTAAACGTTCCAAGTGCCTATTACTTTTGTCGTAAATTGTTAAATAAACCTACTATGTTTTGTTGACTCTTACAGATACGAAATGATAAATATTGAATTAAAACAGTTTTCAATAATAAATTGTATCAAGATTGCTAACCTGGAATGGTTCTGTAGTTCCTTCCAAGCTTGTAATCTGCATCCCCCAAGAGTTTTTGTGCCAAATCTGAATATTTCCAAATTGAGAGTCGAATTTGGAAGTCGACATCAAAACCAAAATACAATCCATATCCAAATTACTTGTAGGTATTAGAATCCCATTTTAAAATCGGTATGAGAACAACTTTGATGTAGATATTAAAATCTCATTTATATGTAGGTTCTTAGAACATTTCAATCTCGGTATTAAAATAATTTAAAGTCCCATTTAAATCTCAGTCTTAAAAGCCTGTATTAAAATACCAGTAATAAAATAATCTAGTAATAAAAGCCCTGTTTTATTAATGTTAGAAATGAACTTTTAATTAAGTCGTTATTACTTACGTCTATAATAGATCGGCTTTATTCGTTGCACAATTTCGTACACTTTTCAAAATGATTTCAATTTAATTTCTGTTTCACTGGTTACGTAAAATAATTAGTACTTCCGAACATAGTCGTAGCCCAGTTTAAATGTATGCTAACTCGTTGCTACATCCTTATCGTATTTAAAGCCTTGCCTCCACATGTTTCCATGAGTTCTTTCACGTGCTGGGACGAAACTTTTACCTTTATCTTGTAAACTTTGAGATTTTCACCAATTATTTCGTTCAAATATTCGAATGCATGCCTGACTCGTCACGCAATACTCTTACATATCATGGTATTATTTGAGAAATTCCAACAATTTCCTTTTATTAAGTCACGTATTCAATGTTTGTTATTTATTATAATCTAAACTGAATAATCTGGTGCTTGTTTATTTCCTAATATTGGATGTTTGAACAAATGTGAATCCTTTATGTCACGTACGATTTTCTAATAATGCATAATTTAGATTGCGTGTACGATGATATTTTTAACGCAATTGTTATATATTGTTGTAAAGCCAATTCATGTAGGTTCCTCGTTGATTTAATTTTGATGCATTTTGTTGCGTTTTCAAATCTTATCTTAACTAGTATACTACTCTTGGATATTTCTATGTTTTTATGCATTTAATCCTATGTATTTCATTACAGTGTGCTCTTAATTAACAATATGTATAGTGACCGTTTTACTTTTATAATATCTGGAATTATGTGCTTTTGTTAAACTGGAAGTTGCTTTTATTTATTCCACGACCCCTATTACTTAACCTACCCCTAAACTACCCTATAATTATAGCAATATATATATATATATATATATATATATACATATATTGCTGCAAAGTTTGCTTGGTACTAAGCGCCCACAATTGGTTCGTCATAAATTAATGCAAAGTTACCCGTGTAAAGTAAACTCCAACAATGTAGTTTGCCACGGCTGTTCTGCTCCTGTCTGAAAAATACAACCAACTACGCCACAAAAACAAAGACACTGCAACGGTAAAACTCCTCGATTTATTCAGAGAAAATTTATACACAAAAATCATCATCCAAAATCAAGTTCTCAGATTAATTATATTACAAGTTATCCCGTTTTTAAATAATACATTTTATCACATATTTCTAGATCAATAATCATAAAAAGTAACAGGGCTATACCACTAACCTTACGTTACCCTGGCTTAATACGAGCTCATAGTAAAACCTTTAATTACTCGTGCAATAAGTTACAAAAAGTCTCTTTTACCTTGCACATAGTAATATAGTACAACAATCATTTTAATAACCCAAATTCCCCCTAAGCAAAATATAGAAAAATAATATCAAAAAAAATTCAATCGTTAGTTGTTTTCAATTCAGTTACTTTTAGTTCCACAGTACATACCAATAAAGTATAAAAGTCATTGAACATCAATTAAATACAAAAAGCAAATGTTAATGAACATCCGTTACCAGGATTTTTACTGCCCATGGATCTGCTCTCACGCCATCGACGTCTGCGGCCTTTATCAGTAGCTGCACCTTCAGGAATGTCCCCCAATCAGGACTGCACCAGCGGTAACTGCTACCTCTCGATTACCGGAGGCTTCCAAATCTCTCTACTGCAGCTACAGATCCCATTTACGGCAGGTGAACAATCACGTCGTTCTATCATCAACCTCTACTCCATTTAAAGTGCCTACTATGCACCCAACCAAATATCACGCAGTGGGTACTTACTTATTTTCCTCTGCTACCATTTGCATTCTTTAAAACTTTCTATAATACTTGTGCTGACAGCTGGACGAAACTCAACACCAATGGCGTTAGTTATATTTCAAACTCGAAGACTGTTGTTACTTGCAGACAAATCTATAATGCTCAATGTTTGCTTTTTGATACTTTACTTAGATAATAATTTAAATACGAAACAGAAATCGTTAAAGCTTTATATTTACACCCTATGCTATACTACTTACCTACAATGATTAAATATGTTTATGATTCTTAAATATACGCTAAAAAATATTTACATTGTAACACACTACTTTGATTAGTATTCATGATTATACCCTTATGCTAAATTGTATTTAATCTGATTTGAGCAGAGGTATTCTAAGTCCAAATGTTGGCATTGCGCATTCAACATGGAGGGGATAAAGTAGTCTATCTAAGGCAGCTCATTTGCTTTCCAGCAGAACTGTACCAAGTCTTCAAGCTGTACTAAATGCGTGCAATAACGATATGCCACTAGTACATACACTAGTTTTGTTTATCTTAGAAATAAGCCGAAGGAGCAATGATCTCAAGAGCATACATCAGGTGAGTGATATTGAGGTACCAAGCTGATCAATTTATGTTATGAAAAACAAGATTCATTAAATTTTTAATTTATGTTACCTATAATAAAATTCATTTTACGTTACAACATAGTAAGTTATTAGAAAACTTTTTATCCATAGCATATTGCATTATTTTAACAGTTCAACAACCTCACACTATATTTAGTTTAGAATACTATTAGTGGTAAAAGGGCATTTATTTTTATTTCTATCGTGCCACTGC
Organism: Platerodrilus igneus; assembly: GCA_036346225.1. Taxonomy (NCBI): domain Eukaryota; kingdom Metazoa; phylum Arthropoda; class Insecta; order Coleoptera; family Lycidae; genus Platerodrilus; species Platerodrilus igneus. The sequence goes on from JARFIW010001242.1 coordinate 537,299, forward strand.
GTTCTTTTTTATCCTGAATAGAGAATTTTGTTGTAGTCATAGGTGTTACAAACTTATTTTAATTTTGCAATAATATATATCATATATACAATTCTGCAATATTTTACAAACTTATAGTGAAGGTTTTATTTAATTTTAGATCAAGCATTCCTCATATAGGTAGAGCAGTTTGTGCAAGCGGTGCCACAGCTTCCGGAAATGCTGAATACCTACTGGATTCTATTACTTTAGAACCTCCATTTCATTTAATTCCATGGGATACTGCAATAACGTTGACAGGCGGAGGCTTGTCTTCGGAGTCTCTTTGTTCTCTGAAAAGGATCTTGCTGGGAGCAATAAAAACAGATGTATCGGATAATGAATTAACTAATATCGCGACAGTTCAGAATTGTTCAAATATTAAACGAATTTTGCAAGAAACAAACTCATCCAAACTGAGTATGCTAGAAGGAGATGCAACTGATATTATTTCATCTTCGGACACTGGTACGTTTCTTGATAGCGATAAGGATTTGCTAAATCCTGACTTTCATGTATCTAGCTCTCACGACCAAAGTGATACAAACTCTGATATATGTAACAAATCGGATGAAGAAAATAAACAAGTTACGACAAAAAGTCAGAAACACAGAAAAAACACATAAATGTAAAGACTGGAAAAGGAATGTCATAAAAATGTCTCAAAATACTGGGCAGTCACACGTAAACTGGAAAGAAAATATTCAGCCAGAAAGAAAACTTAAATCATCTTGCAAAAGCTGTCGAATGAAATGCATTCAAAAGCTTACTGAAGACGTAAGAAGTAAAATATTCAAAACTATTGGGCGCTGGCGACGTAAACAGGCAACGAGATTTTATCGGACGGAAAGGTGTCGTAAAAGAAAGTCTAAAAAACGAGAAAATTATAAAGAAGATGATGAACAACGTGAACAAACTAGTAGACGCGTATTAACATTTGTTTATAGTCTCCCAAAAGCAGGTACAGACGTAATAAAAGTTCGTAAAATATTTTTTCTCAATACTTTTTGCATTAGCGCACAAGTAATGAGAACTGTATCTAGCAAAATGGACAGTAGTAGTGTAGTTTTGGAGGACAAGAGAGGAAAAGTGTGTAAAAATTCTATGATCGATGAATCTGTGAAGCAATCCATTCGCTATCACATAAATTCGTTTGAGCCTGTCGAAAGCCATTACTGCAGAAAAACACGTCACGTGTGTATCTGCCGCCGACTCTAAATATTTTTAAAATGTTTAGTTTATATCAAGAGCACTGCAAAGAACAAAACTTTTCTAAAAAAGCTACAGAAAGTATATACAGATCAATTTTCAAGTCGGAGTTCAATATATCTTTTTTCAAACCCAAGATAGATTTATGCGACATTTGCAATAAATATGAGCATTCTACGGCAGAAGACAAAATAGAATTGGAAGAGGAGTATGAATTGCATGTCTGAAACAAAAAACTCGGAAGAGAAATAAAGAACCTGGACAAGGAGACATGCCAAACGTCTTAGTGTTTAAATGCACATATGATGAAAATGAGCAATTTGAACAAAAAATTTTAAATCAACGAGGACGCAAATCGATTAGCGTTAATGTACACAATATTGACTTAAGACGTCTCTATTTTAACAAAATTCTTCTCTCTAAACAAAAATGTGATCATTTGCAATTTCTTTGTCAAAAACAAGTAATATTAGCGCAGTATATTGACTTTTTAAGAATTTACCCTACATGACCACAGCACAAAATCAAGTAAATTTATTTTTGTCCTCAATTTTACTAAAACTTAATTATGTATGACTTTTTTGCACAATGGTCAAGTTATAATTTGCTTTAATTACTTGCAGATGCAGTTTATTTTCTTTCAGTATTGTCTTTTTAGTTTTGGACATTTTAACTTATATTATTTCTAATAATTGGTAGAGTACTATACGAGTTTGTCTTGTTTAAGTCTTACCAGAATACATTATTTTAAATTTCTTATATTTTGCATTTCCTAATATTTACGATTTGATATTGTTCGTTTATAATTTATTTTCCGTTACAGATTTTGTGAAAACAGAAATTTGTATTTATTTATAATATTAACGCTTTAACTATCTATTTTGTTAGTTTAAATTAATTAATTAATTGATTGATTAATTAATTAAATAATTAGGTCTCTCAGAACTTCCATTAGTGTTTATTCAATAACAAACTAGTCTAAAAATGTTATTTTGGGCATACTATCTACAACTTTTCACAGAAATGTAACATTTTAATTCGTTGTTGTTTTAATAGTAAAAAACATATAACCAAAACTAGTCTAGGCCCCTTTTAATAAAATAGAACCCATGCTAAATCTGGACATAGACTGATAATACTTCTTATAAGTATACTAAGTCCATGTTTTTTAAAAAAAACCCTCACAACTAAGTTTAATGGAACACCTATAAAACAGAACTCATAAACACCCAGATTCTATTTACAAAACAAATAAAAATCTATAAATAATTACCCGAATTAAAAAAAAAACGCTTCCTATAAAAAATAATTTTTGTGACCTAGAATAGGGGTCCGCAACCCTGGGGTCGCGACCCCATGTGGGGTCGCGAAAGATATTTATGGGGTCGCCAAAAAAGTCAACAAGGTCCTGTATGTATCGAATTTTATTAAGGTTCATGCATAAAATATAATCTCTTTACATACACAATTACACAATGTCCTTAAAACGGAGAGAATCGAAAATAATTACGACTGTACAACCTGTCCAGTCCCGCCCGTCTCAACCTCACCTCTACCGCGCCCGCGCCCCCACCCCGATCTCTTTTTCTACGTTCAGTCTGTCTGTTCAGTCAGTTCTATCCGCACGTGCGTACTCATCGCCGCTTTGTCGATTGCAAATACATACTACATTAATGTCAAAACACGAAAGATTACTTCTGTAGAAAGTTTTTTTTAGAAGATTAGTGTTCTCGTGGATAACCACGCACACGGTAAGTAACTGTGCACTCATACTTAGATAATAAAGTGAGGCGTCATCGCGGCGCGACCATGTTGGACGCGTGGGTTTAATAACAAAACCAGTGCGAATTTATAACTTCTATACTTTTAAATTATAATTCATTATACATATTATTTTATTAATGGCCCAATATTTTATGAAATAAAATTTATATAACTTATTTATCGGGCAAGTGTACTCAGCAACTGTCAATAAAAATATTTTTTACGCTTCACTTATGTATTTTTTTGCTTGTCTATTTGTGCTTCGTTGAAAATAAATTTGAAGTAAATCCTGTTACCACGGGAGCATATGACGAAAAATCTAATATTAATCGTTTGGAATACATTTTTTATTTATTAATACGTATTTATTATTGCAGTTAACAATGGATAAGTGGCTAATAAAACTCACATCTAAAGATGCAGGTGGCGGAAGTCCGCAACACAATTCAAAAGAATTAAACACTTAGTTCTTGACAACAGTGTCGCCTCAGATTCTACAATGACAACTACTGTTACGAGTAATATAAGTCGTGAAAACAATGCCGCCACTTCAAGTACAAGTAGTGTTATTACTATCGATGACAGCAGAGCAACATCTAGTTCCACTACTATAACTATTAGTCATAACAGCGATGATTGTAGTTCAACAGCCACATATACCTTACACATCGATACAGAGAGTGTCGCTTCAACTTCAACTAAACAAGCAACAGCTACATCGGAGACAACTGGGAAGCGTCAACGCACTTTTAAAGAATCGTACATCCAGTTTGGTTTTAAATGTACAGTGTTGAATTTTGAACAACGTCCACAGTGCGTTGTTTGTTCGGAGGTTTTGGCAAATGAGAGCATGAAGCCGGCCAAACTGAAAAGGCACCTAGAAACTAAGCATCCACAGTTAAAGAATAAAGATGAATCTTATTTTAAACAACTTGCCACCAAACTAACGTCACAGCAGGTTGATTTCCAAAATACACAACAGTTAACCAAAAGCGTTACAAGCATCTTTCGAGGTTTCCTTTTAATTGCCAAAACTAAAAACCTCACAACATTGGCGAGACGCTCATTTTGCCAGCTGCAATGAAAATGGTTTCGATAATGCAAGGAGAAAAGTATGCCAATGTACTGAAAACAATTCCACTATCAAGTGACACTGTTCATCGTCGTATCAATCTACTTGCTGATGATATTAAAATACAACTTATAGATCGCGTGAAAGGAGTCCCTATTATGCTATTCAGCTGGATGAAAGCACTGATGTAGCTAATGTAGCTCAACTTCTGATATTTATCCGATACCGATATGAAAACGACATATGCGAAGATTTGTTATTTTCTCAGGGATTAGAAGGAAGAACAAGCGGTGAAGCAATTTTAATGCAGTTAATACCTTTTTTGAACTCCATGACATAAAGTGGGAATATTGTGTATCTGTGTGTACAGACGGCGCAGCTGCATTGACCGGCTCCAAAACAGGATTCAAAGCAAAAGTAACTGAGATTGCACATCACGTAGGCTTTGTTCACTGTATGATTCACCGTGAAGCCCTTGCAGCAAAATATTTGCAACCAGATGTAAATAAAGTGTTGGAACAAGTCGTAACAATAATAAATTTTATTAAAGCTCGCGCATTAAATAGTCGCCTTTTCAAAATAATGTGTCGTGAAATGGGATCAGAATACGAAAATCTACTGTTACATACGGAGGTCAGGTGGTTATCGCGAGGAAAAATACTCCGACGTGTATTTGATCTCAAAGATGAAATCAGAATATTTCTACTTGAACGGGAACCAAAGCTAGCGGAATATTTCTTGAATGAAAATTGGCTGGCAACAGTTGGCTATCTTTCGGATATTTTGGAAAACTTAACGATTTAAATCAATCTTTGCAAGGGAAGAGTACAAATGTATTGATTTTAGCTAACAAAATAAAAGCTTTTTGTAGGAAAATAAGTTTGTGGATAGACGAAGTCAGTGCTGAAAACTACGAGATGTTTGCATGTTTGGAGAAATTTTCTGAAGAAAACAATATAAAGCTCGAAGAAGAAATTAAAACCAAAATCATGATGCATCTTACAAACCTTAAACAAGTCTTGGAAATAAGATTCCCAGATACGTCACACGGCGACCAATGGATAATTAATCCATTCACTTGTGATCTTAACACTGTGAAGATGAACTTAAAAGAAAAGGAGCAGCTGATCGATTTAATGTCCGATGAAAGCCTTCGATTTATTTTCAAAACCACGGATCTATCCAAGTTCTGGATAATGACGGAAAAGGAATATCCACTGTTATTCAAAACATCTCTGCTGAAATTGCTGCCATTCGCATATACATACCTTTGCGAGACAGCTTTCTCCACATTAACTGCTATAAAAACAAAATATCGCTCCAGACTTAACGTAGAACCTGATTTGAGGGTGTCTGTTTCTGATAATATATCACCAAGAATTAATATACTGACTGCAAGTGTGCAAGCACAAAGTTCACATTAGTTTGTAAAGTTACGTATATGTACCTTTTTTTTTTAAATAAAATATTAAAATAATTGCTTGTCTCATTTAATGCCATCATAAATATTACTCGTATGTTAAATGCATATTTTCCAGTTTGCTCTAATATTACTTTCTAAAATAAATAAACTCTTCATATAAATAATTTACGAAATAAAAACAGCTAACTTCGTTACCTGAACCAACCTTTGCACTTGTTAACTTAGTGTTTTTTTTCTGGGGTCGCTCATAACTCTTTTTTTAATTTTGGGGTTGCAATATCAAAAAGGTTGAGGACCGCTGACCTAGAATACTTCTGCTCGCAAGAGACGATATATAAATGTTGCTTTTGGAGATGGATGCCATATTCTCTACACGGACACCGATAGTCTAATATACAAAATTATGAACCATGATCCTTATGAGACCATGAAGCAGAACTGCCATAGATACTTTGACACTTCTGACTATCTTTCCAACAATATTTATGGAATTCCTTTGGTTAACAAGAAAGTATTGGGGATGATGAACGACGAAAATAATGGACGGATTATGACTGATTTTATTGGACTACGATTAAAGATGTATGTAACTAAGATTTATAAGACGAGTGAAGAAGAAAAGGTTGAACTCTCTCAAATAATGGAAGAGCATGATTCATATTCACAATCACATGCACTTCAAAATTTTGGGGTTACCAAGAAGAGAAAGGGGGTTAAAAAGACTATGATAAAGAATAGAATCACGTTTAATGATTATGTCGAATGCATAGAAGATTTAAAGAATGTATTTATAACTCAGAATACAATTCAGTCATCGAAGCATCAAGTTTACACTATTGCCCAAGTAAGATTGTCCAAGTCCGCACGATGACAAGCGCTACCTGATTCCAGGTTCGTATCTACCACTATACATCGGACACCATTTAGACTGCATAGTTGTGGATGAAATATATCGAATATTTATTGTTAACATATAAGTAGTACATTATCGTACCTAAATACATATATAAAATGGTTAACATCTTAGTCATCATTCACTATTAGATATATAAGAGGGTTGTTTTTTTTTAAGTTCTAATAAGCCATAAATAATAGACACATTGATGATTTTAATTACAAAAAAAATTGACAATTTGTTGCTTATTTTTCTAAGTAGTCACCGGAAAGGTTGAGGCATTTATCGTGACGAGAGAGTAGCTTTCCTATACCCTCTTCAAAGAAGTATGACGCCAGTGTAATCCTAACTCGGTGGTAACAATTTTATACAAAGAAAGAATTTTAAGTCTGGAAATTCTATAGACCATTCATTAATCGTAGCCCGGCTCACTAGTCAACCAAACTTGCTGTAGCGATCGACTTGCATCTTTGATAATCTTAGTAATGGACATCTGTTCGATCATCCGCAAATTTTTTACATCATTTTATGACAGCACTTACCCAATTGTATAAGGCACAGTTTCGCTTGCCGAGACTATGCTGTATACTTAACAAACGGAACTTGAAAAAAACAGCCTTCGCATATTGTTATATGTTAGTTTATAGATAAATTATATTGTATATATGTAATAGTATATTATTCAAGGAGCGAGTTATGATAGCCATTACTCATTCGGAAGATCAAAAGCTTTGCGCCGCGGCCCGTCAGGGCGAGCTGCGTAATCCGATTGAGTATTGGCCATAACTCGCGAGTAGAACACTATAATTTTTCCACGACTACACAAATCTTCATTATCAAATATTTTCTAATAGTTTTAACTAATATATACATATATATATATATATATATATATATATATATAAGGTTCTTGATAATTCTTGAGCGTAGTTAAATTAGAAAAGATCTGAAAGAACTAATATCAATCTTAATCAACAACGGTTACCCTAAACCACTTTTATCAAAACTACTACATACTAACACAATCATATTTCCACCTCAAAATAAACATACTGATATCATTTACAAAAACTTTTATATATTACTAATCTTTCACCACTAATAAAAAATTACTAAAACAACCTTTTGTAACTATAATAAATTCAAATACTAAGTCCATTGGAAACTTTTTACTAAACTAAAAGAAAAAACAAATAAAGCTTTATGTAGCAATTTAGTGTATAAAATTCAATGTGAATGCAAAGCTTCCTACGTAGGCCAAACCAAACAGTGGCTCGAAATCGCATGACACAACACAAAAGTGATGCAAAATTAGGAAAAACTTCTTGTGCTCTTTCTATACATTTATACAATACAAAACACAAAGTCAATTATGATAATGTAAAAATTTTAGATATAGAAAGCAATTACAAAAAAAAGACTTTTCTTAGAATCATTTCATATAAACCAAGAACAAAATTCCATCAATCACAAAGAAGACATCAATAATTTACATACAGTTTACTCATACCTATACACTTTTAATCCAAAAAAATATACTAACTATAATGATATTGCTTACACACAGAATTCTATTTAATTTAAGTCAAAAGTCAACCTGTTTACTACACTTGTAAAATAAAAAAAAAAAAAATATATGATTTTAAAATCTAACAATTTTTATGCAACCCACCATACAAAAAATTTTTTTACAAATAAACCACATACTACTATTTAAATAAAAAATATAAGCAAATAGTGTCATAATTTGTTGATTGATGTCATCCTTGATCCTACATTTTTGTCAAATAAGTGAACTGACGTTTCATTCAAAATTTAAAATTAATTTTAGTTCTTAATCAGTAATATTACAAACTTCCTTCTGTTACTCTTATTATGGGTGAATACATAAAATAATTTTATCAAGTAATAAGTAAGTTAAACATATATTACCTGTTATATGAATTACCTATTTATATACTTTTTCATGTAGATCGATGATTAAGGTGTAAATTATCACCGAAACGTCCGATTTAATACAAATGATACACATTTAATGTTTTGTGTTTAATTTTATGAGCGACTTTATCCCAAGAACCAAAAAACAAAATCTTTTCTATATATATATATATATATATATATATATATATATATATATATATATTGCTGTGATAAGGGGTTGTTTAAGGGTGTACTTTATAGTAAAGGTCGTTTAGAAATCAGAAATTACCATAGGCAGCAGAAAACTGCATTTATTTAGTAAAAAATTGAGAAATGAAGATAGTTTGTAAATAGTAAGCAGTCAACACCCTGTATATGAAGTATAAGTAGTTAAGAACTTTGATAAAGAGAGGTGATTAAAAATTGCGTAAATAACAGGCAGATATGAAAATAAAAGTCGAATTGCATCAGTTGTTTATGGAAAAGCAATTAGATGCATCAAAACACCGCGTGTTTGATAACGAAGACAGCTGCGACCAGGTCACAATTATTTGAGAGCATAGAAAATTACATCAGAAACTACTTTAAATGCAAATATTTGATTGGTTATAAATGGGCGACGGGTTTCTAGACCATACACACTGACGGAGTAGGGGAGAAAAGATATATTAACAGGTACAGTAATAACGAAGTCAATTTGCAACTCAACAAAGGCCGAAGTGCGCCGCTATGAAATCAAGTGATACGTAATAATTTTAAAGTGGAAGATAGTGTAAGTGCCAATTTGAAAATTATAATTGCCGATTAAACGTAAGTAGATTTTGGGGAATTTTATTTTAAACTAAAACATATTAATAATAGTGCTTCTAGTAAGGGGAGAAAAATTCAAGTTCGAGTACGTGGAGAATAAATGTAATAGGGAAAATAAATTATGATAATCCAATTCTAAGTTTGGGGAAATTGATAAGAAGTAATTCTAAGTCTGAAATGAGACGACAATAAATTGGAGTGCATAAGTATAAGTTAATGGTAGTCCAGAGAGTGATGGCAATAATTTAAATGCAATGGTTCAAGTGTGTGGATAAACAATATTTCGAATGGGCATGTAATAATCCTGAATTGGGGGAAGATAATTTTTATTCAAATGGATGCGTCAATGCGAAGAAAATAAACCAGGTCAGATTTTTAGTTATAAGACATTTTATTTTTCTATATTTTTTATTTTGAATATTGAATTTGCTTAAAATAATATGAATGTGAAAAGTCAACAAAAGAAGGACTTGAAAACGTATAAAGTGCGTGATATGATAAGAAGTTTAGAACGTTCCACACTTTTTTTATAAAGATAATAGGTTTTTTTGGTGACTTTGGGTTTTGAGTAAAAAGGTGTGATTTTTTTAATAAATGAGATTCACAATATTAATTAATTGAAAAGTGTATTGTAAATAATTTACAAAAACTGTACATAATATTTGTTTCATTATATAGTATCGAATTAACTGAATTTTATAATTCCAAATAAATGCTAGTCGAGGTCATAAGATAAAGTTAATGGGAGTGATTTGATAATTTAAACAATCAAGGAGGAGCTATAAGTTGAATACAAAATTGATAACGAGTAAGGCAGTAACATATCAAATTTTGTTATTGGCAAGGTAGGTTCAAGATAAAATCCAGTTAAGTTCCTGGAGGGAGTTTATAGCAATATTAATAAGACGGCCCAACGTCGGAGGAGATAATTACAATTCTTGTTTATTCATAGCGATATTAATATAACAGCCCAACCTAGGGGCTCGATTATTCCAGTAGTTCATAGCAAAATATATATATATATATATATATATATATATATATATATATACATATCTACGACCTAAATGTTCCTGATTGGTTAAACATGTTGGATTATGAATTCATATACATCTGCAGAATAATGGGTACTATTATTAACCCATTTTTAAATGCGTAAGAAATGCATTACTGGATAGTCGTGGGAAAATATGGTTAAATATATTTAAATATAAATGAATCTATAAAATATATGTATAAAATGGTACTAATATCATAAATGTAGATATATACAAAGAATTGATTACGACTGTGTATAGATTCTTTAATAAATTTTTATTTCTATGTATATATTGTGGCTTATTTGTATTTTTTGCTCAATCACCGACTCCAGAAAACGGCAGCAACTACCCTTTACAATTTTGATACCCCATACCTATGTTAACTTGATTTGTTTATTTCTTTTTTAGTTGAACGTTTTAGCTTTACTTCTCATCGACCTAGGTGTTCCAATGGTTAAACTACTCAGCTAACATTGTGGAATCGTTATACAAAAAATATAGATGCCATAGATTGTATTGTTCGTATTCTTAATCGAGTTAAATGACATTATAAACCCAAGAAAACTATACATTTTAATATTACAACTATCTAGGTAAAAAAATATTGTAAAAATCTATCATAGATAATATAATATATATATATATATATATATATATATATATATATTACTCATATTTAGACCAGGGTAGAAAATTAAATAATCACATCAAATAATTTTAATCACCGTGTATAAGGAATTTCATTAAATAATACGCGTTATTAAAACCATGAAGCATAAATAAACTCGGTTGTTTCAGTAAAAATAAGAAATTTAAATTATTTATAAGACGCTTTATATCAAAAGAAGCAGTATTGAAAAGCTCTGCGTGTAATGTAATTATTCCTAAACAAAGAGAAATTACGTGCAAAGTTTATATTAATTAACTCTATTTAAGTAACCGGTAGTAAAACAAAGTGTACCTATAATAATTAATATTTAAGTTGTATTCGCTAAAAATGAAAAGGATAGAAATCAATTGGAGTTAATTAAACCGTTAATAACATATAACACCTATAGAAACTTGTAAAAACCCAAGATTAAAATACCACGGAATAAGGCTCTGAGAATTAATAGTATGTTTAAACACCTGGGTTTATTTAAAAAGCTCATTCGGCGTAAATTTTGCAGATAATTAATGTTTCAAAGAATCTTGGGAAAACGTCGCATAATAGTTACGAGAATTGCTAAAGCTGGGTATTTCACACTCCATGTGGACTAAAATAATCGATAATAAAGAATATCAAGTTGCACCAATAAGAACACGGTAGAGAAGGAAAGAGAAAATGCGTCAAGCAAAGACACATATTGTAGAAGGCGGGATTTAAGCAACGTCACGGGGGTCACAATTGGTTAAAAATACGATGCAAATATCAGAGGTAGAACAACAATTTCTGTACAAAATCAATTAGTTTTTCTCAGACATGCTTGCGTGCCGTGTGGAAATTTTCTGAGATTTGAATGGGGCGAGTGAAAATTCGTAAAAATCGACGCGTGAGCGGCAGACTGGGAACATGGCATGAGAAATTCTTTAGAATTACCCGTTTTGGGGAACCGACCGACAGACAGGCTTTTGCTATATATACCGAGATGAAGATAAACAAGCTCTCTTAGACTTTTGACGATTCGATGCGTTAAAAGCTCGTACATACGCGACTTGATTGAAGATATTAAACCGTGCATTTTAGTTTGATTAAATAATTTAAAGTTTGCTAGTATATTTTAGTGATTCAAAATAGCTTGTTATTTACGTGCTAACATGAATGTACTTCAGTGCACTTAGATGCAAGGTAATAAAATTTAGTTTCACTGTACCAATTAGCAAAATTTACAACGACGAATGTATACACAAAAGTAGGCAGTTTTGGCGTATAGGGGTGACAGAAGCACGAATTTCTTTGCTATTTTTCGGGGGTGTTAATAATTAAATGGTTCAAATACGTGTCTGGATCCATGAATCAAGGGTCAGATAAACACAGATGAGTTCCGGAAAGGCCCAGAAACGACTTTGAATGGATGGTGATGGAGCAAATTTTAAAAGCGTAGAGAATCAGAAGCCGTAAATATAATCCTGTTGAATGGTGTGATTAACTAAAGAAACGATACTTTGAAGCTACGAGGACAGTAACCTTCAGGTAAATTATACTATTTTGTTTGACATTTTGTGTGTATTGAATGACTTTATAATTGATTTACTTTAAATGGACATTAGTGAAATTGTTCTAACCATAAAAGTTTAATTTTAAGATGAAATTTGCTTGTTTAAGTAAAAGGGTATTTTGTTTTGATGTTCGGGAATATGATGAAAATTTGGGTATGTCTTTGAGCTCAATTAGACGAACCTGGTTAATTAACGTAAAGGGGTGGTAGATGCTCCTTTATACTCAGACTCCGGTCTGCTTATATTGTTATATTAATTAGTAGGCATCCAACAAGGACTTTAATTGTGGATGCACAGTAAAATGATAATAAAATTAATCTTGAAATTCTTTTTAAAACTGAAATTTATGCTGAGTTTTAAATTTGAAATTTTAATGTATTCTGAATATTGATGTAAATAGAGTTAACGTTGATGTTTTGGTAGGAATGTGTTTGTTTTTTATGAATGAGGAGGTTTATAACATTAGGTGAGCAGCCGAGGCGAAAAGCGTAGTTCACGGATTTTAAAGGTATCACAGCATTTCTTGACGCCAAAACTGTGGGGCTCGAATGTTTTTCCGGAAGGGCCAGTACCTGCAGATATGAGAGGATTCACAGAAATATATATATATAAATTTATTCACACACATATACATATATTCGTATGTGATTGGCTCATCAATCATTAGAAACTTTACTGGAAAGCAATTTTTTCTTGATGTCGGTTTGCATATATTACAACCCTTTGTAGAACTGTTACAAATATCATTATAACAAAAATTTGCTTTCCTGAATGTACGCTAATGCTGTAAGCACGTAAATGCTAGCCGTAACCTGAAAGACTAAAGGGTGGCAGTATTAAGTTAAAAGGTTAAATGCAAGGGTTGTAATGATTTGGCAAAGAGGCTGAAAATGTTAGGTAAATGAAACGGTTAAGCGAAAGGGTAATAGTGTTAAGTGAGATGATCGGTATGGTTAACTGAAAATGTTAACAAAATCAACGCAGTATATTCTTCTCTGGTGGTTTAAGATAAACACTCATATATTTATGGAGTATGTATATCGCTATTCCATCGATTTATTTATCTCCGTCGCTCACACTATAACTTCATAAAGAGCAATTGCTTGCTGTTTATGTAATCTAACAATGTTTTGTGACACGAGATGCTCGTTCAATATCCTGTATTTCTCCTGGTTCCGTTTTTCACTAACGCAGTTTCTATAATCACATCTGTCATCTTGAGATTATGGATAACTATCCGCTGAACATCTTTTTATGTTCATGTTTTAAAGTTGAAAAATGATTCATTCTGGATCAGTCAAGTCCACGAAATACTACACGAGAAATGACATCCAGGCCATGTATACGGAAACGCGTAGATCAACACACACACACGCGCAAACACGCTCACACACACACGCACACACACACACGCACACACACACACACACACACACACACACCACATATATATATATATATGCTAGTCAATTTTTCAGGTATTATTACGCATGGTTCTGAAATGTTCAACCTACAGGGCCCGAATATGGCAGATGTGATTTTGCCAAAACGTCGCCAAATTGAAAGCGGTCTATTTCAGAACCAACCAGATATGCGGAATAATACTTGGAAAATTTAGGAACCAGACAACGTCTACAGATTAACATATATATATATATATATATATATATATATATATATATATATATATATTGCACCTTACTCTTTTCTCGATGTTATAAAAAGAGTAAGCGCACGACGAAGTATAAGAAATACTTCGGCACAGCTTGCATCGACCTTTATGGTTTCGGAGGCTGCGTGAGACTTGAAATCATCAGGGTAAGGGGAATGTTTGGAGAATGTCTGAATGTTAAAATTTAAATATCAAGACACCTGTTTACACAACTGTAAAATAACTTAGAGAAACAAAAGTTAAAACACGATAAGAGAAATTCGACTAAATATGTATATTAATACTCAATTCTTACAATTCCAAAGGCATGTATAAGATATATGCTTGTGTCATTAACATAGTAGACATCGCTATATATTTTAACATGATATAATTCACATATTTAATAAATGTACACGAGAAATTTCCATAGAGAAATCAAAGTAAATAATCTCTGTTTAGAAACTCAAAATATTACTTAATGCGAGAGTAAATCAAAAAGTGATCCTAATTGTAATAACGTCATGTAACAAATTACACATGAAATGAAAGTTCAAGTAATAAACCTTTTCACCATATGAAGCTTCAAATGTTTACATATTTTTAGGTTATGTATTAGATATATATATTTGAAATCATTTAAGATAAGGTTATATATTAGAGAATGCTATTTGAAATCAATTAAGGTAAGTAAAAGGTAATTAATAATCAATACAAAATATTTGTAGTGACAAAGACAAATTTAAATAGAGGTTAGGCCTCTTTCTTTTAACAGAAAACGGTAAGGTAAAAGTTTTAAATTCATATTACCTGTAGTATCAGTAACTGACTAATACTAAGTTACTTAATTTACAGGAATCCTTCAATATCCAGGAAACTGAAACATCCTGCGTTGGAGGACCTCCTAGTGTAGGTACAAAACAAAACATGTGGTCAACTTCGAATGTTGTCCTTAGGCTTCTGTTCCATAAAATTAAACTTGTAGAAATTTTTAATAAGATAATAAATGAGCATTCATTATGTAAAGTAGAAAAAACGAAATATAAAATTCTTGGGATGAGTGTTTATTTTACATCATCTGATTGTGCGAATTGCACATGCAACTGTTCCGTGTGGAAAATCCGAAGGAGAGAAAACACGTCGGCGTGACGCATATTTGACCGGAGAAACATATGTTACAGGAACACATAAATCCATTGGAACACATATTACAGGAACATATAATACAGGAACATACTTTACTGGAGAATACTTGACCGGAAGATACTTGACCGAAGGACCCTAGAAAATTCAGTTGTGTTACAAAAGTGAAATCTAACACGAGGTACAAAGGAAAATTAAATCCAATAATATCTTACCACCAGTATACATATTTGATGGGCTTAACGAAGGAAACACTTCTTCATCCATTAGATAACACATCTAAAAATATATTTAAATGTTACTTTAGGATTTATAATTAGAAAATTTACATACCAGGTTACACATGAGGCAAGGTACAAGTTAAATCAGAAATGCAGTGCCAGATAAGCAATCAGGTATTCGAGAAATGAAAATTTGACACTTCAAATAAATTATTTTCGGCCATCTTCGGGATGGACGATCTCTAGCAATTATTCTCAATAATACAAAATTAGAACCACACCAGTTGTGACTTTAGAATGAACACTTCAGAAATAACCAATAGGAAAATTTCATTTAGATATAATTATTTGTACTATGTAAACAAATTAGTAGCATGTGGATTAAAACTAATAATCCAGGATTCTGCGAGATAAATTCTTATAGAAAATTTATTATATAATAAAGAGAGTAATTTTATATTTAAATGTAGGTATAAGCATTTATATGCTAATAGTGCCAAGCACAGATGTAACATGCTAAAATATAAGCAAAAAGGCATGTTACAATATATATATATATATATATATATATATATATATATATATATATTGATGTAATAAAGATGTTACGAGCGTTCATAGAAACCCAAATTCTAAAAATAAAAGCCACCTAAATACAAGGAAATTGAAAAAAATTTAAATTGTGGTATATTTAATGGTTCCGCTATGTATAAAATAAGCGTACTTCTTTACCATTAAAGAAAACAAAGCCCATAATAATTATGCGATTAAATTTCCGTTTGTTACATTAATGGCGGACGGTGAAAGGATCATAAAACAAATATAAGGCTTTAAACCTTGTGCAAGTTAATCGTTGAGAGATACTGTAAAAACGAGTTTTTATTACTAAAAGATAAAATACAAAGCTATTGCATTAAAATATGTGTTAGAATACGTTTTATGTACCGTAAACCAACCTCTTTTACAATTATAAAAACTACAAATTTATTTGCATTTGCAAAACCATTGAGAAAGCATCATCATCAGACCTTCAGTCCTGAAACTACATTGTCATTACAAGGTAAGTAAAAAGTTGTGTACATTGTAGTTGTCTTCAAACGTAAGTATAATATATAAAATTTTCTTTTTTAAAATTTAAGGTATAACCATAACCATCATCATTAGGTCTTCAGTTCTGAAACTGGTTAGACATGTACCCTCATTGTTTTCTATTATTTGCTAACCTACAATTATCTTTGAAATTTGCACAGTCTGCATCTTTCACTATCTGTGTGCAATACTGTATCACTTTTTTCCAATCTCTACTTGTAATATATCCCTCACTATTCCCCAAAAATGCTTTAGAACGTATCCTGACTTTTTATTTCTCTTATTTTTTTTGTTTACTACAGATATCTTTATTCCCCTACTATTTCTATAACCTCTTTGTTGTTAACTTTGTCTGTTCATACTATCATCCTCATACATCTAAAGCACATCATTACAAAAGGTTTCTACCGTTTTTGTATCTGCTTCTCCTAAGCAATTGAAGCTTTAATTAACTATGTAATTACACTGAAATCTGTTATTAGTATACAAGTCAACCTAAAAAAAGCAAACGCGATTTATGTAATCCCCCAATTGTTTTATATATATAAAGAAACTAATAATTATGAAATTATTAGAAATATAAGAAAATGCTCTAAGTGATGTGCAACAATGTAAATGAAGGACAATTCATTCAGTTTATAAACGTTCATGGAAACGGAAGAGCTACTTTGTAGCACAGACGATAAGTCACACTGCAGATGTCAGGTCACAGGCGGTCACAGACAGTCACGTACCGAGATTACCTAGAAAGGAAGCTCGCAACAAAGTAATTATGAATAGAATTAAAATCGCAACATCGTATTATGAATAGAGTCAAGTGTAAGCAGACATTAGGTCTGCAAGTTCCCACAGCCATGTGAGGGGGTAGGGATATTATAAAAGGCACAAGAGCCCCAGTCGACGACAGTTAATCCATCGTTCAGCTATAACATTGCAGTTCGTTAGATAACTCACTTTGTACAATTAATTAATGTATTTCGACTTAGAATAATATTTCAAGTTTATCAAAACTCAATATTAATTTCTGTATAAACAAATAAATTTGTTAGGAAGTTGGAAATGTCTTTTTAAAAAGGACCGCTCCCAGCCACGAACCTTAACTGGCGCAGTCGTAGCGGATGTCAAAAGGGTACTAGCGAATCTAAAATCGAGGAACTGGTGGTCTGGAATTTCAATTCCGAATTTGGTAGAACCAAAAAAGAAGTTGGAGGCGAAACAAGAATCGTTCAGTCTCAGCAAACAAACAGAAGTTGAAGGCGAAACAAAAATCGTTCAAATTCAACAAAAGAAAATTTGGAGGCGATACAAGAATAGATCAAATCCAAAAAACCGAAGAAAGAATCCATGAAATCAACGAAGTAACTAGTGTAAGTTCATTTTGCTTTAAACCAATTATATTTTATTTTTATATTTAACAAACATTTGATATTTGCTAGTTTATGATTTATATATGTATATTGGTTATTGTTACCATTATTTTATGCAATTTTTTGAAAATAATCTACTTAGATTATCTTCAAGCTGTTTTTTAAAATTCTATTATTATTTTATCCTGTATATGAAAAAGATATGTAAGAACTTGAGAAAAATTATTTCTGAAACATAAAAAACTAGAGACAATTAAAAAGAAGTCGCAAATTTAAGCGCACTTGAGACTATATTTACGAATTAACTGGCGCAAGAAATTTTTTAGAAACAAAAACATATTTCTAATTCGTCAACCCGGCATTAACTAAGGCAATACTCCGAGAAAAAGGCGAAAATTAAATCACGAATTTAAAACAAAAATCTTATAATAACGCATTAAAATAACGCAGCAAATAAATTATTCAGACGTAAAATCATCGTATTCCATAAATAGACAACTTGCAATCTATTATTAAAACCCTACATCTTTATTACAAGAAATAACAAAGCGCGATTTCAAACGCGAAACCAACATCGTCTCATCTTAAAAAGTGAATAAAATCATTCACTTTGAACGCATGAAAATATATATAATTATAATTACTGAACAAAAGCTATTTAAAACATCGTGAAATTCTTTCAGAAAAAGATTCAAGCAATTGTAAAATTAAATAAAATTACGAAAGGAAACTTTTATAAAATATCAAATTAGATTACGTTCAACTATAAAACCAACTTCGGAAAACTATAAATAATTACTACTGAGAAACGCATATTACAACCTCATTCAGACTTGACAATTTTAATTAAATACTTCAGTAAATTAACAACGCACAAATTTTATTATTCCAAACACGATATTGTATAATTAAAAATTTCACTAACGAAGTAGTTAATTATAAAAAGACGCAATTTATTCAAACAAAAGCTTTCAAGAAAGATCAAATTGTACTAAAACCGCAGTAATCACTGAATAACACCTACGGTATATTTAAAAAGAACCTGCAACAGAGACACTGACGTAATTAAGTAACTGACAATATCCTGCAGTAGATTACAACATTGTAGTAAACGAGAAGCATCGCAGACACCTTATAGATTACATAAATCTACGGTAAGAGATAATTATTACAGACATAACTAAAATCAGCGGAACTAAAATAGAAAAGTTTAAACTGACGCAAAACAAGCAAGTAAGATAAATTACCACAAAAAATTACTCAGTCTTATTGAAACTTCAGAAATTAAAATTAACATCCGCAAATTAAAAATAAACGTAACCAAACCAATACCAAGCGTAAAACTTATTAAATAACAACACAACCGTGCAAGTAAATACAAATTAAGCAAATCAATTCTTTAAATAATCCGAAACGACTCAAGCGAAAAATAGCAAGTAACCCGACGCAATCTAAACGGAAAAGTAATAAATCCAAGCCAGGAATAACGCCACGAACTATGAAATAAATCTAAAATTTTTCAAAAATCAGAAAATAACCAAAGTCAAATTAAAAATTTAATTACCAGAACATTCCCCCAGCCAAAATAAGTAGTGAAATAAAACTCTACATAGAGATGATTCCCCAATTTAACGAAGATCAATGTTTATTAAGTAACTTCAATTCAGCCTGTGAAATATTCCTAAAAACCTTTTATAGCCAGGTGATAACAAAAGGAACATTTTGCTTATCCGTCTTATAATAAGTAAACTAACCTTAAGGGCACTAACATTAATCGCCAGTAGGGACGATTTAGACCAATGGGACGAATTGAAACGCGTATTAATAGTATATTTTGGGGATCAGAGAAACTTAAAATGTCTAGTAAAATATTTGATAAACCTCAGAATGGAACACAACCAATCCCCATACCAATTTGGAATGAAATGCCAAGATGTAAAAAGCTTAATCTTGAAAAAACTCAAAATTGAGGAAACCGGCCCAAATGTCAGACTTTTAAAAACAAAAATGTACGAGATGGCATTAGACACCTATCTAAATGCACTACCCGAACGACTTTCATTCAAAATTAGATTTTAACACCCCCAAGACTTAGAAGAAGCAATGAACATGATAATCGAGGAAGAAAACGTAATGTACTATAGAAACAGATTATATAACCCCAACGCGAATAAAAGCTACACACCAATAAAAAACCATACAACTCGCAAAACAAACAAGTCCACAACAAAAATTTAACCCGTTCAATGCACAAACAAACCAAACACGAACCAATAATCCACATTTTAATAATTCGAACTTTAACAATCAATATAAACAATTTCCAAAACCAACAATTAACCCAAACTTTTCAAAACCCGCACTTCAACCGAGATTTAACCAAAATGTAAATCAACAAAGACCAGTATTCAACGCGAATCCTATTAGAAACTCACCAATGACAAATAATAATAATCCCAATAACTATTATAAACCCACGCCAATGGATACCTCATCTGGTAACATCAGACCCAACACAAAAATAACACACATTAGACCAAACCCTAATCAAAAACCAATCAAACCATTATAAACGCGAAGAATCATACGAAACTTATGAAGAGGACGACGAAGAAAACGCGTGCTCAAATTTTCAAATGGAACAATTTATAAACGACCAAACGTAATAAACCTAAATAATATGAATCACCTAGTAATACCCTATATAGAAATACCCCACGCTGAATTTAAACTACTAATCGATACCGGATCTTCAAAAACATTATTTAAACTATGTAGAAAAAGAACCCTTCAAAATTAAAACAGCCCATCAAACAACCCTACACCAATTCGTAGCAAACATACCTTTACCCAAAACATTTAACTTAAAAATGAAGCATAAATTTTGCATATTTGAATTCAATGACAAATATGACGGACTATTAGGAATGGACCTTCTAAGAAAATTAGGAGCCAACATAGATATCAAAAACCGTTTATTAAGAACCAAATATGGACGAATCCCCATTAAATTTCAAAACACCCAAGTTGACGAAAAATGCACGATAGAACCCCGAACAGAAAAAAAGATAAAAATCCCCGTAAATTCAAATAATAAATTAGGAATAATAAATCACATAACTTTTCAACAAGGAGTAGAGAACCCAACCGCATTAGTACAAATTAAAGATAATTATGCCACAACGACAATATTAAATTCAAACGACTGCCCCGTAGAACTCTCTTTAACAAACCCGATTAACGTAGAAGAATTAAACGAGATGGAAATAGACGGGAACTTAAACGAAAATTATAACCCCGTAGAAAACGACGAAATGTTGAGAGAAAATTTAAATAATATCTGCGACATAAATCAGGAAGAACAAAGAGCAATACAAAAATTATGTTTGGAATATCGCGACATATTCCATTGCGAAGAAATACCCCTAACCTTTACAAATACAGTCAAGCACAACATTGAATTAGCAGACAACAAACCCATATTTACCAAAGCATACAGATTACCCCAGGCAAATCAGGAAGAAGCCGACAGACAAGTAGCCGATCTATTAGATCAAGATATCATACAACACTCCAATTCACCATGGAGCAGCCCCGTATTAATAGTACCCAAAAAACTGGACGCATCAGGAAAACAAAAATACAGAATGGCAATAGATTACAGAAAATTAAACAAAAAAACGGTAGACGATAAATACCCGTTACCAAATATAACTGAAATTTTAGATAAGTTAGGCAAGTGCCAATATTTTTCGACCCTAGATTTAGCATCAGGAGACCATCAAGTGGAAATGGAAGAAAGAGATACACAAAAAACAGCCTTTAACACACCTAGAGGACACTACGAATACAAGAGGATGCCATTTGGACTAAAGAACGCACCCGCAACTTTTCAACGAGTAATGGATAATATACTACGAGGGATACACAACGAAAAATGCCTTGTGTACCTACATGATATAATAGTGTATTCAACATCATTAGTGGAACATATAGAAAGATTACGAGAAGTGTTCGAAAGATTAAGAACAGCACAATTTAAAGTACAGTTAGATAAGAGCGAATTTCTACAGAAAGAAGTAGCATTTTTAGGACACATAATAACACCCCAAGGAGTGATGCCGAACCCCGACAAAACAAACGCTGTATTAAATTACCCCATACCGAAAATAAATAAGGAAATAAAAGGATTTTTAGGCCTTAGTGGTTATTACCGAAAATTTATTAAAGGTTATGTTCAGATAAGCAAACCCCTAACCAATTGTTTAAAAAAGGGAAACAAAATTGTACAAACCCCAGAATTTATTAAAGCTGTATGTATGCGCCTCTTGGAACGACAAGGGGCACAATTAGAAATTGCCTGGAGTGCAGTAGGCAGTAAACCAGGGTTTGTAAGGTAGACAGTGGACTGTATAGATTAAAAGGAAATAAACATAGAATTGGAATACAAGTCACATAAATACTTAAAGCACTTACCGAAGCACAGACATCTGGAGCACTAACGCGGCACCTTTCAGTACTGTTTCTGGCCAGAGGTAAATAGGAACGGAGTCAGGAAATGGTTGTTTTAGGAAAGAGATTAGAGAGTAATATTTAGAAATTGAATGAACACGTTCGCGTTCGCGGATGGTTGTTAATCGACTCTTTTAAATTATGGTATTCCTTATCTCGCCTGGCTTGATAAAGAATATCACGTTGGGAGAGCGAAATGGCGCGAACATAACCGCCCACCAAAAATGAACATTTTTTTAAAAGAGATATATTAGAAACTTGAAAAGAAAATTGTATTAAAACTGGGCATTTCCTCCCAGTAGTGGGCTACGGTTTACCCGCCGATGCTCGGGATAGAAAAAAAAGCAAAATAAAACGCGATTTTTTAAAAAAAAAAACTAAATCTAAGTTTGAGAAAGAAACAAGAAAAAAAATTAGTTTTCTAAAGGAAGGGGTATTATTTTATTTACCGGCCGAGTGAGGAACCGTGGATGGTTTTTACCGACACCACGCGAACAACACCATCGCTACCGGGAAATAATTGCTCGACTCGTCCTAACGGCCACGATAGAGGAGAAGTTTTAATCCCGGGAAGAAAAACAACTTGACCCACTTTGGGTACATCGGAGGAACGATTCCATTTGGGTCGTTGAGATAAAGTGAGCAAATATTCATTGGACCATCGCCGCCAGAACGACTGGGTAATTTGGCGCAGTCGTAGCCAGCGCGAATGCAAGTTTATATTTTCTGGCAGAGTTATCTCTGGCATACTTAATATAGGGCCTCCAATAAGGAAATGACCGGGAGTCAAATAATCGGGGTTGTCTTTAGTGTCCAAGGAAAAGAAACACAAAGGTCGGCTATTCAATACGGCCTCTATGCGAGTGAAAACAGTAGATTTTACCGATGCTTCCCACATACCCCCAAAATTAGGAGCATATGGCGGATTAAACTGCCATTTAACTTGGCGGGAAACCAATGCGGAAAATATTTCATCTTGGTTTTGATGAAGAAACGCACTAGCTTCCTTTAACATACGGGCTGCACCAATAAAATTCTTTCCACAATCTGAATAGATAGTGTCAGGAGCACCTCTCCGAGAAGCAAATCGATCAAAACACGCCATAAAAGCATTAGTAGTAAGTTCGGAAACTAATTCCAAGTGAACTGCTTTCGTGCACATGCACACGAAAACACAAAGATATGATTTGAAAGAAGAAGCATTACGCCGAATGGAAGACTTAACAAGCAACGGTCCTGCAAAGTCAACTCCAACATGAGTAAAGGCACGAGTTAATTGTACACGGGACGGAGGCAAATTAGACATAATGGGTTGAGAAGGCTTGGAATTAAATCGGAAACATGGTATGCATTGATGTATTCGTTGTCGTATTAACGATCGTGATCCTAAAATCCAGTATTTTCTTAGAATAAGAGCTTGTGTGGTAAGAGGTCCGGAATGCAAAGATAACGCATGATAGTGGTCGCAAATAAGTTTAGATAAAGCTGCCCTTTTAGGCAATAACAGAGGATGTTTGCTATCATAGTTCAATTGTGAATGCTGTAAGCGACCGCCCACCCTAAGCAAACCTAGAGTATCGATAAACGGCGATAATTTTCTAAAAGAGGCGGAGAGAGGTTTTTTAGTTTTTAGTTGCAACAATTCTACTGCAAAAAATTGTTGTTGAACAAGTTTCACGCATGTTTGTGATGCATTATGTAATTCATCACGAGAAATAGGACCTAGAATTTTTCCCATGGGGTGACGGCAATTATAAATAAAACGAATAATATATGCCGTTGCATATTGCAAGCGACTTAAAGAAGAAAAATTTCCCATAAAAGGTTTTAACAAATATGTAGACGTACGCAACCATGTAAGTACGACTTGAGAGTCTGAATAAAGTTTAGTTTCCAAAATAGGGTATGGAAATTTATTTGAACGCATGGAATGAATTAATTTGGCTAATAAAAGAGCTCCAGAAAGTTCTAAACGTGGGATAGTAAGATGCTTTAGAGGAGCAACCTTGCTCTTGGCTTGTAAAAGATTACAATCTACAGATTTATCATTAACAACATACAAGTAGACACAAGCGCCGTATCCCCTTTCGCTTGCATCGCAAAATCCTAGCAATCGATAAGTGCCGTGAAAATGAGACAAGATACGAGGAATTTTTAGCTGGGATAACATAGTAATTTGGTTACAAAAGCCTTACCATTCCTGACACCACTTATGATCAGGGGTATCATCCCAATCAATTTGTTGAACCCACAGTCGTTGTAACATATGCTTTACTACAAATATCACGGGAGTTAACCACCCTAAAGGGTCGAATATGCGGGCCATATAAGAAAGTACAGAGCGTTTTGTAAATTCACCTTTAAAGGGTATCACGTTATAAGTGAACACGTCTATTCCAGGGTTCCAGACTAAACCTAGTATCTTTATACCACTAACGTCATCAGAGAAAGGAATTAGAGTTTCTAATTCAGCTTATTCGAAATCCTGTAACAATTCCTCAGAGTTACTAGACCATTTGCGCAAATCAAACTGGCCTAGAGAAAGAAGTTTTACTAGCTCGTGCTGTAGTTGCTTCGCTTCAGCAATACTTTCAGCACCGCTAATTACGTCATCCATATAGGTATGATACATAATAGCTTCAGAAGCCAGGGGGTAAGAGTTCCCTTCGTCTATAACTAATTGCCGAAGAACTCTTTGAGCTAAGAAAGCGGAAGGAGCTAAACCATATGTAAGAGTTCTAAGCTCGTACTCAGAAATGTTGTCTTGTGGAGTTGGTCTCCAAAATATATGCTGAAATTGACAATCTTTCTTACGAAGTAAGATCTGCCGGTACATCATGCGAATGTCCGCACAAACAGCAATTTTATGCGATCTAAATGTATTCATTATATCTGGTAAATTGCACTGTAATTTGGGACCAGCATATAATCTATTGTTGAGAGAAAGACCTAATGAATCCACGGCAGATCCATTAAAAACAACGCGTAGTTTGGTAGTACTACTTGTTATTTTCGAGATGGCATGATGTGGTAAAATATAATCGGATGGATTTTCGGCTAGAATCATATGACCAAGATCAAAATATTCTTGTAAAAACATATTATAAGAATTTTGCTTTCAAGAGAACATGAAAGACGTTTTTCTAAATTTAGATAACATTTATAAGCAATATGTCGATTGCTACCGAGAGGTTTAATATTGTTATTGAAAGGGAGAGCGACAGTAAAACGACCAGAGGCGTTTCGAGAATAATTTTCTAGAAAATGAGATTCACAAATAACATCTTCTTGAGAGGGAACTTTGGGCATTTTGACTTCTTCTAATTCCCAGAAATTCCTTATATCATTATCTACTGAATCAGAAATAAAAAGAGAAGTTGCATTAACTGCCGTGTTAACATTAGGAACCTGTCCCAATAGCACGTAACCGAATATTGTTTCAATTGCTACTGGTTGGCCAGGAATGATTCTAGTGCGATCAGAAAATAGCACTTCGGAACATATTTCAGCACCCAGTAGTATATCTACGGGCAATGATTTATGAAAATTTTCATCAGCAAGCTGCAAACATTTAAATTTATGGTAAATACGAGAAGGCAGTGAGCAACCGGGAACGTTTCTCGTTATTTTAGGAAAGATTGAAGCACAAAATTGAAATTGATGCTTCGAGTGATTAGAAAACAAAGTGCATATTACAGCTCCTTTGGATTTAATTGCAGAACCTGAAATGCCACCAACTTGGCGAAAATCATGTTGACGCTCCAACCCTAAGCGTTGGACACAAGAACTTGAAATTGCGTTGATTTGAGATCCGGAATCTAAAATGCATCTGACAGATTGTAACTTATTGTTTATATCTAAAACACGAGCTTCTACCGTACCTAATAAAACAGTGTAATTTTCTAGTGAATTTGTGACGTTGCATGTCGAAACAACTTCAGTTGTGAGTGCGGCTTTCGAATTGTTAGATTCATTAATGTGTTTCCTAGCAAGTGGTTTATGCAACAGAGTATGATGAGAAGAGGAATGGCACAACTTACATTTACCATCAGAATTACAATCACGAGGAGTATGACTGCCGAGGCATTTAAAACATCGATTTAAAGATTTAATAGCAACTTGACGATCGTCAACGCTAAGCTTTTTAAATGCCAAACATCCATAGATTTTATGGACTTCCCCACAATAGGGACAAATTATACTAGCGGTTTTAGTCGCCACTGAAGTCTGCGAGTTTTTAACCAAGAAGGATTGGTTTAAACTAGATTTAAAGCGAAGAGGTGCACCTGGCCTTGGCGCTCTTTCCTTTTTAATATCTTCATAAAGCTCTGAAGTTTTGCTTTGCAAAGTTAAGAAATCGAACAGTTGAGTACAAGTAGGAACTGCCGAACCTATGTTTGAATCAAATGCGTTTTGAGTTTTGAATTCTAGGTTGCGATAGCATAAAGAAAACAATAAAAAATCAGCCAAATCTTCAACTTTATTCGCTACCTTTAACGTGTTAACAGCATTAACATGAATATTAATAAAGTTTGAGAGCGATCCAGAGTTTTTAAATTGAAGTATTTTATTTAAGTAGTAGCTCGTAATTCTACGAGGTGAATTGTAGCGATCCTGAAGTTTAGTAAACGGTTGTTCATATAAATTGGCATCTAGAGCTAAATCCGAAATTAATGCCAATGCTTCCCCCCTAAGAAGCATGCGCATGTAATGATACTTCTGGATTACGGGAATGTGATCGTTTTCATGGACTAAACTTTTGTATAACGTAATGAAATTTTGCCAATTGTCTAAACAACCATCAAACGGATTTATACTAAGAGGTTTTAAGTAACTGATAACAGGTTGAGATGCACTTGCGATAACTGCTGTATCGCCGGCAGAAGTAGAAGCCTTTTGCTTCATATCGAAAAACCGAGAACGAATAACATCTATTAAATTGTCGAAGGAAGATCTTTGAGAATTTATCTCATCCTTTTCTTCTACAGTGGAATTATAACTTAAAATTTTATCGTATAGAGTATCAAGTTGTTGCTCAATACTTTCCATTCGAACATATCTCGCTTCGACTGCTGAAAAGCGAGTAGCCGTTTTGATATAGTCTTGGATTTCCGTTAAACGAGAAAAATAATCCTCTAATTTCTTTTGTAGAATGTTTCTGGTAGTCATGATTAAACATTTGTTACGCAGAGTTTATTGTTTGTATACAAATACAAATGTCATTGTTTTAAACGTGTTGAATGGCAACGCGATAACGAAGTTATCTGACTAAAGTATAAATGCAGTATTTTTAAAAGTACACACGTGCAATTCAAACTGGAAACTTTTATAGCAATTTAATTATCTTTAGAATTAAAGTGTTATGATTATTCGAAATTACAATTAATGTTGGACATGCGTATTTATGTGCTTGAATTGAGGATGTGAGACGAAGAACGAGATATAACGTAGTTCTTAATTCGGCTCGTACGGATCAAAAAACTATGTATGCGCCTCTTGGAACGACAAGGGGCACAATTAGAAATTGCCTGGAGTGCAGTAGGCAGTAAACCAGGGTTTGTAAGGTAGACAGTGGACTGTATAGATTAAAAGGAAATAAACATAGAATTGGAATACAAGTCACATAAATACTTAAAGCACTTACCGAAGCACAGACATCTGGAGCACTAACGCGGCACCTTTCAGTACTGTTTCTGGCCAGAGGTAAATAGGAACGAAGTCAGGAAATGGTTGTTTTAGGAAAGAGATTAGAGAGTAATATTTAGAAATTGAATGAACACGTTCGCGTTCGCGGATGGTTGTTAATCGACTCTTTTAAATTATGGTATTCCTTATCTCGCCTGGCTTGATAAAGAATATCACGTTGGGAGAGAGAAATGGCGCAAACACTGTAGATAAAATCAAAAGTATATTAACAAATCACCCCGTATTAGAATACCCCGACTTTTCGAAACCATTCATATTAACATCAGACGCATCAAATGTAGCCTTAGGCGCAGTATTAAGCCAAGGAACAGTAGGCAATGATATACCCATCAGTTACGCATCCAGAACCCTCAACGAAACAGAGCAACGATACAGTACAATAGAGAAAGAATTGTTAGCCATAATTTGGGCAACAAAGTATTTTAGACCATACCTATACAGACAAAAATTTTATATATACACCGATCAGAGACCACTAGTATGGCTATGCAAACTCAAGGAACCCAACTCAAAATTACAACGATGGAGAATCCGATTAGAAGAATATGACTACGAGATCATATACAAAAGGGAATTTACAATAATAATGCAGACGCTTTAAGCAGATTACAGCTTAACGCACTAGAAACAGAATCAGTAATAGGAAACTTAGACAAAACAAAAATTAGAGAAGACCCAGACGAAATGGAAACCATACATTCGACACAAAATGACGAACCGAAAACCGCAATTAAAATTTTAAATGAAGCCATAGACATGAAGCCCAATCAGTTTATAATCACAGAAGTTTTAACCAACCTCAACTCTGTAAAATATACGAAAGTAGATAACAAAAAGATATACCAAGTACAAATAACCAAAGACGACAATGAATCACAAATAATTAAAATTCTAAAAGAATTCACCCCCGAGAAAAAATGATTTTACTATTACTTTAACACGGAAAACTTGTATAAACGATTTTCAGAAATATATGTTAAATTATTCAACAATTCTGGCCCTGAACTCATAAGATGCACAAGAAAATTAATAACATTAGACGACCCTGACGAAATAAATGACGTGATCAGAAACCAACACGAAGGAAAAACCAACCATTGTGGAATAAATGAAACCCTAAAGCAAATCGTGAGACGTTTTTACTTCAAGGACATGAAAGAATTAACTACAGAGTTTATCAACCAATGTGAACTATGTGACAGAGCAAAATATGACAGAAAACCCCCGAAGATACCCTTAATGTTAACTAAAACACCAGACAAACCTTTTCAGAAATTACATGCCGATACTCTAGCAGTAGAAGCACAAAGTTACTTACCAATCGTGGACGCATTTACAAAAATAGGCCAAGCAATACCAAACACTTCTAAAAATAGTATAGACGTAACTCAAGGATTTTTACATTATTTTACATTTTATGGAACACCCGAAACCATAACGTTAGATAACGGAAGCGAATTCAAAAACGAGACAATACAAAACACTCTGGAATTACACAAACTAAAAATTCATTTTATAACTGAGAACCACCCTGAATCTAACGGACTAATCGAAAGACTACATTCAATCCTATTAGAACAGATCAGATTATTAAGAATAAATTACAAAAAGGAACACATAACTAACTTAATGTCATACGCATTAATCGCCTATAATAACACAATTCATTCATTGACAAATTTTACACCCATAGAATTAACCCTAGAACATTCAGATTCACGCAACCCTTATGATATACATTATAACAAAGAAATCTATCAGCAATACGCCAAGGATCACAAAGAGAAACTAAAAATAACTTATGACAAAGTAAAGGATAAGTTAGATAACGACAAAGAACGCATTACCGCGACCCGTAATAACAACACAGACATAAATAAATTTTCCATAGGACAAACCGTATACGAGAAAAATTTCCAAAGCAAAAGACACAAAACGGCACCGAGAAATTTAGGCCCCTTTAAAATCAAACGAGTATCCAACAAAAAAAGTAGCCGTAGTAGACAACGGCAAGATAACAAAATATATTCACCTCAAAAATTTAAGACACCAAGTACTTTCAGATGGACAATCATCACCCTTACCGTCAACCTCCACCCAGGTAGAACGGACACCGAAAACATAATTGAAGATATAAAGAATAACCTCGGTATACTACCAATAAAATTAGGCAGTATGCAAAACACCATAGACTATTGGACCTTTGCACAAAAATTCGATTTAACGGAACTGAAACAAGAATTTCAAATAATCAAAAATAATTATTACCGACTAAAACAATCGATGGACACAACAAAATTCGGAAAAAAATACGCAATGGAAATGATGAACTACGACAGTATAATAGAAAGTATTTTGAGAAACATAGAAGACAAATTTAATCGACTAATACCCACAGAGCAAACAACGAGAAGAAAAAGAGGACTAATCCGCGGATTAGGAAACATAATAAAAGCAACTATCGGCAATTTAGATAATCAAGACGCAGAACGCTATGACAACGCGATACAACAATTAATAGAACCAAAACGACATCAAAACCATAATTAGTAATCAAATATCGTTAACTCAATCGACGATCATCAAATTTAACAAAACCTTAAGAAAATTAGTTAGAAACCAAGATAGTATAGCCAATCGAATATAAACCCTAGAAAATAACATGCAAACTACCATGTTAGGCATGCGAGATTTAATCAGATTTAACACGATACACAACCAGATAATATCAACCCTTACCTTAATTCAACAAATTCTAGCAACATTAGAAAACGCAGTAACATTTGCAAAATTAAATACCCTACATTCAAGTATCATAGAACCAATAGATTTATTAAAAGAACTTTTAAGAATTAGATTTTTTATAACCAACAGTAAATTACCTTTCGATGTAATAGAATCAAACATTTTAATATTTGAAAAAATAGCTATAGTTAAAGGCTATGTAAAAAATAACGATATAACATTTTTAATAGAAATACCAATAGTAGAGATTAACAATTACAATTATTATCACTTATTTGCTTTTCCAATGAAAATGACTAGCACATACCAAGTTATTATACCTAAAACCAAATTCCTATCCTTAAATGAACTAGGATATGGTTATACGAATGAAAAATGTGATGAAGTCACACCAAATCAATATTTATGCCAATCATTGACAACGACAACAATTTAAGAAGACAGCCCTTGCGAAGTACAACTACTAAAATTTTCCAATCATTACGAAAATTGTGAAGCCAAACCTGTACAAATCACCAATATGAAAATCCAGAAAGTAGCGGAAAATAAATGGATAGCCATTTTTCCCACAGAAGTAATCGCAACTATATACTGCAATCAAGACTAAAGTAACTTAGCATTAACCGGAAGTAAATTAATCACCCTTAAGGAAAATTGTTATTTAAAATTGAAAAATGAAATAATTAGAGTTTACCAAGATCCCGTACAAACCAAGAAATTAGCAAATCTACCCGAATTACAAATCAAGATTACAAAAGACGAAGACGAAGAAATATTTCAAAAACCCATGCAACTGGAACACCTGGAATTAGACAACCTCAACCACGCCATGAAACTCATGGACGACTACAAAGAACACCTGAACGAACTCAAAACGCTCAAAGTGCACTACGATAATATTAATGTATGGACAATTATATTAATTATTTTGACGATTTTATTGATCATATATGTAATTTACAAAATATATATTAGGTATAAAAATAAAAGAAACAGTTTTAGATTTAAGGTAACCAAAGAAACAAATGTACCCTTAGAAAGTATAAATTTTAAGAAATAAAATTAAATAAATTTTAAATTAAAAATCAAGAAAGGTAAAAACCCTTAATTTTTAATGTACGTCGGGAGGAGTTATGTAATCCCCCAATTGTTTTATATATATAAAGAAACTAATAATAATGAAATTATTAGAAATATAAGAAAATGCGCTAAGTGATGTGCAACAATGTAAATGAAGGACAATTCATTCAGTTTATTAAGGTTCATAGCAACGGAAGCGCTACTTTGTAGCACAGACGATAAGTGACACTGCAGATGTCAGGTCACAGGCAGTCACAGACAGTCACGTACCGAGGTTAGCTAGAAAGGAAGCTCGCAACAAAGTAATTATGAATAGAATTAAGATTGCAACATTGTATTATGAATAAAGTCAAGTGTAAGCAGACATTAGGTGTGCAAGTTCCCACAGTCATGTAGGGATATTATAAAAGGCTTGGGAGCCCCAGTCGACGACAGTTAATCTATCGTTTAGATTTAACATTGCAGTTTGTTAGATAACTCACTTTGTACAATTAAATTAATGTATTTCGACTTAGAATAATATTTCAAGTTTGTCAAAACTCAATATTAATTTCTGTATAAACAAATAAATTTGTTAAGTTAGAAATGTCTTTTTAAAAAAGGACCGCTCCCAGCCACGAACCCTAACTCGCGTACTTTAATTATTTTTCCGCGTGTGTATAATATCAAAAATAAAATATTTATTTCAAAATGACACTTTAAGAGTTTTTAATAGAGCTGAACTTTGGAACTTTCGTGATTAATGAAGAAAAATTACGTCATCTGTACTAAGAAGCGTCGTAGAAATTAATTAAGAATAAACGCCGGTTTATGAAACTCGTGTCGACATTAAAAGTATTAAAAATCGATAAGAATTATTTATAGGTTTCCGTTTAATAATGAAATAAAGTGAGCCGCGACCAGAAGCTTCCTACGTTAGACAAGAATAAACAAGACATTTCAGGAGAGACATAAATCATTTCGGCCGCATAGTTTGACACTAATGGATCGTTAAACCGTGGTATTCCCGGAAATATTACATTATATATATATATATATATATATATGTATATGTATATATAAGCCGAAACTTTATTGAAGGTATTCATTCATTGATTCGCGATTTGTCATGTAAGATTTAAAGCAGAATTGTAATGCTTTAAATTAGTTTACGACATGAAATTTATACTTTTGAGTAGTTTCAAAC
The DNA here is from genome assembly GCA_036346225.1 of Platerodrilus igneus. NCBI lineage: Eukaryota > Metazoa > Arthropoda > Insecta > Coleoptera > Lycidae > Platerodrilus > Platerodrilus igneus. The sequence goes on from JARFIW010001242.1 coordinate 570,349, forward strand.
ATGGAAGTTATCAAATGCAATTATTTGCTAAAATATAATTGTTTTAATAAATACAATGAAGACTGAACCTTTGTCGATACAAAAGCTACTGCTAAATGAAATGAGGCACTTTGCAACCTGATGTTTTAACATCGAATAGAGATTTAAGCTAATATGGATAATTTTGTACACTGGGATTTTAACGTTAATTTAAAATTGGTATCAGAAGGTATTTAATACCATTAATTACAATGGAATTGCGATTATGATAAACGCTCCTTGACAATAGTCATAAATATAAAATTTTAGATTACTTTTGTTTTTTAATTGCTAAGGATATTAAAGTATTTTGAATTTAAAGTAGAATAAGTTGTTATTTTATATTTTTGTAAGAATAATTTACAGTAAATTTTTAGGTCAAAGTTCGGGTATATACAATATATATATATATATATATATATATATATATATATATATGTATATGTGTGTGTATATTTTTTTCCAACTTTTCTTTGCTTGGCTAGCTCAACGGAAGTAATGAAATTTACAAAATGAAATAAAGCACAGCATTATCAAAAAGCATCTATATATTCAAAAAGAATTTTTTCTTATACAAAAGAATACAGATTATTTACAGCATAATTTTAAACGTAAAATTATTCCTAATAAGTACCCATTTACTTAATTAAAATGTTCCTCACCTAATCTTGGTTAAAATATACGAAACTCAAATCTCTTCGCCTGTGAATAATTTAGCTGTCGTTTACTGCCCTGAAAGAAGAGTATAATTGGCCAATAATGCTCCAGATAATCTCTAATCTTTAAACTTTCTGATGAATATCCTTACAAAGAAATATTATATGATTAAGACTTATTTTACCGTAAATGCAAATGACAAACATACTGAAATATCACTTGCAAACAAAAAAATCTAAAATTAATACTTGCGAAATCCAATAGCGCTTATCCAATTCTCGTAATTAACGGTCGTAAATACCTTCTGCTTTTTTTTTAAATTGACGTTAAAATCCCAGATTATCTATCAGTTTTGTTCATGTAATTTTAAATCTTCAATTAGGACATCAGTTTGCCAAAGTGCATCTTCGATTTAATTATTTAATTAGCTTTAAAGTCGCTATTTGTTTTGAAGAATGTTTTATTTTCATTGTATATTACCAAACAGTTGATTGCATTTAACAACTTCTATGCTTGAAACTATTTAAACGTACAAGATTCATACAACGCGGCATGTTTTGCTTCAAATAAAATCGTTACATATTACTTGGTTGACGCAAATTAATCAATGAATTGAATCATTGTCGATCGCCTAAATTAATATGAATGAACGAATCTCCTTTAATAAAGTTCTCGCTTATATACAATTTATCTAAATAAGTTATTTCTTCTAGATTTTACTCGATTTAATTCGAAGGATTACTCTCCTACATGATGTAAGATTTCGGGAAATTTTAAAGATTTAATTGTTTATCTTTGTCCAATGCACAAAGTTACTGGTTTGCGGTCTCCTTTGCTAATACGTAATGCTATTAAACCGCGTTCTTATCTATCCTTTTATGACTTTTTAACGTTTTTGCTTTTAGAATTCAGCATTCATTGATTTAATGGCTTTTGAAAACATTTTCCGATAAAGAATGACGTATTCCTTACCGAATAAAGACAATTCTACAGATTGTTTCATTTAAAATTCATAAAACTAATTAAAATAATATTTCGATACACACGGAAGTCATTTTATATGATTAATTAAAGCTTTAATTGCTTTTTATCCTTTGTAAATGCAAAACATTGGTATGGTTCTTACGCTAAATAAAACGAATGTTTTATGCACGGGAGATGTATGTTTATAATAAATGAAATGAAATAGATTTATATCTTTAAAAGTAATACACGGAGAAATTTGCTTTTATATCTACACACATAATTAATAGAGGTTTGTTTGTATTTGCCAAATACAGTAAGATTTGTATTCTTAACAATTGTAAAAAACAAAATATTTGCCTTTACGGTAACTAAAACGTGCTTCTATACACAAAATTATTTATTAATGCACGGAAGGTATATTTTAAGAATAAATTGATAACTTTGTATTTATATCTTAGGGCAATTATTTACACGCACGGAGTTGGGTTTACACTTTACACTTTAATGGCTAAAAGTACGTTTTTATTATACAGGTTGAAACAATGAATCTTCGGAAATTTCTATTCTTTTCAGTTGCTTTTATATGTGCGACAGGCTTTATTTATAGGCTTTGGGTTCCAATGAACTCTCTTTCATAATCAAAAATTCTTTTTACTCCTTTTGATGATATAATTATTATTATTTTTATTTTTAAGTTTAATTATACTATACTCTTATACACTGTACACTATTATTAATTGTCCAATTGTATCTAATCTCACGTTATACTGTTGACAATGGAAAAATAAATTTCCGAAAGCTTGAGTTTATAAAAAAGAGAACTTTTCAATTCTGTTGACCTAAAACCCAAAACTAATTATATACAATTAAAAAAGCAAGATCAATACCAAATTTAATATATATATATATATATATATATATATATGTATATATATATATAATAGTTTTTTCGATAAAATGTTACGGTACAATTGGGATATTTTAGTCCAAAAAATTAAAACGAAATAATATTTTGCATATACTTAATTACAAAGCGACGTTTCGGCAAGGGTTGTTGCCTTTATCAAGAATCTTGATAAAGGCAACAACCCTTGCCAAAACGTCGATTTGTAATTAAATATATGCAAAATATTATTTCGTTTTATTTTTTTGGACTAAAATATCCCAATTGTACCGTAACATTTTATCGAAAAAACTATTATACTAGACTAGTCCATGAGCTTATATGTTTATATATATATATATATATATATATATATATATATATTGCCGTGTAACCTTTTCTAAATCGAGCCTCACGAATTAAAATACATTCGAGATTTTTATTAATTTTCCAAAACTCGAAAATAAATTTCAAACAATAGAAAAATTTACTAAAAAATATTAATCTCTTACCCAGATTCTTCTCTTCATCACCTTAATTCTTTTTCAGTTCCCAGGCTAGCTTAGTTGGGCCTCCTCTTGGACACTTAAATTCACTATTATACTCTGTATCGTTCACGCGCACTCTCAATAAAACCACAAAGTAATACACCATCATACAATATTTATTTACCACTATTTACAAATAAAATTCAAGATTATCCACATTTCAGAGATCAACTTACACCTCAATAAATCCTATTTTTGTACTGTCCTGGATTTTAATTTAAAATATCAAACACATTGAATATACCCGGAGTAAATGGGCCCTGAATAATACCTTATTTTCTTTCTTTATTTATAATTTATTTTAAATTAGTATACTCTGGAGTATGGTGAGCTCATGATAACCCAGTTAATTATGAATAATGTATCCTTTTGTACTTCGCATACTCTTACAACAAACAAAAAAAACCCATGTACTCGTAACAATAAAATTTTTAAATTCCTGATGGAACGTTAATAAGCTTTATATACACCTTTAGATTTCTATTTAAATACCATAATAAAGTTAGTTATACGTATTATTTTCAATACGCAAAATAATACACAATTCCTTCAAATTCACTCTCACACGTCACACAATTTTCATTTTCATAGTTTATAACAACAACAATTTTAAAGCGTTACCTGGAATTTCTTGAAGATCTCTACTCCGTTGACGATGCGGTAAAGTAGTTTTGCTCTACTCTGCTGGCCGCTTCTAGCTATTTGTAGATGACCCCATCTAGGTTGTGCTGTTTGCTCTGCCTTCACGGTGCATCCACATCCAAATCCAAATCAATTACACTTCCTTCATAATTGCGTACTTTAGTTTAATTTAATTTAAATTTACGTTACTTCACGTCACTTCACGAGCTTGTTTAGGATATATGTTGCACCTCTATTAAATTTTAGACTCGTCACTTATTCGCGTATCAAATTATGAGGCCAACACTGTACTATTTAATTAAAAAATATGTATACTTACAAACTCGTATTCTGAAGCGGTGAAAATACTAAGAGATCGAAGTTAAAAGAGAGAGCGATGCTAATTCTCTTCGAGTATTTATATGATACCGAATGCCACCTCTAGGCCGCTCTTCCCGTGAAAAAGCTAATTTAAAATAACACTTCCTCAAATTTTGTTTCAACCGTTTTCGAAATCTCCAAAATTTAGCGCGTCATTACGATATTTTCCGAAAAATTAACATTCAATATTCCCGTGTTTGTCTGATGTACAACTAACAATATCGACCAATAGTATATCCATTGACGTCTTAAAAACTCCACCTATATTAACGCTGGCCCTTTCTTATGCATATTATATGTTTCCCTCTAACCTTGTTTGAGTGGTGGAGAATCGATATTACTGTCCGCGTTCTTTTTACTCCATATGGACTTGTATACGTGCTTTTGCGACTGTCGTTTAACCAATATTCTTTGAAACTTGCTTGTTATCTATAAAATTAAGGGGAACCTGACATTTAAAAAACATGCCGGTGTTCAATTAACCAACGCTTTAAATAACATTTCTAAGAGCTTCTTTTCATGGTATTTCAACCCAACCGATATATTTGTTTGTTACAACGAAAGCTATTCGCCTTGGATTTATTGATTTTTGATGCTTTTGTGCGTATTAGACGTAATGACTCGTTTAATTAAAACTCCATTAATTTAATAAATAAATTGCATTGGCTTCTAAAATTTATTTTCTTTATGAACCTAACTAAATTTTATTCATTAATTGTAAAATTATGGTAATACGTGTTACTTTAAAATGAACTAAATGAAATAAATTTCGCACGTAAATTCTGGTTGTTTCCTCTATACAGGGTGTTTGAAATTACCTTGTTTATACTTAAATTTAACCTTTTAAAACCACTACAATATATATATATATATATATATATATATATATATATAACAACCGTTTTAAAGAAATAAATGAGAGTATAGCATGAATATTTACAGTATTAACACGAAGGCATATTAATGATCACAAACAAAAAGAAACAGTTGTCTATATTTATATATCTATATATATATATATATATATATATATATATATGTATGTATATATATTGCTGTTCTCGATTTTAGTATTATCGAGCCCCTACGGTGGGTGTCATATTTTTACTATAAAATTTGCCCCACGATTGAGCGTACCATATTTTTATTGCTGTGATTTGCTCTATTATTATTTTAATCCCCAATGTTATGAAATGTTAAATTAGGATTTTTACCCCGAGTAGCTTACTGAATAAATCTTATTGAATCAAATAAAGCAATTCTAGAATACAGAATATAATAATTGACGATATTTACAACACTCAAAATTTTCCTTTTTTTACACAATATCTATATATACTAGATTTATGCTTTTCTGAAAGCCAGCAAAAATATTTTTTAATTATGTTCAGGGACCTTCGAACGTTCCAAGATACCTATTCCGTTTTATAAATTTTTAAGTGATTTTTTTGATGACTCCTACAAATATACAATGTGGCAAATATTAAATCAAAAACAGTCTTTCAATAATAAAGTGTATTAAGATTGCTAACCTGGAATGGGTTCTGTAGTTCCATCCTAGTCTATGATCTACATCCTCTTTCTGTGCCAGCTTTGCTTATTGATATGCCGGCCCCATATAAGAATCGCCTCCCATAAATCGCTTTAATTAAAATCGTACCAAATCGGAATATGTCCAAATTAGAATACGTTCATTTTTAAATTATCTCCAAAATTAGAGTATGTTTAAAGTTAGAAGTCCCAAATTAAAGTCGTCTCATTTAAACATCCCAAATTAAAGCCATCTCAATTAAATATGTCCCAAATTACAGCCCAAATTAAAGTCGTCCCATTTAAATATGTTCCAAAGTAAAGTATAAATTAAATCAAATATGTTACAAATTAAAGCCCTGTTTCAATAGTATTAGAAATAAATTTAATTAAGTTGTTTAACTTACGTCTATCTATAGATCAGCTTAGTTTTCGTTGCACAAACTCTCGCACTTTTTAACTCTGATGTGTTTTGATTTATACTTCATTAGTTACGTAAGTTTTTAACACCTTTGAACATAGTTGTTGCTCAGTTTGAATATAGACTAAAATGTCGTTCCATTACTATCGTATCTATAATCCCTTCCTCCAATTGTTTTCATTGGCTTGTTTACATTCTAGGCTGATACTTTCGCCTTATCTCGCATAACTCGGAATTTTTACAAACTACTTAGTTTAAATCTTCGATGCATGCTCTGTTCGTCACGTCCGCATCCCGCATATTGTAATATTATTTGAGAATTTCCAACTTTTGACTTTCATTAACTCACGTATTTGGATGTTTGTTAATTTTATCGTATAATTAAACCGCCCGGTGCTTATTTGTTTCTACAGAATATTGGTTTTCTGAACAAATGTGTTCTCTTCCAGTCACGTAACGATTTTTTAATAATGAATTATTTAGAATGCCTGTAAGTTAATATTTTCGACGCAATTGTTAAATATTTGCAATAATGCCAATTTATCTATGCTTTCCGGTGATTTAATTTTGATGCAATTTATTACGTTTTAAAATCTTATCTTTACTTGTAAACCACACTTAGACATATTTATGTTCTCATGCATTTAATTCCGTATCTTTTATATACAGTGTCCTCTTAATTAACATTATGTAGAGCGACCGATTTACTATATTAATTTCTGGAATTATTTGCTTTTCTTAAATTTCAAGTTGTTCATATTTATTCTACGACCCCTATGACTTAATCTACTCCTAAACTACCCTATTATCATAGCAATATATATATATATATATATATAATAAAAGCTAAAACATACAGGTAATAACCGCACTAAATCAGTTAAGGACAAATGCAATATGAACACGATTAACACGAATGCCTGTGAGAAAGTATAAACAAGAATAAATGCTAAGTTAATTAAAGTAAATACAATATAAATACTAGATTAACACGTGTACGTATTAATAAGCACTTCGAGAACAAATAAGAAGTAGACGTGTAGTTTATTTTGCAATACATATACAAACTTAACCTACGTAAATTTTACAATGGACTAATAAAGGATTATTGTTAGCACAAGGAAGATACAGGCAGTCATTAAGTGACTGTCGCCGACGGTGGCGGAACTGATATTTCCATGTTTTATTGTGGTACGAAGTGTATTCGCCGACAAGACCTAGTTGGCTGACGGCGTTGGCAGGGTGGTGCTTTGCGCTTCCAAGTGTAGTAAAATAGGGTCAGAATGTAACTACCGACCGTGTAAAACATAGAACGATTTTGTGTCATCAGGATACAAATCACTGGATGTGTAATGATGTAGTAATAGCGTGCTTCCGGAGTAGTGTTCGAACAACGATAAAAATCACCAGATATGTAATAAAAGAGTAATGTGTGTTAACCGGGATAATAATTACTAGTTGTGTGGAGTCTGATTTGATTAGTTAAACTTCTACGTTACGTAATACTAGATGCTTGGACAACAATCACTAGTGTGATAGTAAGTATAGTTCCTTCGATAAAAATAGACAAGGCTTAAATTTCTCTTCGATTCAGAGCTGTCTATATATGTTTTCTCTCTTCCGACTGCAGGCGTTGTTATCGTAATCGGGGCAAATGCCTTACGTTCGTCTGGGTTTGGTAATATTTTTGTGTCTGGTAAAAAACTCAAGCTGTAAAATAGCCGGGGTTAATCTAAATAGTAGATTATATAACAAGCGTAAAATCGTTGACACTCATGTTAGGAATATATTAAAACATAAAGCAGTTTCAAACTAAAGTCACATTGACTATTTACATAATCATATTCAACGCCTAAAATCGTTAGGACACATCTTCGAATTCTGGAATGCATTACTTATACCAATTATTAATGCTGGAAATACGTTCGCATATGCTACCACGACGAAAAAACGTAATTTCAATCAAACAACTCATGTAAAAAAGGCTGTTACAATAATCAACGCAGTTTGTAATTGCGATGCTCGTCATTTAATTCCTGTTTGTAAATCCCTTGTTCAACGCAACCCTAACAATATAAACGAAAAAGTAGAATCCATAAAACTTTGTGCAAATTATTTACGCACCAATATTATGAAGCCATGCAACTCAGGTAGCTGCATAACCGGTCGTAAATGGCACAATACAGCTTTGCACATTCGTCGGTACAACATTCCACCCATATCCGTTTATGGATACAATGAAAATAAATCATATGAATCACAAGCAACTGCAGACTTCTATCCGCCTATGAACTATAAACCAACTGATCAGATTTTATTATCGACACCACAAGTTAATATTAAGAATTCTAACCAAGAGTTTACAAGCTTTCGTGTATTATTGGATTCTGCTTCACATAAAATTTTATATCAAAAAATGTTTGTAAGGTGTTAAATTTAAAAGTTTCCCCGCTAAGTATTAGTGTCAGGAATAAACCAAACGTGAAGTATGTCTTAAGATAAATACATTCCCAGTAAATTAATCTAAATGATAGCTAGATCACAACCTTTGAATAGGGGTGCTTAAAATAACAGTCATAATGCAAGAGGGATGAATAACGACCCAACCGCAGGTAGTCGCATCTCTTGGGTTTGATCGAACGAAACAGGCATGGACACGATAGCAAATAAACGCATTTGTGTACTAGCGTTGTGTTATGTGGAAAGCAGTGATTAATAGAGTGAGTGCTACAATTGAGTTAATATACCTGAGTTATTCACAGAGCTTTTATCCTGATAAACAATTTGATCGACGATTTTTTTCTTGTAATAGGGTTTTATTGCGAGTGTATGCCTTTGTAATCTATGTATTTATGTAAAGGACGCGAATTTAAAAGAAGTTACTTCAGAAGAGGCTTGTTAATAATTACGATGTATAATTTGTGTTATGCAGAATGACAAATTTTGGTTTAGGAAGATAACATTCTTTTATAATCATTGCGCAAATCGTCATCGCATGTTGTATCCTTTTGTTACCCTATATCAAACTACACGTGCTGAACATAGAACAAAGACCTAAAAAATCGGAATCTCCAACTCATTTTTTGTGCTACCCTAAAAGTAGCAAATCTATTGGATGCCCATTTCACTAACCTTTTTTAAACATACCTCACATAGGGGAAGAAAGCGTATAAACACGATTGCGAACCCATCAGAATTTAGTACACTTAGTGCTCACCATAGCCTAAGAACTCAACTACAGTGCTCACCATAACCTGTAAGCCACTTCAGCAAGCAGTGCTCTCCATAGCCTGCTAAATTTCGACCAGTTACGCTGCCCGCCGCCGCACTTGGGGCACGTCGCCATAGTTCAGCACAGTAAACCACGTATAGCAGTGCTCCCCATACCCTGCTTAATTTCTGATCAGTTACTCTGCCTGACTCCGCACCTGAGGCACGTCACTACAGTTCAGCACTGTAAACCACGTATAGCGGTGCTCTCCATAGCCTGCTTGATTTTGACCAGTTACACCGCCCGGCGCCGTACCTGGGTCACGCCGTATTCATTCTTTATAACTCCACGTTGTCCCGCAAGTAGAATACGAACCCTTCCGAAGAGTCCCGAAAACCGCCGAAGACGTCTGGATCTCTTCAAACTATAAATACTTTCCAGTTATAGTTATACAAGTTCTACTCGGCCTCACAAATAAATCCCGAGCCCTTCCAAAGAATTCCGAAGCCTACCATAGACTTCTGAACCCCCTTAATGTTGTATATATGTTTAATGTACAGTTCTTATGTACATATTATAATTCTTTATAACTCCACGTTATCCCACAAGTAAAACACGAAGCCCTCCAAAGAGCTCCGAATACCGCCGAAGGCGTCTAAACCTCTTCAAACTATAAATACTTTCTAACTATCGTTATTCAAGCTCTCACTCAACCTCAACAAGAAATTCCGGGGCCTTCGCGTATTTATTATTACTTATGAATTAAAGATTTTATTGAACAGTAGACATGAAACTTAGACGAACGGATAATGAATTAGCAACGGATAGTTTAAGTTTAGTTTAGTTTTAGTTTAGTTAGTTAAGTTAAGTTTACTAAATTAATTTTCATTTTTAACGTCAAAAGGGTTTGAGTTGAAAATTAGTGTATTTAATTTATGCGGAAAATGAACGTAACAACCTTGTTGACTATATCACCATGCCCGAGCTAAACACAGAACATACTAAAGAATTGCAGTTGACTATATCAAAGTACACGAGCTGAACACAGAACAAACTAAGAATCGCGAGAATTTCCAACTCATTTTTGTGGTACCCAAAAATCAGCATGTTCATTGGTCAAACAAAATTTGGAGATTTTTTTACACTCGAAAATTGAAGAACCCAATTTCATTGGTTAAATACATCATTAACGTTTTTCAACACAAGAAGAATAGAAAATGGGAGTGTATAAATATAATTGCAAATTCTTCGAAAGACATTCGTTAATGCTTACCATAGCCTAAGGAATCATCTTGCAGTGCTCCCCATAGCCTGCAAAACCTTCAACGAGCAGCGCTTTCCATAGTCTGATATGCTTCAGCGCGCAGTCCTCTCCATAACCTGCGTATTCTTCGACGGTGACGATGTCCGCCGCCGTACCTAGGGCACGTCACTTTAATTCATCAATCAATTGTTACAACTACGTATGGGCGTTGAGCTCCGTTCCATACTTCACCGACAAGTCGTTATTGTGATTGCGTCTGTCAACTCTACCACCGAGGCAACACCCCCGTAGAATTCAACGGCAATGCACCCAACGAGTCCTAAGTCACCACTACCACGACGCCTTCTAAAGGGTTCCGAAGATCACCAAATACCTCCGAACCCTCCAACCTGTACATAGGTCCACACCATAATTCTTCATACCCTCACGTTGTCTCACCAAAAAACACAAAACCTTCCGAAAAGATTCGAAGACCACCGAAGACATCTGGGCCTCTTAAAACTGTAAATAATTTCTAACTATTGCTGTTCAAGTTCTTACTGTGCCTCATAAAAAAATTTCGAAACTTTCCGAAGACAACCGAGGACTTCTGAACCCTCTATACTTGTCTATATTGTCAATTAGTAGTTTTTAATTTCATATCATAATTCTTTGTAACAACGTTGTTCCACAAGTAAAACACGAAGCCTTTCGAAGAGTTTCAAAAACCGCCGAAGACGTCTGGACCTCTTAAAGCTGTAAATATTTTCTAACTACCGTAATTCAAGTTCCTACTCGGCATCACAAGCAAATTCTGAAACCTCCCAAAGAGTTCCGAAAAGTAGCGAAGACTTTTACACCCCGTTAAACTGTATATACATACTTTCAATAAGTGTTTAAGTTTATTTTGGTTCCACAAGCAACCATGAAGCCTTCCGAAGAGTTCCAAAGATTCCCGAACACTTCCAAACTACTTCAAACTGTTAAAATCATTCAATCTTAACTATTTCATTATTATTTTATGTATTTATGAAACTTATAATTATTTTTGCTTATACTTATTAAACAAATAAACAAGCCAAGCCTACATGTTTTCAGACGCCGCCCACTGGAACGATAACACCCTTTGAGCTTGAAATTCTTACTACTAGAGGAATGTTCATGGCCGTGCCACCCTAAGGTACACGGTAAATTAACCATTTCTAAGTAAATGTTTCACACTATTTTCGAGCCACGTTTGCTAATATAAAAATTTAAAAAAAACGTTTTAAGCAAAACAGAAACTTTTTTTACCACGAACGTGATGTTAGTTAACATTAACATCACAATCTTATTTGCAAGTTGAATAATTTTGGACTTTGGACTTTTAAATGGTAAACATCTAACGTTGTACTTATATGGCGTAGACAAATCGGTCAACGATAATTTAGCTAGTGTCTTATAAATGCACGTGTTCAAGTTGAAGGTGTGTATCCTCGTTATCTTTAGAAATCAGTTAGTGCAAGTGCAAACGGGTGTTGCGGTTAGTTTGCAGATCATGTGCATGGAATATAGGAGGTTATAGAATGGACACTTCTTGAGAGAGATAGATAACTTATTACAGCGAGTGCAGCGTCTGTGCCAGAACTAAATTGTTAAGCGGGAAATTTAAAATATGGCGCCAATATTGACATTTAAATTTGATATAATAGAGCAATTTGCATTACTTTTGGTTAAATCAATTATAAGTTTTAAAACCATATTTCATATACCATGGCCTGGTTTTAAAAAACAGTATTCAAACTTTAAGTTAAATATTTAACCAATTGTCCAAGAGTCTAAGAAATGCTAATAATGCCAACGCTAATAATTTTGTAAGTATATTAAAGTATTACCTCTTCAATTGTGTGTGGGAGTTTGTGGCTCCATAACTCTTGAACAAATGATGCGATGTCGATGTGTACTTTCCAATTTAAAAGTTCTCATTTGCGAAAAAGTGATTGCTCTGGTTCAATCCAAATGTGACTACAGTTTATAGTAGGGATGGCCACGGGCCCGGGCTTTGGCCCGAAGCCCGGCCCGAATATCAAGCCGGGCTTCGGGCCGGGCCGACAAAATTTTTTTCGGGCCCAAGCCGGGCCAAGTATAGGGATGGTCTCGGGCTCGGGCTTTCGGGCCGGCCCGGCCCGAGCCCGGCCCGATTTCGGGCTCGAATCCGGGCCGGGCCGTTGACTACTTTATTCGGGCCGGGCCTAGCTTTTTTCGGGCCGGGCCGGGCCAAACGATTCGGGCCGGCCCGAACTTTTCGGGCCGATAAACGCACCAGTAGATACTCCACGGTCCTTTCACTTATATCTTACATTGAGTAGGTAAACGTTCTTAATTATAGTTTCACGTAGTCTCTTCATGAACCCATTAATAATCAGTTTTTCGTCTTGTTTAATGTAAAGGAGACGTGATATTATAACTCACTTCTTATCTCGAATATTTTTTTCTAGCTCTATTTAATGTTCCTCATGTTGTACTGTAGGCAAATTAAAAATTCCCAGCAACATCAAACTTGGTGATTTACTCATAATTCAAAATTTCAATCATGCGGCGAACGTTGATATTATCAATTGCGTGTATAGTTTATGTCTACCGCCTAAAACACTAGACAGTTCTTGCAACGTTCATTTTACCAATTTTTTAATAAAGTTTTCTCTTATTTGACATTTACACATGCGCAATTAACACACCTGTAGTGTTTGTACTTTATTAAAATACAGGACACCTTTGTTTTATTTACATACAGGGAAGGAATGGTTTTATTTAAGGCGCCTTAATTTTGACATATACCAAATGCCTAACGTACAAACTTACATTTAATTGTCAGCTTTCCGTAATTAAATTTAGAGATATAATGCCCAAATTTATAACACGAAAAAAATATAAAATGTCAACGCTCTAAATATGAGGATGCTGTTTTGTAATGCTTTTCCTAGAAGTAAGGTGTAAAAATCCTTTTGAAAACAAATATGCTATAATGCTTGTCTTCTACATACCACAATTTAAAAATCCAACTTTTTTTAAGGAAACATTCAGTATATTATTTGACTTACAGGTTCCTTAAGTTCTATTAACACCAGGTACCGATTTTCAATTGCTTGAGATATTAACCGATGAAGTTTGGTACCGTTTATACTGTGACCTATAAACAATTTATTTAATTTTTAGATTCAGTAATTCACCAAAAGTGTTAAATCTTGAACTTTGGCACGACAATCAAATTATAGATCAAACTTCAATTCTCTTCAAAAGTTTCAGTTTCTCAAAGTAAAAAAAGGCTATAAAAATCCGTCTGCAACAATTTCATAAACATCGAAAATTGCTAAACATTTTGTACCTTTGTTACATATTTCTAGGATTTTTTAAAGAATCAAAAATCAAATGATATACTACCGTATGTTCCACAAGTATCTTGATTGTAACTCAAAATCATTATACTCTTAAATTAAACAGAAGAGTGATAGTTACTTGTTGAACACAACTGAAAAAAATATCTTTTAATTCACTGAATGAAAGTCGGGCCGGCCCGAAGGGCCGCCAGTTTTTATTTCGGGTCGGGCTTCGGGCCGGGCCGGTCGCTTTTCTGCGTCGGGCCGGGCCGGGCTGATTAAAAGTCCGGCCCGGCCCGGCCCGAGTCCATCCTTAGCCAAGTACGTGTCGGGCCCGGGCCGGGCCGGGCCAGACTCCTCAAGCTTTTCGGGCTATTTCGGGCCGGTCCGAAATTTATGTAACGAAATATAAAATTTATTAATTTAGTAAAAGATTTCATTTAATGATTTCTTTAGTTACCTCTTAAGCAAAATTATAATTAACGCTCCTTTTAATATATCACCCAGGTACAGTTACACGCATATTGGTAGGTGTGTGATATTGGAAGTAAATCGAAAACGAAAATGATTTGATTTAAACCGATTTGTGAATTTTGATTTTTTTGAATAAGTAATATTCACTTCTTTCCAATTTTTAAGAAATTTGAAATAGAAATTGTCCGTGCTATATTTAATTAATTTGAAGGAGTATTGCAGCGTATGTTAATTGAGCTGATTTATTTTATTATAGTTATTAATTAACTTAATATTGTGGCCCCGCACTGAAGATTATTTATGAATAAATCGAAACCACTCTGTATATGAAAAAATATTAAAAACTCACGATTACAAAAAACCAGTTCAATTATATTTAATTATTTGAATGTATCTTTTGTTGAAAAATATACCGAATACAATGCGATTAGGTTTTATTAGCTTTAAATAACATGGATATAGAAAATTAAAATGTAAATACTAAATAATATTCTATGTTGCGGCTCCTAAAAAGGTATAAAGAAAAATCGTGATATTATAAAGGGTATATACAAAAATAACGGAATAGAGTAAATATTATTTTAATAGAGGCGTCTCTAGCTGCTGCTATCTGCAGAGCTTAAGGCCAATAATGGATACCTATAAAATTTATAATTTGCATTTTAGGTCGCATATTTTAAACAGCTGTAGTAGTTGGTACATGCGGTAATAGTTCAATTTTTGAGTTATTTTCCATCGAAGTTAATCCTATTACGATTTATTTTTATCAAATTTTGCGAACTAGCAAGGAATGTACCTGATTCCAGTGTGCTTCAACAAAAGCCGTGTAAATTTGGATTTATCATTTCAAACGGTTTTATTATCCCTTTTACGCAATAGGCGGCATGCGCCTGTGTTTCATGCTAGATTTTATTCTTATTTTGGTAGGTTTTTGCAATTTTTTTCACTTCCTTTGCACTTAGAGTTGCTTGACCCATGAGACAGAAATTTATTGTAGGTGCGACTATTTCGGATTCTTTCCTGATAAATATAAATAAGCTGAATTTCGTTTCTGCACTCTGATTTAAATCATTAAGATTTTTTTATTTAGTACACTGTTTTAAAAATATTATAACCAAGATTCTAAATTTTGAGCTATGCGTTTTCAATCACAATGTCGGATTTCAATAATGAGGATAACGTGGGGGGATGCAAATTATCAACCTCGACGAAGTGAATCGGTAATTCTTCTTAATCTTCTTTGGGAATAAAACCACTCATAGTTTTTAAAATTATCTTTATTTACGTTTCGATCCATGACGAGGATCATTGTCAAAATAATAAAAACTTAAGAAGAATTGTTTCCCCATATTCTAAACAAAGAACGTTGCCAATTTCCATTTTACAGATTGCTTGTGTATAGGTCTATATTTCAAGAATGTGCTAGCATCCGTTCAGAGAACTGACTATTCTAGTCTCTCGTATCAGGTAGACATTACTTTGTTGTCTATGAATATTTTCTTGTCGCATGCTTTACTGAAAATTTTAATTATTATGAAAGAAAGGCCGACAATCTTATCTACAAAAATGTTTAATATTAATATATGCAGGGTTCTTCAAAAGTATGGAAACGCTGCTTTTGCCGTATAGAAAGAATCTGCTACGTATTGAGTAAAACAATAACATATAATTACAAAGAATCTAGCTCTTTAATATGAAAAAAGACATGTATACTGGATATCCCACACCGAGCTCCATTAAAAGTATTTTAAAAACTACAATTTTCCTGGCAAATTAAAACTTTGTGTAGGAGTTACCGAACAAGTCGAAACTATAGCTAAAATAGTTTTAAAGTCTTGCAAATATCTGTCATATTAATTATTTTAAATAGCACATCCTGTACTTTATTCCATATATGAATGATGCTTTTAGCAGATGGTTATTTTGATTTGTTCGGTAACTCCTACACAAAGTTTCAATTTGCCAGGAAAATTCTAGTTTTTAAAATACTTTTAATGGCAGCTCGGTGTGGGACAGATTGTCGGCCTTTCTTTCATAATAATTAAAATTTTTAGTAAAGCATGCGACAAGAAAATATTCATAGACAACAAAGTAATGTCTACCTGATACGAGAGACTAGAATAGTCAGTTCTCTGAACGGATGCTAGCACATTCTCGAAATGTAGACCTATACACAAGCAATCTGTAAAATGGAAATTGGCAACGTTCTTTGTTTAGAATATGGGGAAACAATTCTTCTTAAGTTTTTATTATTTTGACAACGATCCTCGTCATGGATCGAAACGTAAATAAAGATGATTTTAAAAACTATGAGTGGTTTAATTCCCAAAGAAGATTAAGAAGAATGCTAAACAAACCACAACAAACATACATGGGGTAACAATATTCAGTCAAATTTTGAAGACTTTTCTTTAAATATGTTACTATATACTAGTAGTAGTACACGAGTTCTAAAATGCATTTTGTTACTTATGGTTGAAGTTTGACGCAAACCACCTTCTATTTCGGATTGCCTGTGCAATTGTGCTTCATTTCCAAATACCTTTGGGATTCTTCGAGGTTAAAATGATACTGTAAACTATAATTTATTAAAGTTGACATATTCAACTTTTGTAGAAAAGCATAATAATAGTAAAGAAGTATTTTTATACAACTGAAAATACATATATTAACAAATGATACGTTCTATTTGGATGTTAAACAATCTACATATCACTTAAGGTTTTAGTTACATTCCGGCCCGAATCGGCCCGGCCCGGCCCGAAGCTCGGCCCGAAATTCAAGCCGAGCCTCAAGCCGGGCCGATGCGTTTTGGTTCGGGCCGGGCCACCGGGCCGGGCCGGAGGAAATTATTTCGGGCCGGGCCGGGCCGCATCTAAAAGCCCGACCCGGCCCGGCCCGAATCCATCCCTAGTTTATAGGTCTTTCAAAATCTCATGGGGTGTGAGATGCGCCATGAAGGAAGTGAGAGGTATCGTATAAAAAGAAAGAACAATACAATATAAGTAAAATCTAAAAACATTCAATTTTCGGATGCGTATTCTGAATTAACTCAACCGCTATGCTATGTGGATTGCATAACCAGTAATTTATCAACATAATATAAATTATAAAACTACAATGTTTGTATGCGAAACCTGCAACCTTTTTGATGTATTGTTTATTATTCTTTTTGTGTGTCATGTTTCCGTGCGTGTGTGGATAAAAATACACAGGCTAAATTTTTTAAAACTCTTGGCAGCCACAATACTGTTCTCTTATTATTTTTTAAGAATGCATATTTCATAGAAATTTAATCTACAAAATCATAAAATTACTACCACAATCCTCAAATTGGCCCACATTAGATTTAGGACTCCTCTTATTAATTTTCTTTCTTCGTGATACAAATTTGCTACCCTCCGGTTTGCTCCTCGCTTCTGAAATAATTAGCACGACCGTATTTAGTCCAACTCCAGTTGCTGTTGCTACTCGTTCTTGTAAATTATTCATAGGAATGACAGGCATTTCGTTCTTGTCTTCTCTCATAAACTTTTACACACAATAAATAATTTTTCTTCCTTGATTGTGAACTGTTTTCTTGCGGTTACTTATTGTAAAATTAAAATCTTAAAAATAAGAAAATAATCTGTAATACCAAACATTATTCTCCTACCTGAATTGAAACCTTCATTATACCTATAAATAAAAAACTAGACTGAGTTACAGTAGTTTTGAAAAAACTGGTTAATGTTGAATCAGGGCTGAAATCGCATAAATAATAATCAAAAACAATAATAATGAACCACTAATCTTAATACGGAAATAAATCGACAGCTGATTTGTCAATGTTTTTAGGATGCACTTTAACGTAAATACCTTAAATTGGTGTTCTGCGCAACAGCCCATGAGGTTTTGAAAGACCTATACTAGTTATTTCAGTATCTATATAATTTAAAGTTGTAATCTTGTTTATGGTAATCGAGATACAAACGAAACTAGGAGTTTGGAATAAAAACCTCTAAATAATAAATATTTATTTAAGTTTATTATTTCCATTACTGTAATTGCTAGTTGTCAATTAATATTTTACTTACAACAAATATTAGGTGTGTAAACAATATTATTATAATGAATAGGATACAATAAGGCTAACAACTAATTATATAAATAATAATTTCAATTGTTTATCTTTAACGTTGTGCCTTGGAGCATTTAAACAATAAGACTTAAAAGTTTTGTGAAAATCCTGTGAAGAGCACTCGTTTACTTTTATTAAAAAACATCTAATTAAAAATTTAGAATTATTAAACATTCATATAAAACATAACAGTACCTGATGTTAGTTGGTCTGAAATTTTATTCCCTCCTAGTTATAACATTTCACCCATACCAGCTACAAATATATACTGTAAATACTTTTTAATACAATGTATTAACACTTACAATTCATATATAGGTTGGAACAGCAGTTCTTTGCAATCTTCGTTTTGTACCAGAACTTTCATTTGGTCTTCAAAATGCTTATCACACACAAAATAAGAACCATGCACATGTTTAGGGGTTAAATTAGCGAGCAATGGTCTATTAATGTTTATAATCCATAAATTATAGATATCTATTTCTTTATAAGGAAAACTGTGTTTTTTACTAGTTATGTCATTACAGTTCAGAACACAACATCTTTTAACATAACCCGGCATTTTATTAATCACAAAAAACACTTTAAAACAGGCTCAAAATTATATACGCATAATAGGATGTCGAAAAACGACAACGCCTCCGACGTCTGTGCTGTTGAACTACAATTTTTAACTTTTGACAAACTTCTCAATGTCACGTAGTTAACTTACGTTTCTAAATTTTATATTTAGTGATCATGTGTTTGTGCAATTTTAACCACACTTTTTATCTACAACATTAGTGCCGCCAGTGTGATAACAGTTCAGCGAAAACTTGCTACGCTTTCGTCAAAGGATTGATTTACTTATTACTTATATATAGAAAGATGAAGTCTCTTGCGTTTTTAATTTGGTGTTGCGATTGAACGATACATATGTGAGCTTGAAAAAGACATTTTTAAACAAATGAATAGTGCGGTGTTTAGAAAAACAATGGAGAATGTGGATAAGGGGGTTGAGATCAAGATTGTGACACAATGGCAACCCCAAAGACAGAAATTGTGCGCGAGTGGTTTAATTTCTAAACCGAACTTTAACAATTGTGTAGTCTTAAGCGAGAATTTGGTGATCATACAGATGGATAGGGTAAAAGTCACTTACAACATGCCTATTTACGTTGGATTTTCGGTATTGGATATATCAAAGACCTTCATGTATGATTTCCATTATGGAACAATGAAACATTTGTATGGTCTTAGATTGTCGCTGTTATACACGGATACTGACTCATTAGTATATAGTGTTGAGACCCCTGATCTTTACAGTGACATTCGTAATAATTTGAGACATTTGACACTAGTGATTACCCCCACAACAACAAATACAATCTTCCGAGTGCAAACAAAAAAGTGCTTGGTAAATTTAAAGACGAGTTTTATGGTGATATTGTTTTAGAGTTTATCGGCACCAGAAAGATGTTATTAAAAAAATCAAAGGTGTTAGCCGTAGTGTGGTGGCGGGAATTAGTGTAGATAGTTTTAAGGATGTTATAAATAATAAAAATGCCCTCATGAATACGATGTCGTAATTATTAATTACGATGTGCGAATTGCATACCTTAAAGCAATTTCTTCTCAAAGTATCATTTTAATGATCGAATTAATGAATGAATCTCTTTAATAAAAGTTCCCGTTTATATACAATTTATTTTGATTACTTCAGTCTTTGCAGATTGTTCAAGCTCTAAATCGAAAGAGTATCCATCTATCAGACGCAAAGTTTCTGGGAATTTCTCGTTTTATTACCTCAGCGTGATTTATTTCTTAGTGATGTGCGCGGTGCGTCTTTGTTTAACATAAGGAGGTAATTGTGACGTCGCACTTCTATCCAGTAGTAATGCAAAAGATAATACATAATTCTTATCGATTTTATGGGTTTTTATTGCATTATTATGTTCCTGCAGCTTAGAATAAATTTTTATTTGTTAATTAGGTCTTTAAGTGGTTCTATGTACAGATGACGCATTTTCTGTCTTAATAACAAAACTTCTAGAAAATTCTTTATTTAAAAATAAATTTATGTTATACAAAAGTCAATTTGTCTAATAAATATAAACTTTCACTTGTTTTATCATGCAAAGGATTTGCATATTTAACGATTGTAATAAAAGATATGGGTTTTACGGTAACTAAACATGTTTTTAATGTACATTTATTAAGATTAAAGAATTAGTTTATTAAACTGTAAATTGGATAAAATAAATTACTAAACTTGTATGTGCTTAATTTCTTTGTGTTAATACCTCTAAGTGTTTGGTTAAAGGATTCTAGATGTTAAAAAGGAGAGGTGATTAGAAATCGACCTTGGGGTAGCTCCCTGGGGGATAATGCTATCTAAAAAACTCCTAGAAATTCAGGTAGTTGAGAAAAATCTAATATTAATTGACACCAAACAAGATATATTTATCTCGAAAGATGAAATGGCTAGTCGAGGAAAACTATTTGGGCCAGAATGTGTGAGGAAATGAATGATTCTGGAAGAAATGAGGTTCCAGGGCCCCTCAAAAACCCTCTACTAATAGGTACTTGTGAAAAATAAGATTATGTTTGAAAGAAACTGTGCTATAAATTTCTATATTCTTTTGTATGAGAGAAAGTATTTTAGACTCTATAGATGCTTTATGATATTGCTGTGTTTGATTTCATTATGCAAAACTACATCAATTGTGTTGAGCTAGCTGGCAAAGGTATTGTGAGTAATTTCAAATTTTACAATTTGCTGTATCTGTAATCACAGCAATTCAAAAGGATGTCCCTTCGACATTTCAACGCGTGATGGATAGAGTTTTATGCGGACTGACGGCTTAATCGTGTATAATGTACCGTGAAGATTGTCTTGTGTTTAGCTCATCTCTTCAAGAGCACTTAGAGAAATTGAAAAAAGTTTTTAACAGAGTCAGACAACATAATTTAAAAATTCAGTTAGACAAATCAGGATTTTTACAAGACACCCTAATGTATTTAGGATACGTAATTACCCCTACAAGAGTAAAATCAAACCCAGACAAAATAACAGCTGTAAAAAAATTTTCTTTACCACGAACACCGACTGAAATCGAAAGTTTCCTTGGACTATTAGGTTACTACAGACGTAGTAAAATTACGAAACGCATGACAAAATGTTTAAAGAAGAATGCCAAAGTAATACACGACAAAGATTTTCTAAACAGCTTTAGAACTTGCAAAGAAATTTTGATCAACAGTCCTGTACTTCAGTATCTTGACTTTAGTAACAAATTTATTTTGATAACGGACGCGAGTAACTATGCAATTGGGGCAACATTATCACAAGGAACTGACCGACCAATAGCGTACGCATCTAGGACACTTAATGAAACCGACACCAAATATTCGACGATCGGAAAAAAACTGCTTGCAATTGTTTGGGTATGCAAACATTTTGGCCCACATTTATTTAGCCAAAAGTTTTGTGATGCTCTTCACTCTGCTCCTGATTCCTCAGTACCTCTTCTTGTCCGTATATGAATCCATCTTGTCGCAAAATATTTATAGCAATCATGATGTCACAAGAGTAGAGTATAATTGGGGCGACTGCCGTCACATTTCCCCCAGCATCCATATTTCCCCACACATCTGGACCAAATAGTTTTCTTCGACTAACCATTTTTCATCTTTCGAGATAAATATATCTTAATTTTTCATCTTTCGAGATAAATGAGCATCCTCATTTCCTCCCACATCTGAACCAAAAAGTTTTCTTCGACTAGTCATTTTTTTATCTTTCATCTGAACCAAATAGTTTTCTTTGTCTAGCCATTGCATCTTTCGAGATAAACCTATCTTGTTTGGTATCAATTAATATTAGAATTTTCTCAGCTACCCGAATCTTTAGGAATTTTTCAGATATCATCACCCCCAAGGGTGCTACCCCAATTTTAAGATTTCTTACATGTAGCGACTTTTGAGCGTTCTTATAAATTTTTTTAGTCATGCGATACATCTTGTTAGTCTAAAATTTTATATAGAATCCAAATCTGCAAACAGATTTGATATCGGACCACGCCCTGCAAAGTTACACATATACCCTCTGCGAGATAAATCTTTCTCCACATTTCCACCCACGAGATAAACCTACCTTGTTTGGTATCAATCAATATTAGATTTTTTTCAGCTACTTGAATCTCTAGGAATTTTTCAGATAGCATCACCCCCCAAGGGACCTACCCTGATTTTAAGATTTCTTACCTGTAGCGACTTTTGATCGTTCTTATAAATTTTTATACATGCAATACATCTTGTTAGTCTAGAATTTTATGTAGAATCCGAATCTGTAAACAGATTTAAAACAGGACCACCCCTTACCATTTTACACACACCCTCCAAATTATAACTTTCCTGCAGCTCATATCTAAAAGAAAATCTAAAGCCCATTCTTAAAACTTTTTATTACAGACAATTTTTACTAATACAGTTTAAATTTTGTAAACCACATTTCTAAATACATATTCACAATTTTTTATTTTGAACCTAGAACTTCTCATATCGGCTCATACTTATTAATATTTATTTCTAAATAGAGCACTTTTTCCAAAGACCAACCGAACCCGCATGTTTCAAATTCCTCTGATTTTGTTCTTATGGTCTCGCTTAAGACCTTATACATATTCTCCAAATTACTAGAAGACGTTATAACCACATTTTTTGTGTTAAAGGATTTCACATCGGACTTCTCTTCCCCTATTTTGGTGTAAACGCCGTAGAGTTCGCAGTAGACTTTTATTGCTGTATGTTGTATTCTTTTTTCATTTATTAATCGAATAAATCGCTCTTTCTGCTTCCAAAGAAACTCGGGCACTCCATCGTCGACACTGGCGTTCTTTATGCGATAGCTAGCCATACGGTTGTTAAACGCTGTACTAACCATTTCTACACCATCGTCGTTAGTAGCGGTAACTGATGCATTTTTATGTCTGTTGCTCCTTAAGTGTACAGCATAGGTAGTCTTTTCCATTTCAAAATCGCATACTTTACACATAATTCGTGGTTGTTTCGTACAAGGCCCTTTAACAGCTAGCGGGGCTGAACGTTTACGGCTTAATGACATACCGTGCTGTTTTTCCTTGTGTCGCTGTAAGTTGCCCATTATCGTAAAAGCGATACCGCAAGACCCACAGTTAAAGAACTTTGCTGCGGACGGGTGTATAAGCTTAACCGTGGACGATGTTACGCCACGACATTTCTTCTGGTGCCGTTTGAGAGCATTTTTTCAGGTATAGGAAGCACCGCAATAGTTGCACTTAAAAACGTTTGCAGATACCATTTTAGTACAAAACAAAATCCGCACTATAAGACTTGACTTGTAAGCGAACTAATTTATAACTAAAGAATTTACTCCAGCGTACCTGCTTTATGTACCCTATAGAATGCAAACCGAAGGTTTCCGAAGACACCCGAACGAAGTTGAGGATTCATCGGGGAACTAAATGACGTCATAATCCTTGCTGCTCGTCCAATACATTTAGCGCCAATGCATGCACCCGGTTCGCATCGTCGATGGTGCGAATGCCGTTAGTAGAAACATCGGAAACGTCTTCCATGTTATACGGATTGCGTGCATATTAAAAATCCAAAGGGTGATAGCACACGCACACAAATTGTGTGCAAGTCGTGCTGTAGAAGATGCAGTGCTACTATAACCAAAAACACTTTAAACCATTACTAAGAAAATACCAACTTGCTGTCTACAGGATACTTACTAATAAAGTAATTTAATTTTAAATAGCTTCTACGTCATATTTTAGGTAGGCTTGAATATTTTCCAAATGAATCACCAAGCGAAAGTATATGCTTAGCAGTATTAAAATTAACCATTAATTTCCCATTTTTACGACCATAGTTAATTATAGATTAAAATTTAATTTGTGCACGTACGAGCTTCTCGTAAACTAACATATTTTATAGCAACAATGCGCTGTATAATACATGCATACCCCTTCTCGCGCTACTGCTATTCTTGTAATTGCTAGAAAAGTCACTCTCCTTTTATTGTTAGGACCGATGCAAAGCACCATTTTTTTTATACTTTCTATAGCACATGCGCACTTTTTCGTCTGATAATTAAATTTTGCTTCTGTAGGCTTTTACACTTTCGCATAGCGGTCGGCCGCACGTAATGATTTCTAGAACCGGTAAGTACTTGATATCGTCCAAATAGAGAATTAAATGCTCGATGTCTGTCAACTTCCAATTCCCTCGTAAAAGGTAGAAAAAAACTCGGTCAATCATCCATCTAACTTAAACTTCGACTCGCTCCCGTTCTGATAAATTTCCAAACATTTTCAAACGACAATAGGCCGAGAATTTTTAAACCTCCGAGGGATCTTTAAGTCGTGATCAATTACACATCCGAGCTACGCGTAAACTAACATATTTTGCAGCAACTGTATAATACATGCATATCCCTTCTCTGCGCTACTGCTATTCTTGTAGTTGCTTTGGAAAAGTCAGTCGCCCTTTTTACTGCTAGGGCCGCCAAAAAGCACCATTCCATACTTTCTCTATAAGTGTAGCACATCGCGCACTTTTTTGCCGGTTAATTAATTTTTGTTTATGTAGGCCTTTACACTTTCGCTTATTTAAACATCTAATACGAGCGATTAACCACTTTCGATTATTCTAACGGGGAACCACCATACATCCCACCGCACCGTTCTTTTTGAATCCAACGATCCTATGGGCTTCCACGCACTAACACCTGACGTACCTTTCCTACTATTTGTAAACAAAAACCACCGGTATCACCATTGGGGACGTAAACAGATGTTTGTGGATGTGTACGAGAGTATGTAACCATATACATTAACCAGTCTAAGCTATTTTATTTAGTCCACGAAAACTACTATTTTTCTAAACCACAATTAATAATCGCCTTTATAGGTTCCACATTTCGACCATTACCCAATGACTGGTGCTACGTACATGGAAACTTTAATTTCTTATTGGAGAGAATTCTTATTCTCCCGCGCACTGCCGCGTAGTTGCATGCCTACCCCTTTTGGAGGTATATGCTCGTTATAGGTTGTAAGACCCTCGGTTTTACTTAACTACAATTCGTGAAACCCCTTTAATCTTTTTAATCGTATCTTTCTCGCCTACATTACAGTAGGACTTAGCCCTATTACCAACAAATTCTAAAACTGGACCCCCATTAAATACGTCTTTAATTTTCCCTACAACTTTTTTTGTTGACAAGTGTTATATTGTATTTATTATACGCAGGGTAGTCACTCTTTTAAGATAAATATATTTTGCTAGGTATCAACTAATATTAAATTTTTCTAGGGACCTCAAATCTGTAAACAGATTTTAAATAGGACCACCCCATACAAAGTTATGCGTTTTAAAGACTAATTTTTGCTCATCTTTATTTAACACCATCTTTAGAACCCTTTTTTGCTATGCAAGACATATGCCTTAGCTAACCATCTCCCGAAAAATCTAAAACCGCCGTGTCTCGCGAATACCACGTGGAGATAACTCGTATACTCTGTCAACCAGGATAGAAGCCGGAAGGATTTGGAAGGTGGGAGAAGAACTTAAAAATTATGGAATCTTAAAACTAATATATACAAATATAAACAACTATCTTATATCTTTACGCCCCATGCGTAGATTGTTGTACTATTAGGAATGATGTACCTTTGTCATCTTCCCTCGATAAACTAATTTTATTAATAAGCTGCGTATGCAAATCGTATTCTTTTACTCCGGATACATACGCAGACAAGTACTCGATACCATCCAAATAAAGGTTTGGATGCTTGGTGACTGTTAACATCCGCTTCCCTCGTGTACGCCCAGACACATCCCAGCCCATGAGCACCCCTGCGCATGCACACCCTGCCCATGCACACCCCTGCGCGTGCACACCTGCCCATGCGCGCTGCCCATGCGCACCCCTCACTGTGCGACTGCTATTTCGGGGTAACGTCACAGCCTTTTATAAATAAAGAACAATGTTATATACTATTATAAAATGTTTATTCTGACATTATACATAACAAATTTAAAGATATTTCATGCCAAGCATGGGGTCATTTAAACTTAATTTTAATACAAAGTTATACACAGAAGACAGTCCTTTCTTTATGTTTGTTTGGAGTGGCTTTAATTTTATCTAATTTTATTCGCAGCTTAAAATTTAAATCGATACCCAAGTCCTCTATCTCCTTTTCTAACAAATAGTTTGATACATAGAGACCGTCTAGGTTTTCGAATTGTAAAATGTACCAAAGTTTGCCTCTATATTTAAAGTCTTTGATTCCGCCGACAACCAGATCCATTCCTTCGTGTAATTCTTGCAGCTTGTGACAATCTTTTAATCGCAGCTTTCCACTATATCCTGCATACGTATCTTGTTAGCTTGATCGACTTCTTCTTGTCGGTATTGGAGGAAATCTTATTCTCCCACAGACTGTTGCGTAGTTGCATGTCCACCACTTTTGGGAATATATGGTTGTTATAGGTTGTAAGACCCTCGGTTTTAAATGATCCAAAAGGTTCTTTACTAGGCAAATATACAATGTTTAACGGACCCCCTTTGCGTGTGGTGTACGCAAAGATTACGAAACCCGCATTCCTTAGTTCGTCTTTGTTATCTGCCATTTTGATAAATACGTTTTAGAATAACCTTTTAAAAATATACGGATTTAGTACCATCCTTTTCCGCAAGGACGCCTACATAACTAAAAGAGTCTTTTTTACTAACCACAAATGCATACAACTTGTAGAAACCAGATGTATCTAAGTCAGTCCATCGGCACATAAAATAATCTTTTAATTCTTCCTCATTTTCTCTAATAAGATGTTCTTTGTCTAACACATCTTTGTATTGATCGCGTATTGTCGCAGTGTTTTCCATGTAGTCCAATTTTCGCCTTTTTGCATCCATTTCCTCTAATTCCAGCTGTCTTTTCCTTCCACTTACAGCGTATGGTATACATAATGGGGCAATTTCCTTTAGCGTAAACGGATAGAGTTTACTACCAATATTTACGCGTTGTCATACAACCTCTGGACGAATGTTAGGCGTATCTATCAATCCCAAGTCCGAAATTACTATTTCTTTTGGAATTGTAGAATATGGTGTTGCAGATTGTGTAAAATATGTACTACCTGCTTTAATATAGCACTTGTGTAAGATTTTTATTTTATCTTGGTTGTCTTCCTCCTCTACTATCTTCAAATAATTTACAGGTAAATAGTTAAAACATAATAACCGAAAGCACATACTTTATCAATTTTTCCTTTCCTCTGGTTTTTGGACAACTTAATTTGCAAGCCTGTCAATTTCTTTGTATTGCCATTCCCCCAATACACGTACTGTAGCAGGTTATTATACACTAAACAGCAGCTATTTTGTAGCTTGTCAGATAGCTTACTCCACATTTTGGTAAGTGGTACCGAGTACATTGGCGCCTTTAGGAAGTATAACTTACTATCTTCCAATAAGGTTAAACAGTCTTTTAAGGGTTTATACACCCGTTCCGCACTGACATAGCTTCCAATTGCACAGTTGTATATTGTCGCTTCCAATCGCGTAATACCATGTTCTTTGGCCAAAGTAGACGCAAATGTTTCCTTAAACGTACATCTGGACAACGTAAAAATCTAGTATATGATTGCCAAGTTGTTTATTAACACCAAGACTTGTTATCTGGCACACAAATTTGTTGTAAATCTTAATTCTTGCATTGGTTGTTAGCCATGTTAAACAATCAATCCCCGCAGTTTTATCGTTGTCAACTATAATATTACACTTTTCTTCGTATTCTCCTTATAGCAAAAGTTATGCTTTGTAGTTAAATAATTACACATCTCCATCTTGCTAAATATGCTCGCAAAATCTTGGGTTACATCCATGTCAAAAGATAGAAATAATCTTTTCGACTTCGTCTAATATATCTGGTAGTTCCTCCAATAAAGTTTCCAACTTAACATCTGCTAGTTCCACTTTGTATGGAACACATATAGGATTTTGGAATTTTTATTAATGCATTCGAGTCTTCTTTTCCGATAATTTCTTTTACTCTCTGGCCTATCTTGTTACTGCTTTCCAGAGAAAACGGAAGCTTAGCTTTAACACCATGCCTAGCGGAAACAAATCGGTCGAACTTTCTTCGTAGATAGCTGTTAAATGCACCACAAATTTCTTTTTTTAGGATAAACATTTTTTTGTTTGCAGATGCTTGTTCGGTGTCAGAAAGGTCGCAAATTTTAACCAACATTATATTGTCACAAAATGGTTCTGTAATTGGTGTGTGTAGTCCGCCAGTCAGCATCTTTTCGCCTTCGACATAACAAATATTACCAATATCTGTCACCAGATTATTGTTGCACATATTTTCTGCCAACAGCCATAATCCAAATCGCTCATTTGTCGGTTTCACTTTATTCCCAAGAAGTTGAGAAACGTTAATCACCTTGGAGATGCTCATGTTTACCGTTCTAGCTACCGTCAAATACTAAATTGAATACGAAAATTTGTTCCCTTATGTATCCTACAGAGTGGGGCGTATATTACCGAAAATAGTCGAATATGTTGTTAAAAATGTCTTACTATAACTAAGCTCAACCCAAAACTACTTCCTTATATACCAAATTTAATCTCCCTGCTCACATAACCACATGACTATATGACCATATGACCACATGACCACATGACCATATGACCACATGACCACATGACCACATGACCATATGACCACATGACCACATGACCATATGACCACATGACCATATGACCACATGACCACATGACCATATGACCGCATGACCATATGACCTAATTGCTTTTTAATGAGTTTTCTCATTAAAAACCCATTAGCACTAATTGCTTTTTAATGAGTTTTTCCATTAAAAACCAAGTGTGGACCTAGGTTAGATAAAAGGAAAAATTAATAGGTTAGGTCAGCGCCGCAGTATTAGAATTTGTTGGTAATAGGGCTAAGTCCTACTGTAATGTAGGCGAGAAAGATACGATTAAAAAGATTAAAGGGGTTTCACGAATTGTAGTTAAGTAAAACCGAGGGTCTTACAACCTATAACGAGCATATACCTCCAAAAGGGGTAGGCATGCAACTACGCGGCAGTGCGCGGGAGAATAAGAATTCTCTCCAATAAGAAATTAAAGTTTCCATGTACGTAGCACCAGTCATTGGGTAA